>ML769453.1:28323-179503 GCA_009733575.1 Gymnopus androsaceus JB14
AGCTCCCAAACCAACCTAACTATAACAAGAGTTACTTCCTCATATTGCCCATGCGTCAACCGGTTCTGATCGCAGCGGCGGCCACTGTCATCAGAGTAGAGTGAACTACGAGCAGACAAGCTGAGAGTAGACAAACTATCACGCGTCGTCGATTGATGCGTTGGAGGGAAACCGGTGTGTTGGTTCCCGGACCATTTTATCTCTTGTGAACTCTGGGGATCGGTCCTATCAAGTCGACGACGCCGATTCCGTAGGCACAGGAAAAGTAGTATGCCTACAATGAACAGGAGCGCGACGGACCCGACGACGGCGCCAATGATCACATCTGTGTGTGACTTGGACGAACCGCGACATGGGACTGAGTTGGAAGGGAACTCGAAGTCGGGCCCGTTGGAGGAATATTCTCTGTGAAGTTTAATGAACCTTAGCAAGTGATCTAATCCAACTTGGTACTTTTGAACTTGCCTGGTCGATATCGATGTCGATGGTCCTCCGAGAATGATAGTTGAACTAGCTGGTGGGTTAACTATGAATTTCTGGATCGAACCTTGAATGGGTCCCGTGGCGCTGAAAGGGCACTCAAAAAATCTGTAAATTTTCAATTCATAGAGTAATCCTGGCTCACTTAAATTGTGCAGCGACGTGCCCGGTTCCAAATGCCTCAAGAATAACATTTCTATACCATTGGCGCAGTGAGCTCTAGACAGAATCTCTTCAATATAGATGCGTAACACACAGTGGTGGCTGAGAAGGCAGCGGCAAAAAAAAAGTGGATCCAAATGGTAGTGTTGAATTAGGCACTTGTCATTAAGTCGGAAGGGTTATGGCCCTCAAAAGTAGCCTGCACTTTCCAATCATAGGGTTGCATGTGCTCGTGTTCCCATGTTACTGTCGCATCGGTAGAATTTATCGCGGTAATATCAAGAAACTTGACGCTTGTGATCTCAATGGCGCATATAGAATTGCTACAAGAAGACTGTTGTTGAATCAGTGAATGTGTTTCCGACATAGAACCCAAGCTACCTACCCAAGCCATAATTTATGCAGGGACAACATGGAGGAAGGAGGGAAGGGAAGCTAGCTGCGAGAACATCACAATTTACCGCTATATCAAGAGGTTCATTGATGGCGTTGCTTTCAGTTGTGTCTGGCAGTGTTTCCAGCGTCGGCCAGAACCTTGATCATCACTTCTTTGGGTTGGGTTGGAGGCTTACGCTCATACTAAATTATTCTTTCCCTTCCGAGTCACTCCTTTAGATACCTATTATTGTATATAGAATCGATGTACGTATAGCATGTAAATATTACTATGGTCTTGGCCTGAGGCTCTGCTACGTTGATCTCTTGACTGAGCTTTAGCACCCCAAACTTAATGATCCTCGATGCAATATTTTGCAGCAACAATGAATTAAATAATGTAGAAACCCACTCGGACTAATTCTACTTTTTGTTTGGTTGTCCCAGCTCGCTTGCACGGTCGGTAGCGATTTGAATACATCGAGCTATGGTAGATCTGACCTTTCCATCGTCCAATGCAAGTAGGCCTGCAATCGTACACCCTCCTGGAGCTGAAAAAAAAACAAAGATGTGAATCGAAGCAAAATAAAACAACAAAGAAAAGCTCACTCGTTACTGCATCTCTAATTTGTGCAGGATGCTGTCCAGCTTGCAGAACCATACGAGCAGCACCTTGTAATGCTGATACAGAATAAGTAAAGCGGCCAGATGAGAAAGCGAAAACGTACTCTGCGAAGCTAGTTCCAAGGCCTCCGCACGAAGAAGACCCATCATCACACCCATCGGCCATAGCTTCCAAGAAGATACATGCAAACGCGGGACCAGAGCCAGAAAGTGCCGTACACGCGTCGAAATGCTTCTCGTCCAAAATTCGACAACGACCGATAGAAGAAAAGATTTTTAGGATGATGGCACTATCGATTTCCTCAGTGGGAGAGCTGGGGATCGTTGGAAACGACGGTCATGCCTTCGCGAATCTAAGCATACTCAGGATGGCGAAATAAGAGGGAAAGATTGGAATACCTTGCAAGGTGTATTAGGCATCGCTCGAATCATCTTTATCGATGGAAGGACCCAGCTAGACAGCTGAGAGATGGTGACACCAGCAGGCGTACTGATGAGCAGCTTTTGGTTCAAGGCTTCCTTCATTCTGGGTTCTGACAGGGTGGAATGTGCTATTTGAGGCTTGCAGCTGTAAGGACAATATATTATGGATGATACCCAGATAGACGTACCACAAAAGGACGACGTCTGATTCTTGTACGGCCTGTACGTTGTGGGACACAACAACTTCGATATTCTGTCCCATAACACCCATCGAGGCGAATATACCTTTGAGCTTGACCGCGCTCTCCTCGCGCTTTACACAAGCGATAAAACGAGAGGGAACGGTCTTATCATCCGGAGATCCAGTGGGAGTTAGTGTTCCAGGCGTATGTGATTCCCATTTCTCGCGATTGCCGTTTGAAAGACGAGATGGAATGTCCAGACTGTCGACGACTCCCGAAAGTACAGCAATACCCATAGTACCGCATCCTAGTTGATTAAATAAACAAAGTTACATGGAGTTTATTAAGATAGAATCAAAGAACCTAGGACACTAAGTGTATAACCCATTGCAGCCAAAGATGGAAGGAAAAAACAAAGTCGCATGCTCGCTTTTGTAACCGTCGGCCCGGGCTAAGCCGGCGCGTTTCGATGCTCTCATTCAATCCGTCTTTTATTCATCCGTATCATCCAGTCTCTCAGAAAAAGGCTACTCCAATATTGTCATTCAATGCGGAAATTCTGAATTTCCATATGTTCCTATACGTTCATTTTGGCTGGCTCAAGGAGAGCAATCGTTCCAACTGGAGAAAAATAGGTATCGATAGAGTGATGGAAGTTCAAGCCATCGCTTCAGGTGGATTATGAAAAGGCAGATTTAGTAATTAGCCATACTGGTACGAGTCTAAACTGTGCGAAATCAGATTGAACATTGAAGGAAGTGATGATCAAGGTTCTGGCCGACACTGGAACCTACTGGAACACTACTGAAACACTACTGAAAGCAACGCCAACTTTGATATATCAATGAAACCTCTTGATATAGCGGTAAATTGTAATGTCTCGCAGCTAGCTTCCCTTCCCTCCTTCCTCCATGTCGTCCCTGCATAAATTATGGCTCGGGTAGGTAGCTTGGGTTCTATGTCGGAAACACATTCACTGATTTAACCACAGTCTTCTTGTAGCAACTCTATATGCACCATTGAGATCTGCAGGCCTCATTTTTCAAAATGTCACGGCTACCCCAAATTCTACCGATCTATTGAACATGACAGTAATATGGATACACGACGACAACCCGACCTTTAGTTGGCAAGCGCTGCCTACCTTTGATCCCCAGCCTTCAGTACCTCCAGCAATTCGCGTGACTAATTCAACACAACCATCCGGATCCTTTTTTCTGCAGCTGCCTTCTCCGCCACCAATGTGCGTTACACATCTACGTTGAAGAGATTCTGCCTAGAGCTCACTTGTTAATGGTATAGAAATCTTACTCTGAAGGCATCGATCATCGGTGGACGACTTGATGGGTGAGCGAGAATTACTTTATGAAATAGAAATTTACAGAATTTTGAGTGCCCTTTCAGCACTCTAAATGCAACCACGAGTTTTACAATTCCAGCCCTTGATTTAACTTCCGGAGATGGAGCTTCTTCTCATGGTCCAACTGTTAGTACTAGTGTTACACCCGGGCGATCTACGACCAGGTAAGTTCAAATGTACAAATAGGTTACTTGCTAATATTCATTGAACCTCACAGTCCTACTGCTTCATCCCCGGGTTCGTCCAAGTCACATACAGATGTGATTGTTGGCGCCGTCGTCGGGTCTGTCGCGTTCCTACTCATAGCAGGCATAGCACTTTTCCTGTGCCTACGGAATCGGCGTCGTCGACTTGAGAGGACCGATCCCCCAGAGTTCACAAGAGATAAAATGGTCCGGGAACCATATACCGGTTTCACTCTACCGTACCAATCTACGACGCGCGATAGTTTGTCTACTCGTAGTTCACTCTATTCTGATGACAGTGGCTGGCCGCTGAAATCAGAATCGGTGGACGCATGAGCAATATGAGGAAGCAACTCGTGTTATAATTGGGTTGGGTTGGAGGCTTACGCTCATACTAAATTATTCTTTCCCTTCCGAGTCACTCCTTTAGATACCTATTATTGTATATAGAATCGATGTACACATAGCATGTAAAATATTTCTATGGCCTTAACCAGGCTTGATTTTCGACATAAAGAGGCTGGCCCCCAAACTTAATGGATTCTCGACGCAGTCTTTTGCAGCAACAATGAATTAATTATAGAAACCCACTCGGGCTAATTCTACTTTTTGTTTGGTTGTCCCAGCTCGCTTGCACGATCGGTAGCGATTTGAATACAGCGGGCTATGGTAGATCTGACCTTTCCATCTTCCAATGCAAGTAGGCCAGCAATCGTACACCCTCCTGGCGCTGAAAAAAAAAACAAAGGTGTAAATCAAAGCAACATAAAACAACAAAGAGAAGCTCACTCGTTACTGCATCTCTAATTTGCGCAGGATGCTGTCCAGCTTGCAGAACCATACGAGCAGCACCTTGTAATGCTGATACAGAATAAGTAAAATGGCCAGACGAGAAAGCGAAAACGTACTCTGCGAAGCTAGTTCCAAGGCTTCCGCGCGAGGGAGACCCATCATCACACCTCCATCGGCCATAGCTTCCAAAAAGATACATGCAAACGCGGGACCAGAGCCAGAAAGTGCCGTACACGCGTCGAAATGCTTCTCGTCCAAAATTCGACAACGACCAATAGAAGAAAAGATTTTTAGGATGATAGCACTGTCGATTTCCTCAGTGGGAGAGCTGGGGATCGTTGAAACGACGGTCATGCCTTCGCGAATCTAAGCATAGTTAGGATCGAGAAATAAGAGGGAAGGAAAGATTGGAATACCTTGCAAGGCGTATTAGGCATCGCTCGAATCACCTTTGTCGATGGAAGGACCCAGCTAGATAGCTGAGAGATGGTGACACCAGCAAGTATACTGATGAGCAACTTTTGGTCCAAGGCTTCCTTCATTCCGGGTTCTGACAAGATGGCATGTGCTACTTGAGGCTTGCAGCTGTAAGGACAATATCTTATGAACGATCTCAAGTACATATCCAGATAGACGTACCACAAAAGGACGACGTCTGATTCTTGTACGGCCTGTACGTTGTGGGACACAACAACTTCGATATTCTGTCCCATAACACCCATCGAGGCGAATATACCTTTGAGCTTGACCGCGCTCTCCTCGCGCTTTACACAAGCGATAAAACGAGAGGGAACGGTCTTATCATCCGGAGATCCAGTGGGAGTTAGTGTTCCAGGCGTATGTGATTCCCATTTCTCGCGATTGCCGTTTGAAAGACGAGATGGAATGTCCAGACTGTCGACGACTCCCGAAAGTACAGCAATACCCATAGTACCGCATCCTAGTTGATTAAATAAACAAAGTTACATGGAGTTTATTAAGATAGAATCAAAGAACCTAGGACACAAAGTGTATAACCCATTGCAGTCAAAGATGGAAGGAAAAAACAAAGTCGCACAGTGACTCATGCTCGTTTTTGTAACCGTCGGCTCGACGCGTTTCGATGCTCTCGTCCAATCCGTCTTTTCTTCGTCCGTATTATCCAGTCTCTCAGAAAAAGGCTACTCCAATATTGTCGTTCAATGCGGAAATTCTGAATTCCCATATGTTCATTTGCTGGCCCAAGGAGAGCAATCGTTCCAACTGGAGAAGGATGGAGTAGCCATAGAGTGTTGGAAGTTCAAGCCATCGCTACAGGTGGAATATGAAGAGGCGGATTTAGTGATTAGCCATGCTGGTACGAGTTTAAATTGTGCGAGATGAGATTGAACATTGAAGGAAGTGATGATCAAAGGTTCTGGGACTATTCTCGACGTGCTTCGCATGGACAAGCCTTTGATTGTCGTTCCCAATCCAACGCTACTCGATAATCATCAAGAGGAGCTAGCGTCAGCGCTCGAACAGCTGGGCCATCTCAAATCTTCAACGACTTTGTGAGCCCTCTCCTCCAGCTCTCTGGTTCCAACAACATCTCATTTTTTCTATAGACAATTGGCCAGAACTATTCAAGACTTTGACCCTTCATCTCTAGTCAAGTTTCCGCCATTCGATGGAAGTAAATTTCAGAATTTGTTGGACGAAGAAATGGGATTTATATGAAGAAAAAAAAACTACTTTCTTTCTGTAACCACCACTCACTATACCCAATTTAATGGCACCTCGGAGTGTAACCTCCGTCTCCATCTCTGAAGATCCTCAGGTATACGAAGACACGCACGTCCATGCAGTCTACGAGGAAATTGCGCCGCATTTCTCTTCTACTCGCTATAAAGTGAATCAAGTTACATTCCGCACGCGTCTTTCCAACGACTAACGCACAACCAAGCCATGGCCCGTAATAGCAGCCTTCCTGTCAAGTCTCCCAGCAGGATGGATAGGCCTCGACTCTGGTACCGGGAACGGCAAGTATCTACCACTTCCCAGTGAAAATCCCAGTCGCGTTTGGACGATCGGCCTAGATCGAAGCCTGAATCTTCTCAAAATTGCAAGAAATGCCGGAGGAGCAGCTCGGGAGGTTGTGTGGGCCAATGTTTTGGATCATCCTTGGCGAGAGGGTATATTTGTGAGTGGATCTTAGGCGTGTTTGTAAAGTATCTTAAGCTGGGCAGGACTATGCAATCTCAATTGCGACTATACATCATCTAGCAACGCACGAACGACGGAAGCAAGCAGTTCAAGTAGGTTCATTGCTAGTCCAACCTTTTTTTTTTCCGTTTTTGACAGCGATCTAGCGACTCTTGCAAGCAGTGTCCCCGACTCATGGCCGTATTCTGATCTACGTGTGGGCCGTCGAACAGGATGATCTCTCCAAAAGAGAAATTCCCGTCGAGCAGAGCACAGAACTTTCGCTGGGAAAGGATGTTTTCGTACCATGGGTATTATCTTCGAGTGACAAAACGCAAGCAGATAATCAGGTCTTCAACCGATATTACCACATGTTCGCAAAGGGAGAGTTGACGCAGCTTGTCTCCGAGGCAGCTGAGGAAATGGGACTGCGAGTGGGCCCAAAAAGTGAATATTCAGTTAGTTGCAGTGGTATCGAGTTTAAGCAGAACGGTTGGGAGAGGTCAAATTATTATGTTGAGCTTCACTGTTGGGCACAATGAATATGGTTTCTCCAGCAAGCAAGTGCATATTGTCCAAAGTAATACAGATGAGAAAGTAACTACTCGCTCGCCGCCATGACTAGGGAGATGAAATCCGTTAGAGAAAGGAGATGGGGAAATGCAGGCTACCACTCACTGGCATTGATGAGATCTCCTCCACTCTCTTTTAATACTCGCACGGCCTTGGCCCGAGAGCAGTTGACCTAGAAACGTCCAATGAGTTGTGCGTATGGGGAGAGATCAGAGGATGTACATACCTGGGTCATCACTAGATCGATGTCCTTGGGATCTATCCCAGACTGTACGGAAGTGAGACGGGTTTACAGAATGAATTGAGATAAAACGTACCTCATCGACCTCACCCTCCTCCTCAGCTGGCTCCAGCTCGGGGATATCATCATCATCATCACCGCCAGAGACACCCAAAGATTCCAAGTTGGGCATATCACCACCTGCGTTTGCGAGTTGCTGAGCAGTGGGAACCGGGCCCTGAGAGTTCATATCCTCGATCTAGATAGATGTGAGTCGAGATTTACGCGTTGAAAACGGAAGAACGGACCTTGGCTTCACCAAAGACGATGTAGCAGTCGCTGTTGGGCGACTTGTAGACCTCTGGGGTAGCGAGAACGAACAGGACCTGCGGGACAAGATAAATCACAGAGCGGCTCAAATGAACTAGATATCTCGCACATTTTTGGGCCTGCGAAGAGTAACACGGGTGATGTTGGGGACTTTTTTCAGGCCAAGGCTGATGAGAGCCTTGCGCGCTTTCCTCTCGGAACGCGACTGGATTTTGTCGAGGGCAGCAGCAGAAGTAGGGTCCTCTTCATGGTCATGATGGTCATGACCATCATGGTCGTGGCCTTCATGGTTGTGGCCTTCATGGTCTTCGTGGTCAGAGGTCACTTCTTCAATATGAGCAGACATTCTGGGAAAAGGTAATCAGCATGTTTGAATACGAATCCAGACATTTCTTTGGTTGAAAGTCTTTCGAATGTCGATTAGGGATATCTTGTAGAGAATAGACGTACTTTTGAACCGGTTCTGTGCTTCTCGGAGTTTTTTTCAGCTGCTCTCGATGTCTCTCGCAACGACGACGTGGATGTTTGAGCGCTCGGAAGCGATTCGGCTACTCGGCATTATCGTTCCGAGGAAATGACCCCTATTGATTTTCTCACTACATGCAAACCATTAACGACTCTCAGCGTCAGAGCTTCTCAGCAAGCCTGTGGATGATGACCACCGTATTTGCATTGTACCAGCTTTGACGTGGTTGATATACTCCAAGGGCTCGTCAAAGGCTCAAGAGCCATGGTCTTGGATGAGCCATCCACTTGGATACTGGTAAGGAAAGGAATTAGGCTATTAGCCTTCAAAGTTGGTCATGCACAGATGTACTTATTTTACATTATATACATACTAACTTGTCCCACTAAAGGACCGGAACTTGAGCGCTTCGATTTTGCGCGCGTGACTTTCCCTCTTCTTCTTGAATGTCACTGTATGAACTTTCACGACAGCTTCGCCTCATATTCACCGAGGCTCCAGATGCCATCTCTTTGGCAGAACTGCTTTCTATAGCAGACAGTCTCGTATCAGACCCATCCTCGGTCGATTCAGAAGTCTTTTCTGCTCAGCTTGGAGCAGGAACTGCAGACTATACACGACGATGTTGTTGACCATTCACTGCTATACCACGCTCAAGTTCTTCTTGCAGTCCTCTACCATCTCAAAGCCATTCTTACTCCTCTTACCATCATCACATTCTGGTTTGATATCGTCCTCCGTCCTGCTTTACGGGAACCGAAACTCGCGACTCCATCCGTGACTCACGCAAAAGAACTGATTCTTGCAGCTCTACACTCGGACGATGGTCGATTTCACGAAAAGATTAGAGAGTTTAGAACTCGGCTGTTCGACTTGTATCTTCTCGATGCCATGAATGAAGGTTCAGAAGAGGACGTTCTGGAATGGGCTGAGCTGGATAACGCGCAACGGGATAAGAAGGCTTGCTGGAAATCTAATCTGGAAGATATTATGCTCCGGTTTGGAGAGATACATCCCAACGTGAGTTCATTCTTCTGCGCTGCAGCCAGATCTAAAACTCGCAATAGGATTTCATGACTGACGTTCACGAACATTTCAATGTGCCCTCTTCGCGTCTGCAATTAATAATGCTCATGAATTTGTACACGTCCTCTCCTGTGTTCGAGCCTCTTGCCGCTATCCTGGCTCCTCATCCTCTCATGTCAAGCCTGCTCTCATCTCTGCTATATGACAATTCTTCGACATCTTGTACAGTGAGTTTGACTATATTGGTCAAATTGTTACCCATGTTGGCTGTCCATGCTTGTGGAGAGCTCAAATCCATGATACCCCAGCTTTTTGTGATATTTATTCGCATGCTTTGTTGGAAGGAAAGAGTACCATTGCCTCATGACGAGAGCGATGAGAAGGAGACCGAGGCAGATTTTACGGATGCCGAGGCTCCGAAAGTCCCTGCCTTGCACCGTGAAAACGACTGGAAACGGCTAGAACTCGTTTTCGGAAGATCTCCTTCTGCTCCTTCGGCCGTAAGAATTTTCACATATTTGTACTACCTTTTCCCCTGCAATCTACTCAGGTTCCTACGTGGTCCCACGGAATACCTCACAGAACGTGGCTATGATTGCCCGTATGTTGGTGGTTGGGGGGAAGCCTTGGACGCTAGCGAAATCAGGACAAAGAGCGAGGTATCTGACTGTTTGATTCCACCTTTCACTTTGTTATTAACAAGCGTTCCCTAGCATCTTATCCGTGGACACATTTGCCATCCACTCATTATCTGGCAGGATGCTCAAGGAGAGCTTTCGAATCCAGATTTTTGGAAAAATTATGATGTTGCTCGTATATCGAGCGAGACCATGTCGCTCGACATCAGATACACATCTCTAGCCCTACGCGAACGGCATCGTAAAAAGGCGCCTTCTGAATATGCATCGTCTAGCGACGGAGGCGAAACACCCTCACCAACAGAACATGGAGATACTCAACCAAGAGTATCACTCCAAAGTATGGTGGCAGACGTCTGTGCTCCTTAAATCTACAGTAGATCTCAAAACGGAACCTATAACGGAACCATGGCCTTCGACCATCTTTGCCTCGGACAATCTTACTACATCTAGACCTTCATCAGAGAGCATCGACGAGTCGGTATTTGAAGCAGATAACCCTCAGGCACCTTCATCTGTTACACAGGCAATCTCTGGCCTGCAGAGAGAGATTCTTCTCCTACGAAATGAGCTCAATTTTGAGCTCTGGTTGTCACGGGAGAATGTAAAACATATTGGGAGACTCTTCCAGGATCGGCATAATATCGAGGAATGCTGAGGTGGAGAGGCAAGGATTGGTGAGTGCTCATCTGCGCGAATACCTTTTTTTTTTTTCCGCGACGCTTATGCATCTAGATGCAGTACAATAAACTAAGGAATTACAGAACCCAGGTGGTTCGTTTGGAACAGGAACTGCGGGAGCATAAAGAGCTGGCTTCATCTGCTAGACAAAAACACACGGACTGGAGCTCGGAATTGCAGACGAAACTGCGAGAATTCCGAGAAGAAAAGAAAGCTTGGATATCGGAGGCGGCCAGTCTTCGAACAACTCATAAACAGGTCGAGGTGCGTTACGATTCAGCCATCAGTGGGACGCTCTTACACTACTTTGTAGGCACAGTTTGCTGCGCAAGGCAACACTGTTAGCTGAAGCACTCGATGAAGTGTTCAAGCTTCAAA
Organism: Gymnopus androsaceus JB14; assembly: GCA_009733575.1. Taxonomy (NCBI): domain Eukaryota; kingdom Fungi; phylum Basidiomycota; class Agaricomycetes; order Agaricales; family Omphalotaceae; genus Gymnopus; species Gymnopus androsaceus. Next base: position 39,382 of record ML769453.1, read on the forward strand.
CCTTTATCAAAGAGCACCAACATAAGATTGACCGACTTCACGATTACGAGGCTGAGATTGAACAGTCTCGCAAGATGCAGCGTCCTGTGGTAGGCTGTTCATATCCTCTGTGTACTATTCATTACTCATGCATGCTTTCAGGGATGCCGACTTTGACAAGTTCAGCCGCCGTGGCGAGGATATCGATTTTATGAAGAGCAAATGGAAACAGATGGAAATGCGACTCGAGAGTTTTGAAAAAACTCAATTAGAAATGGAGGAACAAGCGAGGTGTGTCATTACTTGCTATCATACTTTCAAACAGCGCTGAACAACCGATTTCTTAGGCAACATCGACGTCAAATCCAAAGCTTGGAATCTCGACGAACGCAAGAACATGAGGATAATCAAGCTGCAGGTCGATATCCGGCTATGGCTTTGGCGACTGTAACAGCGGAAAAGGGGGCGTTGGTCAATACGAATAAACAGCTGGAGGAGAAAAATACAGAGCTGAGGGAGGAAGTGGAGGAGCTTGAAGTGATGCTAGAACAATTGCGCGCACAAGTTAGCGGAAAACAGGGCCTTGTTTATTCTGAACCTCGAAGTCCAGTTGTATCATAACTACAGATAATTGTTCACCGTTCTACTAAGTACTGTTAGTTTCAAAACCATCAAGTTATTCAATCGCAGGAACTAGAAACTTCGCGAAGTTTCGATGGCTGCTTAGTCAGCGTTCCCTTAAGCGCGTCGTTCCAGAAAGTTCGCTGGGGAAGTGATATTTAAGATCAGACGCGCGTTTTTACAGCTTCTCATTTTTTCTCTATCTTCCAATCCTCCTCCACACCTAAAATTTGTACGTCTGCATAACGTGCTTGCCACTCCGTTCTCTCATTTTCTTTTAGCATCAATGGCGACAGAAAGCTTTGGATTTCAGGCTGAGATCTCCCAGCTCTTGGACCTTATCATCAGTAAGTTTCTTCACTGCGCGCTAGAGTGGCGGACTCTGACTTTTTCTTTCTTCAGATACTTTCTACTCCAACAAGGAGATCTTTCTTCGTGAAATCATCTCCAACGCCTCCGATGCTCTCGACAAAATCCGATACGCGTCTTTGACCGATCCTTCCGTGCTCGACACTGGGAAGGACTTGATCATCCGTCTCGTCCCCAACAAGGAAGCGAAAGTTCTCTCCATCATCGATACTGGTATCGGTATGACCAAGGCTGATATGGTCAACAACCTTGGTACCATCGCGAAATCTGGAACAAAGGTCAGTGGCTTTTTCATTTTCGTTTTTCTTCTTTTACTCATTTTCTGTGCGATTTTAGGGTTTCATGGAAGCCTTGAGCTCTGGTGCCGATATCTCTATGATCGGTCAATTCGGTGTCGGTTTCTACTCTGCCTACCTCGTCGCCGAGCGTGTGCAGGTCATCTCCAAGCACAACGACGATGAGCAGTACATCTGGGAGTCGGCTGCTGGTGGTACCTTCACCATCACTCAAGACACCGTCAACCCTCCTCTTGGCCGTGGTACCGAGATCCGTCTTTACCTCAAGGAAGACCAACTCGAATACCTTGAGGAGAAGAAGATCAAGGACATCGTGAAGAAGCACTCGGAATTCATCTCCTACCCGATCCAACTTGCCGTCACCAAGGAGGTTGAGAAGGTAAAGTTTCTTCGCAACGTTTAGTACGCGTCGAGCTAACTTGTATCCTTTGTAGGAGGTTGAGGACGAGGAGGCAGAGGCGGAGGCCGACGCCGAGGACAAGCCCAAGATTGAGGAGGTCGAGGATGAGGACGACAAGCCCAAGGATAAGAAGATGAAGAAGATCAAGGAGGTTGAGACCACCAACGAGGAGCTCAACAAGACGAAACCCATCTGGACGCGTAACCCCAGCGACATCACCACCGAAGAGTACTCCGCCTTCTACAAGAGCTTGACCAACGACTGGGAGGACCACCTTGCTGTCAAGCACTTCTCCGTCGAGGGTCAGCTCGAGTTCAAGGCTATCCTCTTCATCCCCAAACGGTGCGTATGATTTTCGCGTTGCTTCTGACTTTTTGCTTATCCCTTTTTAAAAATTTTAGTGCGCCTTTCGATCTCTTCGAGTCGAAGAAGAAGCGCAACAACATCAAACTCTACGTTCGTCGCGTCTTCATCATGGACGACTGCGAGGACATCATCCCCGAGTACCTCAACTTTGTCAAGGGTATCGTCGACTCTGAGGATCTTCCTCTCAACATCTCTCGTGAGACGTTGCAGCAGAACAAGATCCTCAAGGTCATTCGCAAGAACATTGTCAAGAAGTGCATGGACTTGCTCTCCGAGATCGCGGAGGACAAGGACAACTTCAGCAAGTTCTACGAGGCCTTTGGCAAGAACTTGAAGCTCGGTGTCCACGAGGATGCTCAGAACCGTAGCAAGCTCGCCGAATTCCTGCGCTTCTACTCTACCAAGGCGACCGATGAGCAGACCTCGCTCAAGGGTAAGCTCAAATGCTTTTCATTTTGTCTCGCCTATCACTGACATCCGCGCTATAGACTACATTACCCGCATGCCCGAAATCCAAAAGTCGATCTACTACCTCACTGGCGAGTCCCTCGCTGCTACCCGCGACTCTCCCTTCCTCGAGGTCCTTAAGAAGAAGGGCTTTGAAGTCCTTCTCCTCGTTGACCCCATCGACGAGTATGCTATTACTCAGTTGAAGGAGTTTGACGGCAAGAAGCTCGTCTGTGTTTCGAAGGAGGGTCTTGAGCTTGAGGAGAGTGATGAGGAGAAGGCCGCTCGTGAGGCTGAGGTTGCCGCCTTCGGCGAGCTTTGCACGGTTGTCAAGGACGCCCTTGGTGACAAGGTTGAAAAGGTTGTCGTCTCCAACCGTATCACTGACTCTCCGTGTGTTCTCGTTACTGGTCAATTTGGTTGGTCGTCAAACATGGTTTGTAACCGCTTCCGTTGTTTATATGGAGTAGTTTTCTGACCGTCAATGTAGGAGCGTATCATGAAAGCCCAGGCTCTCCGTGATTCTTCGATGTCGTCCTACATGGCCTCGAAGAAGACCCTCGAGCTAAATCCCTCGAATCCCATCATCAAGGAATTGAAGCGTAAGGTTGCAGAGGACAAGGCTGACAAGTCTGTTCGCGACCTAACCTTCCTTCTCTTCGAGACTGCCCTTCTCACCTCTGGATTTGCTTTGGACGAGCCTTCATCCTTTGCCAAGCGTATCCACCGCATGGTCTCGTAAGTATCAGTCGCCGCTGTTCTTCGTTGAATGTACTCACTGTTTTCTTTTTTAGGCTCGGTCTTGATGTTGACGAAGACGAAGCCATCGAGGAGGATACGACCGATGCTCCCCCACCACTGGAGGCTACCTCTTCCAGTGCAATGGAGGAAATCGATTAAGCTCGAGGTCGTTTCAAGGGTCTTTTGGTCGTCTGCTTGCTTTTCTTGCTTCTTACATTGCACTATATTTTTTACCACTAGTTATCACGCACGCCAAACTAAAACTGCATCTGACACTGTATCATATCTGAAAATCTACGTAGTTTAGAAATGAATTCCAATTTTTGAGCGCTGAATCTACGGTGTGATGATTGAGGAGATCTTTGATGCAAACGCGTCGAGTCAAAGAGTTGCGATCTCGGATCTCCATACAGCTCCATACAGCTTCAATCACTCCCGGTACATGCTGGGTACATGAGTCAAAAACGAGTCGCGATGACTGCAGCGCGCGCTGTGTGCGTGGAATGATGCTTTCAAAGGTCTTTTGTCCTTTCCATTGTCAAATGTACAATAGCTATTGTGAGTTGCTATGCGAGAGTACGTTACGGATGCAATTTTAACTGCAATCTGAAGCCACTGAAGCAGGATCGCGGTTTATTATCCCTGGGGTATCTAACCCTGGCCTAAGCGTTAGTTACGGATGGCGAAGGACAAAGCTGGTGCTATTGAATCGGGATCTTCCAGCAAGTCAACATTTGATCAACCCTGGTCGGCGAGACCGATTCCGTAATCCTTCCTTTTTTGGCATATTGGGGCTGAGAGACGGCCGTCTAAAACCTTGGGAAAGTTGCGTCTTTGACATCTTTTTCATACGCCCACCCACCCCCATTGTTCTCCTTCCTTTTTGTTCCTCTACTTATGAAGTAACGCCTCTTATAACAGCCATTGTATCTATATCTCTCTCCCACCTCCTGTGCTTTGACTTGCCAATCCAGTCCCAAATATGCACGCCTCCAGCCAAAGCTCATTTATACGCCCTATTTGGCCTCAAGGCTCTAATGTGCGTCTTCATTGTTCTCCCTTATCATCTACTCATCTAACGCGTTTTTTCAGTCTGCTCGCGTTGATGCGCCACCTCGGTTGCTCAAGTCTCCATTTCAACTTGCATCCAGCTCCGTGAGTTTTTTTATTTTATTTTCCTCCCTCTGCACGATATCTCATACGCGCGACATTTTTTTTTTTTGCAGCCAACTATAGAGAGACCCCCTGCCAATTCCCACCGAGCTTCTCAGCGCAAGCGCCATTGCGCTCGCGTCGACTGTCCAGTACAGTCTCAGCCGTCGTCTTCGTCCGTTTTTGACAACCTCCCATGGATATCTGCCATGGATTTGTCGCCAGATGAATACAATCTCGATGATATCGCCGATCTCTCGCAGCTCCCTCTTCCAGCCTCTTCCGTGGAAGAGAATACGACTACGAGAGGAGCCGGACCTGTTCGGCGGCGCAAAACGTCCCTTCATCGTACCAGCCCTCTCAGGGCTGCTTCTGGATCATCCACGCAGTCGATACATCATCCTTCATCTGTCCTCAGACATCGGCCAGTCTCCATTACCTCTCCATCCACTCCACGACCCCGACTTGCACGTTCTCGTATCGCATTCCACGATCTCATGCCTTTATTCACCTGCGACATCCACAAATACCGCAGCTCTAATCCGTCTTCACCAGCACATTGACTGCTTTGCATCTTTTCGTCTCGCTTCGGTTTCCAATCTGCATTCATCATGAATCACAAATCACGGCCATATACAGGTCGCATGCATCGACAACAGCATCATATATATATAAGCCATTTTCAAACGCTCAGATTTTTCTACGTGTACCACTGCTTCCAATTCGCGGTAATTATTTCGCCATGATTTATTCCATGATTTATTCCATCTCGGACTGCATGCATAATATCCATACAGTACCTGCTTCTCCACTGATACTCTTCACGCACCAATCTTCGCGTCCCCGGAATTCTTTCGATGCTACAAATAGCCTTTTTTTTGTTACTGCCCCTTCTCGGATTAGCCTGGCAGTTATATACTAATAGTTAACTTTTTTTTTTTCTCGTACCTGCTGTGCTTCTGTTTTCTTACTCGCTTATAATTAGTGCTCTGATATTCGCATACGTACGATGACCCCATCTCTGTTCCATATTTGCCATTTTTACGACCATAGATCGAAATAACATCTGTACTGTTTCTGTGACTCATAACTCCACTTGACGGAAAACTACCATGACGGACCCGCGCACGATCAACTTTGGTGCAGGACCTTCTGCCTTGCCCGAATCTGTTCTAGAAGAAGCCTGCAAAGGGCTGCTTAACTTTAAAGGAACGGGGATTGGCATAGCAGAAATTTCTCATCGCTCGAAAGAGTTTACTTCTTTAGTCGCCGAGCTCGAAAACAACATCCGGACCCAGTTGGATGTACCCCCTACACACAAGATTATCTTTACTCAAGGCGGAGGAACGGGGCAGTTCTCTGCTGTAGTACTGAATATGCTGGCTCGTCATCGCCTGCTTCATCCAAATCTTTCCGATGAACAGCGGGTGATGGACTACGTTATAACAGGTTCTTGGAGCAAAAAAGCTGCAGAAGAAGCCCGACGACTGGGCGGAGCCACTATTCACATCGCAGCTGATTCCCGTACAGAGTCTAAAGATTCAAAGTCATTTGATGGTATTCCCGCACACGAAAACTTCGACTTTTCCGCCGATCCAGCGCTCATCTATTATTGCGAGAATGAAACCGTGGATGGGGTGCAGTTTTCCAATGATGATCAGTCTCCTGCATCGTTCCCGTTCCATTTGCTGCCTGCGGGAGATCTGTTGCCTCTGGTAGCGGACTATTCTTCCTCGTTCATGTCCAGGAAGATCCATCGCCTTGCTGATCATGCAATCATCTTTGCCGGTGCTCAGAAGAACATTGGCCCCGCGGGCCTAACCATCCTGATCGTTCGCCAGGACTGTATTGTGGATGTAGATGCTGCCGCCAAGTTGGGTGCTGTTCCAGTGCCTATTACATTGTCCTACAAAGCCAATGCGGATGCCGGGAGTCTGTACAATACTCCTTCAACCTTACCGATCTACATTGCCAGCCTAGTTCTAGAGAGGTCGAAGAAGCTAGGTGGAGTCGAGTACTTTGAGTCACTTAACGGGAAAAAGGCTCAGAAGGTTTATTCTGCGCTCAAAGAGGGTGAAGAAAAGGGCATCTATCGCTCAAAAGTCAGGGAAGGTGCCGGTAGCTGGATGAACGTCACCTTTGATGTCCTTGGTAATAATGCTGAAGCCAAGTTTTTGGCTGGCGCAGAAGCATTAGGAATGAAAGCTCTAAAAGGCCATCGGTACGTTTATCTCTTCCAAGAATTTCAAAAGAGGCTCAAATTCATGTCCACAGTTCGGTCGGTGGTATTCGAATCTCGATTTACAACGCGATAACGGAGGAGCAGACCGACAAGGTTGTCGCAGTATATGAGAGAATTTGTTCAAAACTCGGAGACTCAAGAAGTATGATAATAAACCTGGTCATGTTGAACCCAATTTTACAACAAATGTACTACGTCCGCCCCGAGGCGATATTAAAACCTTTTCTGCACCATGAACCTGAGACGTTTCAGTATTCGGGATGGCCATCGACCCCATCGTAACCATGTCCGCGAGAGGCAATGCGTTTACCATGACCTGGATATGGGTGCAGAAGTTTTCAGACCCGAGTAGCACAAGCTACAGAAATAGAACGCACCTTCGGCAACGTGAACTCGCCGTGATGGAGAGCTACTAGAGTAAGCGGTACAGTAAATGTGCCATCGTCCTGGAGAGTGTCGTATCAGTTTCATCGCTGGCAGAACGAAACAGACATGACGCTTACAGTAGCTATGAAGGTGCCGCGCTTCTTCCCGCTGACGAGCCATTCTTTAACCATTTCTTCCACGTCATACTGCATTATATATTGGCGGTCCTTGTCATTTGCGCTGGTTCCCCAGTGGAACGATGAATGGACGCTGAGGGTGGCAGGAATGGGTTGGCCGGCATATAAAGCTGTATTCTTCTCTGTTGATATCTGTATCCGCGCTGCGGCCACAATCTGAAGATGATTTGCTTAGTATGGATCGAGCTTGAAACGCTTGATAGAACTTACATTCATGATGGGCACATCAACAGGAATCTTAATCTCATGCCATGGTCCCAGAGGCGTATCGGGGTGCGTATGGGTTTGAAGTATCTATACTCGAATGAGTTTCCCCATCGGAACAAGGACGCGAGCTCGCACCTTCTTCACCACTTCGATAGGTTCTCGCAATGCTTCGTCCGAAGCAGATAGCCCCGGGATATGTAATTCACCAGATATTGCGTACAGCTCAACCCAGCTTGCATCAGTCTCGAGCATTTGTATCAGCTTGCTGACTAGTGGGATCCGATGAGGCTTCCAGGCGGGTGTCTGCGTTATAGCATGCCCGACTGCTTCCTCGACAACAAATTCGACCTCTGATATTATCCAGGTCAGCTCGATGCAGGACAGGATACGAGAAAAACGGTGTACATACCTTCACGTAGCATCCGATATGTGATATTCAAACTCAGAGCTTCGCGGACTACAGATCAACTAGATTGAATAATCGTCTTTACATGAACACCACATAAAGCTGCTCACCGGGTCCTTCGGAGTTGATTTGGAATAAAAATTGTGCGGGCTGCGCGGGAGTGACGGTCTGAAAGATGGTTAGATCTCCATTATGTAGGCGACTACGAGAGGTACTTGCAATAATACCGCGCTTTGAGGAGGAGCATGCTAATATTTTCAATCCGCTGCTTTCGGCGTCGGGAGGTTCCAGATGTGCGTTCGATATCCGTACGTGCTGATGACTTAGAGTGGACACGATGAACTTGGAGAATAATCTATAATTGATAGTTAGTGGTTGCCCATATTCCAAAGTCACCAGACTGACCGATCTCCTCTGAAGAAATCTTCAACATTTACAGAAACAGGAAGGGTGGTGCTAATGACTCTCGTTAGCCGTAAACTTCGATTGATCGATGGTTCTGAGGTGGTCGTATAATCGACTTCAATCGTGACTTTCTAAGGAGAGTTATTGACGTCAGAAGAAAAGAAAAAAAAGCCAAGTTATTCGCCGCTTACCATGGAATGGAAATTGGAGACATCAGAGTGGGGAATTAGAAGCTCGACTTCTTTGTCTTGCGGAAGGTCTCGAAGTAAAATACGGTCAGGTGTACTATCCGGTAGCGTTATCCCTTCTATAAGCAAAGCCAGCTGTTCAGTTAAGAGCTTAGATTGACTGAGCAAAAGCATTACTTGTAGAGAGAGTTACGTCTTGGCAATCAAAGGCAACCGAAGGCGCGGACAACTTTAGAGAAATGGTCGATATCTGATTTCTTCCCGTAGAAACAACTACCAGTAAGCTCGGGGGAGCGCCGAGTGCAACTACCGATGTTATGTTAATACTATGTATAGCAAAAGAACCGGTACAAGCTCACCGAGTGGAGGTTGGCGAAGGCGGACATCGAAAGCAAGAAGATCCTGAGGAATTCGGACTAGGGTATTAGCATCTTTAGCATTGGTTCGACTCGAGCCTTTAACAGTTCTTCGATAGGTCCACTGCAAAAAGTAGCCGGTTCATCCGTATCTCACTGCTGTCCAATAGGAAGCTACCATGACAAGGTATCTAAGGTTCCACTTAGAAAGTAGATAGGCTTCGCCCAAGCAAGGTACGTACAGGGCAAAAAAGCTTCAGCTTTGTCTTTCCAGGGGAAAGTGATTCGCTTTCAGAAGTGAATTTGAACCGCTCCAGATCTCTTCCTGCGAGGGTGACGGATGCTTCAGTGATAGGAATAGGCTGTATACCAAATATTAAACGTGAATCAGACGCGAGGGAGTATAGACCAACTGACGCAAGGTAGATGATTTTGAATGGTGGCTTCTAGATACGAACCATCTCGAGATTCGTCCAAGAAGGCTGAAGATGCGACCTGCACCTTGAACGCAGGATGGTCTGGATGCGATAAATCTGATATAAACGATCAGACCCAGCTCACTAGAGGATGAAATACCACATACCCGCGTCCAAGCTCGAAACTGCATTTTTCAGCGCATCCATCAGCTGAGTCATATATGCCACTTTGCTTTCCTCAGACATCACAAGTTCCGCTCCTGCACTCTCAGCATATGTTTTGAAGAAAGCAAGAAGGATATGGATCCATTCCCGATTTTTCGGCTTTTCTGCAATCGAGTGAGTTTCTAATGCCCTTGATAGCATGACCGACTCCAACGAGGTCCACATGTGAGGCGCGTAGTGTGCAGGAAGAGAATTGTATGTCGCAAGAGCCGTCTCCAACCGACCTCGATGACTGCGAAGAGGTGGTTGAAATCAAGAGAAGAGACGTTGGAGGAGGAAGGAGGCTTACAGGTCAAGAGCCGCCAGGCTGCCATGCAACTTGAGGGCAAATTTGCGTCGACCAGATTTCGCATATAGGTCGATGGCTCGATTAGTGGTATGAATATATAAATCATAAAAGGTATCCTGTTTGTTCAGGGCGGCCGAAAGCTGTTGGTTACTGATTTTCTCTATCGACTTGGGCTTGGAGTCTATAGGACTGGATGCTAGCAATGAACTGGAGAAGGGAGGTTTACAGGGAAGGAATTGGTGTTCTATGCCGAGCTTGTCAAGCTTGAAAAAATAATTAGACCTCGAGTTTGTCTATCATCCACGAGAGACACCCACTTGGTTTCGAGCGAGTTCTAAGAGCTCGGCTTTTCCAGCATTGAATGCAGGACGTTTGGCATCCAGGTCCGCAGTAGCGGACCAAGCGTCGCACTGTTCGACCGCGCTCAACGCTGAAGAGTAGACCCACGATTCGACAAAGTACGGAGGAATCTCCGACTGACCTGAAATTAGCAATCCAGCAATAACTCGGGTGATCGAACATACATACCTCAACTTCACGTAGACGTCGTCCAAACGCGCTCAAGAACACTCCCACTTTCGTGCATACTTCGGTTAGACGACCTGCTTTCGAGAGGAGCTCGCATTGACGGGAGAGAAGATATATTCGGAAATCAAAGACCGATATGTTGTTTGCAAGGATGAGATCTCGGTACGGTTTCTTGGATATGGAAAGCAATGGCGCAGAGTCATCGGTGGGTGTGGGTGTGATTAGTGTACCGAACCAGGATAGGTTCTTCTCTTTCAGAACCTGGTCAAATGAGACTTCGAGCTCTTCGTATTGAACCAGGGCATCATCAAACAAAGTCACCCCTTCAAAAGATGTCGCTAGACTTTCCTGTTGAAGCAAATCAGATTGGATTAGGTACGAAAGAGCGGTATATACACACTTTGAGAATGAAGAATGTGCAAAAATTCCACCCTGGCATCTGTCGCTGACCTTCTGACCGCCGAACTTCATCTTCTCGTTGAACTACGGCCATTTCAAACGCGGATAACACACCGTCCCGGAGCTTGTTCATGAATTCAGCCCAGGCTGCAGGGTTATTCGCTCCGTTGGACCATACGAGCTGAATACAACTGTTGGTATCATCGTCAACACAATTGATATATAGAGATAGATGATACAATTCTGACCGTTCTCGCTTGTCGGTATTGAAATCCGCTCGTACCTTGTCCAGAACTGAACCTTTGAGCGTGAAGAAGGTCCCGGACTGTACTCTAGCATCTTGACGAATGACATGCAGGATAAGCCATTCCTGGTTCTTGCGCGAAGAGACGGACCCATGCCATTCCTTAATCTGCTTCTTTACTGTAGCGCGATAGGCTTCAAGATCGTGGTTCTTCCGGCGAGAGAATAAGCATATATAGTCGGGGGATGGAATGGGCAAAATATAAAGTACCTCGCAGGTAATGACATATACGTTCAATAACGGCTTTTCCAATAATGTAGTCGGTATTTGTGTGGTCAGTTCGTCTCGAATAGTGTCTAGATTGACCAAGGAGACGTCGAGTTGATGAATAGTTCTTATGGAATTTCGGGATGAAGATTTCCAGTGGATATTGCGCAGGGGGAGCTGGGAATTGAGGGTTTGCAGGATTTGAGCCCAGCTCGAGGAGGATATAAATGACGGGGTAGCAGAATAAGAAACGATTATTGATTTCTTAGGGCCAGCCATCATGAGCGGTCCAGGTCCAAAGCAGAGCGCGTTCCGTGCGAACCTTGATCTACTTTGTTCCTGTTCTTCCAATTCAACTACTTTTTTCAAAACATGGCCCATGTAGTCCAGCCTTTGGACCAACCGTCCAACTATAAAGACTCTCAAACTCGCGTCGACCGACAACGACAGAATGAACTGCTTTCCAATTCCACTACGCTCTATGTACGTTTTGGCTCAAATACACCGCCCCTTCACGCGAAAATAACCAAGCAAAAACAGATTGGAAATTTGAGTTTTTTTACTACTGAAGAACAGATATACGAGTTGTTTTCAAAGTGCGCCAATCCTGAAGACGGAGGAGGCATAAAACGAATCATTATGGGTCTTGACCGCAACACAAGGTCTGGCATTCGGACACTATTCTTCCCAAACCTAATAACTGACAAAGAGAATGATAACAGGACACCCTGTGGTTTTTGTTTCGTAGAGTATTACACACATAGCGAAGCCCTTGCCAGCATGCGCTACGTTAGCGGTACCAAGCTCGACGAAAGAATAATTAGGTGTGATTTGGATTTAGGATACAAAGAAGGAAGGCAGTTTGGCAGAGGAAAAAGCGGTGGACAGGTACGAGATGAACATCGGCAGGATTACGACCCCGGACGCGGAGGTTGGGGTGCGCAGGCACAAAGGTTGGAAGTGGAGAGAAGAAGAGCAGTAGAAGAGCGATACGCTGATGCTCAGGATGGTCCGGGAGCTGTTGCTGGGGGTGGTGAAGATTGGAAGGAAGTGGAAACCACGGAAGGTAAACTGAAGCGCGGAAGATCGCCTGAGGACGAAGGAGACAACACCAGAACGGTTCGTCTTGCACTCTAAATTAACGATGCTGAAAGTTTATGCTTCTTGCTCACAGGGTCAACGAACGCGGATGGAGGATGATGCAGACGTCGATAGAATGTGAACTGCTACTTGTTCAATGTATTATACGCGCCTCGAGTAACTGTGACCATGTATGAAGGGACCTCGTCATATGTAAATCCCGCGCGAGTCGATACGCCTCCGATTCCGTCCTGCACTTGACCAGCATTGAAATGGGTTGCATTTTAGAACCTCTGGCGGAGAAGCAAATCAGGAAAAATAGTAGACATATAAAGAGAAAGAGAGCCCACTTTGTAGCTGTAGGAATAACCGACTCTTCAAATGTTCCAGCTAGCTTGTATTTTTCCAGCGCAGAAGCAAGAGGGTATATGGTCGAATCATGATAGAACGATGAAAGAAGCACATTCTTCCCTACATTATCGAGACCAGCATGAGGACCTGTGCCAAAGCTAGATTCTGGTAGTCCGGATTCCGAGTAATCGACGGCTTCATGAGAAAACATTCGTCCACTTAATGACCCGTTCGTGAGTGCTCTGAGATTGTCTCTCAGAAAATTAGGACGAGCCAAAGTTATTAGTGCCTGTTTCGCGGGCACGAAATTGTTATATAGTATTGCAACTGGAAGAAAGCAAGTATAGTCAATATCCCGAATAGCATCCTTGGAAACTACGCACCATCGCTAACATCCTGTACATTATATCGAGTCAACATGCGACGGAGATCCGCGGTTGTAGTCGGTACTGGGACATTTTTAAGCAAGATATGATGAGCTCTGGATAATGCTAGAGGAAATAATGAGTTTTGAGCTTTAAGAATAGGAAAGGACACCCACCATCAGCTGCAGCCTGCATTTTTTTTAGTCGCGGTTCGCGTCAAGCCTGATCACACGTTACTGTCACAATTTCTCCCAAACGGCCACCACTTGAATTTATGAACCACGCGTCTACCGTCCACGAACATTAATAAATTCTTTTCTGACAATGAGTTCTCGTCGGAGAGACAATAGGAGCTGGGAGAGAGAGGATAGGGACCGGGAGCGGGACAAGTACTCTCGCGGGGGACGGAGCAGCTATCGAGGAGAAGAAGGCCGAAGACGATCCAGCAGGTCCCGAAGTCCTCGTAGAAGCGACCGAGATCGTAGAGGTGCTTCATTCATTCATTATTTCTTTCACAACAAAATCTCACAAAATTCTGTCTAGACCATCGAGACTCTACTCGAAGGGACGATCGAAGGGAGCGAGATTCAAGAAGAAGAGATGATTCACCACCAAGGAGAAGGGATGATTCACGAGATAGAGATCGTGAACGGGACAGAGACGGAGAGACCCTTCTCGACGGGAAGCGCCTCCTGCCTAAAGAATCTCCCTCAATACCCAAACCTGGACCTTCCTCAGAACCTGAAGCCGGCGAAGCTATGCAAGACGACGAGGACGCCATGATGGCTATGATGGGTATGGCAGGCTTTGGTTCTACAAAGGTATAGCTTCTCATCTATTCGTGCGTTGTTTGTCCTAACCCCTACATAGGGGAAACATGTCGACGGCAACCAAGAAGGCACCGTGAGCATCAAAAAGACGAGGACCTGGCGACAATATATGAATAGGTTAGTCTACGGTTCCGATACTATCTGCTTTTTGTTAACATGCAATGTTCTAGGCGCGGAGGATTCAATAGGTTGGTGACTCTCCATCGCCTCTTCCAAGCGAAAAATGCTAATGACACTCTCCAATCAGACCGCTGGACAAAATCAAGTAGCCGTGTCAGATAAGTCAACTACCAACTTTCCATCTTGTTATTTCATAGCTCTATCCAGAAGCGGTCGCACACGTTCTTGGCATGAGTGTAACAGTCATTAAATATAATAGAAAAAACTCATTTCGAGGGTAGTACATACGACAGACATGAAGCGAAAGCAGTAAAACATTGAGCGTCCTAACGTACAAGAGCGCAATCCACTCCGCCGCTCAGAACCCGTGCACTTTGATAGTGGCCTTCTCGATTCCGTTGTCGATAAGGAAGGTAGAGATCTTGGCTCGCTGGTCACCCTGGAGTTGGATGACTTCGCCCATCTTCTCATCGTCGACTAGGGTGCCATTGCAGGCGAATTCCTAAAGGACGTGCGTCAGGAAATGGATATTTTTCAAGCGAGTAACTAGTTAGCTGTGCGATACCTTCTTGAAAGCTTTCAAAAGCTTCTTAAGGTCATACTCTGTATGAATATTTATCAAAAAAAACGTCTGCAAGTCGATGATGACGATGATCGACTCACGTTTAGGCAAACCCTGCAAGGTAGTCAACGTCTTCCTTCCGTTCCTTTGCTGGATACGAATATGGATGTAATCTGCCTGAGAACCGACGTCTTGGCTGCCTCCAAGAGGGTCCTCGTCAGCAAAAGGATCTGAACAGCAGCAAGGGTGTCCGTTAGTTGCCTGATAGATAGATAAGAGAAAATTGCGACGACTCACCGATAGAATTGAGGTTCTGCACGCTCATGCGATGTTCAGGAAAATACACAGGAAAAAAACTGAGTGGGGAGGATTTAGAGATGGAAGAAGGAAAGATAGATGAAAAGCAGTGTGAGTCTGATTACAAAGATCCCGGCTTGACTCGACTCCTTGTCAAAAATGGTCGTATCCGAAGGTCATAAAAAGAAAAAACCTCCAACGTTCAACCATTATCCAGTTGCTAGAGGTATTTATTGTATTATTTACTATAACCCCTTCTATTAACCCTGTATCTCTAGCCAAATCTCTCAAAAAATCATGGGTCGAAAAGACCAAAATAAAAAGCAAATGGAAAGCTGAGAGGCGAAAATTGGGCTTGCCCTCTAGATCGCTTCCAGAAACAAATGACGAGGTCCCAGAGGATGAAGAAGCCGCGGTCGAAGAAGAACCTTCCCCGAAACCACATCCGAAAGCAACTCATCCCGACACTCCGTCCACGTCCACGTCTCAGCCAAAGGAACATGTCACGCCTGATCTTCGAGAGCTCACTCGAAAGGCTTATTCCCGAGAAACACTTCACACATATAAATCAGACCCACTGAACCAGAGACGGGGCACAAGTCGAGGCAGAGGGACCAGAGGAAGAGGGCAACCCAACATGAAATTACGCATGGGAGCGATGCTCGAAAAAATAAAGAGAGATTTTACATGACGGCTACGCGCTCTGGTTCTCCTTATTATCATCTACCGCCATCGCATTATCTTCGTCCTCCGCCTTTACGAATCTCGTTTCCAAACTCTGCACAATCGGCGCACCCTCTTTCCCATCATCCACTGTTGTCACCGCGGTCAAGGCAGTGGGATGTTCACTCATATGCCCAGGATTCGGATCATCCAGCTCGTCCACCATACCCAACACTGGTGGCTCGAGCGATAGAGTCTCTGGGTGACCACCACTTGTTGGACCAGCGGAGCTCAGTGCCAGTGGAGAAGGAGGAGGACTTTGTGATTTTGACCTGCGCGCATCGCCATGTAGGAATGGGACGGGTGAAAATAATGGAGTATTTGGCACAGATAGTGGTTCGGAGCCTGAAGAAAATATATTTCGTATGTTCACGTCCCTCTCCTGTTCTGTTAGAGGCGGAAATTCGCTCCATGTCGATGTAACAAGCATGGATTTTTCGACGGCTCGGAGATATTTGCCTACGGATTTGTAGTGTTTCTTTGGTTCAATGCAAAGCTCGCATACGCGCTGTATTGTAAACGGAGGGTCTCTACAAGCATAAATGTAAGCTGATAATCAAGCAAATGAAAACAGAATAAGACTTTACGAATCAAAGAAATCGAGCTGAGCAAACACATATCCTTTCATCACGTTCGCTTGTTCCTCATTTATGTAGCTTTGAGGAGCATCGATCATATTGATATTGCCGTGCTGACGGGGAGGAAATGGCGGAAGTCGAAGTCCGCCGTTCGGCAGAACAACTGGAGTGAAAGATGGAGGAGGCGGAGGCGGAGTCGCACTGGCTAAAAACATGGAGATATTCTGCTCGGACGATGATTAGAGGCGTAAACGCGAAATATAATGGTACTAAATACCTTTTCAATCTTATGCTTTATTATATTTCTCAGTAATTCCCATTCTACGCTGTTGCGACCATTAATCGAGATAGGGATGGCAAAAAGGGCGCGCACTCTACAGTGTCTGTGTCTGCAATCTCCTTTAGCACGTTATCATGGTCTGAAATAGAATAGTGTCAATAAATTATCAGAAAGATCAGATAAAAGATGACCTGAATTCCACTCGAATTGGGCGGGTAACGCGTCGGAGGACATGGAAGAAAGAACCAAGTATGTAAAATTGCCGGCCGGAATATTGAGCTCAACCTCGTCCCCAACCACGTCAAAATGCTCGGTCGCTACACGCTTCTTCCTACTGGTAATGCTAGGATACCGCCCTCCAATGCTTCGTACAGAAAAAGGATGCTGCTCTCATATCTACCAGATTGGTCTGTAGAGCTCTCCTTATACAATGACGTCTGTAATAATGACTGGTTATAGGATCATTACTATTGCTCTAGCGTACGATCCTTGGTTTGTCTTTCGGCCTCAGCTATCTAATCAATGCACCTAGTGCTATTATCTTCCTCATAGAAAATGTCGACGGTTTCCAGAGACACTTTTCGCTCAGTGATACTTCGTAAGTGATACATGAGGACAACTGAAAGAAACTGAGGGTACTTTCAGTCTGCGACATCCGTACGCGTTTGCATTCTTCTGTCAATCTATATGACTCTAATGTAATGGTCTAGCTATGCGGTTAATGAACGTGTTCCAGTGCGTCTCTCGCCAAGCCATAGTGATACGGTACATTCCTTAACTAGTGTTAAGGTTTTAGCCCTGTATTTTATCAGCATAGGGGCGCCATTGGCTATCCAATCCATCGCAAACTTCCTCACTATCCGCTCGTGGTGGGACTGTCACACTAGTACGTTTTGCTCGTGGTCATTGCGTGGTACACTGATCCATGCTCACCCCACATTTTTTTCCAGGTACTCTAGGATGTTGGTCTTGCGATTGATGTTTTCCTATCCTGGTCACAATCTGATCTTCTTCCTCGTTCACAGTGTTCCTATCGCTATCGATTACCGGATCCCTGACACAGTTGACCAAAATTACAGTCGGTCGACCTCGACCAGGTGATTCTACAGTCATTATTCCTACCCCTGGCTGCGAGTCTAATGTCACTCACTTCCTAGATGCTATCGATCGCTGTCAACCTTTACCGGGCTTAGAGGATCCAGAATATGGACTTTCCACTGTCGCTGTATGTACCCAAACTAATATACATATAATGCGCGACTGTTTTCGCTCCTTCCCTTCCGGGCATTCATCAAGTATTAACTCTCCTTGGATTCTATCACCTATTCTAAACAATCGATTACAATTGCAGTGGCTTTCGCCGGACTTGGATTTCTGGTGCATAGTCTTTTTGAATAGATATGTATCAAGAACGCGAAATTGACTTTTTTTTTAATGTAGGCCTTCTATCTAGCCGGTAAAATCCACATTTTCGATCATAAAGGCAATGTTGTAAGTTTTCTTGAGGTTCAATATCGCTATGTATATCCTCACAGAGTCTTTAATTGCAGGGTAAAGTTTGGATTTTCCTTACACCCTTTGCGGGAGCCGGCTTGGTTGCGATCTCGCGAACTATGGATTATCGTCGTAAGCTTCGTTCACGCGTGGTCGTCTTGACAGACTGTACCCCACCCTTTCAGATCATTGGCAAGACGTCCTAGTTGGCTCCAGCCTTGGATTCATCATGTCATATTTTTCTTACCGTCAGGTGAGTTTCCAGTTCGTCCTTCTTCCAGTCATATGGTATGATGTTTCTGACAAGTTGCAACCCCTTGAAAAAAAGTATTATCCAAGTCTGGCAGAAGATCTCTGCCATCGACCGTATTCTCCTCGTATCAAACACGAGTCGTCTGATCCATGGTCTTCCCGTGCATTTTCAGTCGTCATCCCTCTAGCGCGTCTGCACCTGGTGGTTCACCCCCGGGGCGCTATAATGATGATGATGGTGATTCTCCTTCCACTAGCGTACTGGAGCTCGAGGGAAGGGCCCGCCCAGAGTCAGGGCTGTAGGAATAATAGCACCTATCCAATTCATTTGGACCTTCTCGTGATAGGTAAAATTTATGTACTCCATTATCTTGATATCTTGAATTTTATCGCGGGGTGCCATCTCTCGCAGGGGTGAAAGACTATATTCTTTACCTAGTGTTACATACTGCGCTATGCATTCTCCGCCGTTTCTGTCCAATTCAGTACAAAAGCCAAAGCTAGCTGTAAATCAATCCCAGATCAGCCAGGATAATCCGATTTCGAATGCATTACGATTGATAGGTGGAAGTAGTGTACAGTAAACTACAGTAGAGCTCGAGTAATAAGTGTTCTAGTCTATTCAAATAAAACACGAGGGGGTACGATGGTAGTGCGATAAAAAGTATCGTACATAAGATTCATAAAATCGATGAACCCAAGGTACGTTTCATAGATAGTAATCATCGAATGACTTGTCCAAACCTGGAGAGCAAGGTCTCCAATCGTCAACGGTAAGTTCGTCCTGGGCTCCATACGCGTTACTCGTGCCATGTATGTATCCTTCTTCTTCATATTCATCATCAGTTTTCTCATCCTCGAGGACTTCGAGCCCTAATATATCTAGATCAAACATCTGATCAGACTCGTCTCCACTACGCATGAATTGAGCCAAAGCTTCCAAGTTGATTCGCTTCGAAGTCCGATGTCGTGTGCCCATTGCAAGGTTTTGTTCACTGGCCCTGGCCCGATTTCGAGCTTCGTGTTTCTTTAATGCCGCAGAGCTAGCCTTCTCTAGAACATCGAGCAAGCCTTCGTCACGCCACCTCTGCTCCAGTCTTTCCATTTCCTCTGGAGAACGCTGAATAGTTTCCCATTCTCCCTCGGCGAGTAGTTCGTCATCAAGGATGACATCTGAGCTTCCTCGAGCAACTGATAGTTGCTGCAAACGCGAAGGTATTGTGCGGGTACTGGAGATGAAAGACGGAACAGAGAGCAAGTAACAAGACATCGTGAAGGCATCAGTCCTGTTCGAAAGAGCGGTAGTCCCTAGTGAAGCCGTGGAGCTAGAAACTTTGCTCGCTCTCCTCGATAAAGAGCTATGCACAGGGTCGAGAAGGAAATGTGCGCCATCTGCAATGGCGGAATGGACCACTTTTCTCTTCTTTCGAGAAGGCTGCGAGTCCTCGCTCTTGGCGTTGCTCGAAGACACATCCCAAGACGAGCTACAATCCGATTCTGAATCACTGTCGACATTGTTCAGATGAGGCTCCACATTAAGCTTGCCTTCTTTCTCTACCCGCTTCTTCCAGAGACTAGATTTCCAATTGAGCGCATCTTTTAAGCTCCTGGCACAGAGTAGCCTTTTGGAAACCTTTGCTTGTTTACTGGACTTCTGATAAGAATCCAGCCATCTCACTTCCTCGGTCCACTTGGCTACTTCATCCTGCAGGGTTTTATAACGTTGCATAACGGTGGCTTTCGCCACCTGGCATCTATTGGCGAAAGAGGTGGAGATATCGGCCAAGTGACTTAAAGCACTGCGTTTTTCCGCTTCCAGAGACAAGATCAAGATAGCACATGCCAATGCAGCAGGCGAAAGTTGGGATAAGCTCGTTTCAGGTGAGAAGCGAGCCAAGGTATCGACGAAGAGTCGAGCCGTCTCTGTGGCGGATTGAACCGAAACAGATTTAAGCTCAGAATAAAGCGAGATGTTGAGCCCGGAAGACTCCACGGGTGATTGGAGAATGGAATGAAGATGGGATTGGAGAGTTGGAAAAAATTGGGCTGGGCCAGTGCGAGTGAGAGTCAGGTTTAGTGCTCTAAGAACGGATGACAAGGTGCGCTTTACACTAGTATCGCTCCGTTCCAAGAGGAACGCTATGTCCTTGAGAGAATCCGGACGACCGGATTCTCGCATGGCGATGGATAGGCAAGCTCCGGCGACCATTCTTGCTTTCGTGCCCCACTTGAATTGGGTTGTTCCCATAGCTTGGTCGAACAACGTACAGACGCGAGGAGATAGACCGGGCGCAGATAAAGTCAATGTTAGCGATTTGATGAGTTCGTGCAATGCATACTACATTAGATTATCATTGAAAGAACATTCGAGTAATTCATTGGACTTACTGTATTATTCCTGGCTCTTGCTTCCTTACTTTGGCCCGCTAAATTCCAACTAGAACCGCCGCGCAAACGCTTCAGAGTGTTCGGAGCAGATGGGCTGAAATACTGACTGGCATCATCGGACTTGACAAGAACGCGTTGAGAAGGGTCAGTCAAGGACCCGCAGGATGTGCAGATATTGGAGGCAGCATCCTCGTTCCAGACTACAGAACCCTCACATTCTGAGCATCTGGACATGGAAGTATGAAGGGAAGGCGCGCGTGGGTTGCGTGAGAACAAGCTAGTCGATCCGATTCCGGCTCACTTAACTGGGATCGTCACAGTCACTTGCATTGAGGCTGAACTAGCCTTTCTATGAAAAGATGAATACAATACATTTCCAGAAACGTTCTGGAATCTTTTCTCGCATCGTATATAAACCCTAAACGATCGATAATTTTCTTCCCCGCTTTCTTACCATGGCTCCTTCTACCCAAAAGTTTGAATCCGTTCCCAGTGCTGCTCTCAGACGTCGTCTTTCGTCGAAGGCTACTGATCAAAAGCCCAACATCGCGCCCGCTTTCACACATCTCACTGTACGTAGGTCTTTCGTGCGCTCTCTGCTTACCGTGTCGCCCTTATCGATCGTTCAATAGCCTATGTGGGCGGGAGTCGCAGGCAGCGTCGTTAACAACAACACACAATACGAAGTTGCCATATCTATCCACGATTCGGTTCGCATCCCTATTCTTTGTTTTATTTCTTTCTATTTGACAATATGAGCAGGTCTACAACACCGATTTTGCATCGACCGTCTTTCCTTACTCTCCCAATACTGATGGTGACACCATGAGCAAAGAGATCGAGAAACATATCTTGGGAACATTCAGAAAGTTTTCCAACGAACATCTTTGCAAGTTCCTAGGTAAGAATAATCTCACTGATAAGAACGAGTCTCACTTGGGGGACAAGGTGCTGGCGTAACACTTTCTCTGCTGAGGGATGCTCCGAATCTATGCACAAGACTTTGGTAACACTCTCTCCATCGCTCTCGGGAAGAGCAGCCAATTTATTCTTTTCACAGGCTCGAGCTCGATATTGTTCCAATTGTGTTCAACATCAAGCCTTTCCATACCGAGTCGTTAACCAGACCGAATATCAAGCATCGTATCTCTTCCACTACTGGATCTTACGTTCCATCGGGTGCCGAGACACCTACCGTCTATGTAGAAGCCAGCCATTTGGGCGAAAGTGCCCAGCAACTCGGCGTTGGCGCTTCCGGAAAGCTTCCCATTCCCCGCACTCTCGACGAACAAGCAGATAGTGCTGCTCGAAAGTGTGAGTTGAATCTTTCGCGTGGCTGCTTAGTCGCTCATTTTGTTTGCTCGGTTGCAGGTCTGATGTATTTTGGGCCAAACAACAACCCCCGTCTCTCAATTGGACCTCGCAACCAGGTTACCGTTGATGCAGCGGGAAAAATACACCTTTTGGACGATTTGGAAGAATATAGAAAAAGCGTTGGGGCGGGGTAAACGCGCCTATAAATTTTTTTTGACCGGATGCTTATCTCTGATTTCAGAACTTGGAGGGCAATTAACAAACTCGCCGATGAGCTCCGCGAAAAGAACATTAAAATCGGATTCTTCTCATCTACTCCCCAAGGAGGTAAGTTGCCACAGCGTGTCGCTCTCAATTTCAATCTTGACCCGTTTTCGATTCAGGTGGTGTCGCTTTGGTGAGCTTTTAATAGACGTCCCTATACACAGAATTAATTTCTGGCTTGCAGATGCGCCACGCTTTGATTCGATTCCTGAACCTGCTTGATGTTGATGCTGCGTGGTTAGTATCTTGCTTCTATAACTCAATTGGACGCTTTCTGCGGGGTTATCGTTTTTACCCCACGTCTTATTTACCCCACATCGTATTTACCTCACATCTACCCTTATTTACCCCACATCGTATTTACCCCACACTTCCCCGCATTTTTTGCTTCTGGTTTTGGGAACTGGATGATTTCCTAGATGACAAATTTTTTACTGATCCCTTTCTCGATACAGGTACGTTCCGAACCCGTCTCCCAGCGTGTTCAGAACGACGAAAAACAACCACAACATCTTACAAGGTGT
Source organism: Gymnopus androsaceus JB14 (assembly GCA_009733575.1). Lineage (NCBI taxonomy): Eukaryota > Fungi > Basidiomycota > Agaricomycetes > Agaricales > Omphalotaceae > Gymnopus > Gymnopus androsaceus. The sequence goes on from ML769453.1 coordinate 61,910, forward strand.
AGCTCCTCCTGACCTCAGGCTTACTCAGGAAGCCAAGGACAACTTCGACGCGTGGATTCTGAAGAACGGTTTGCGATGGACTGCCGAGGGAGGTCCATTGGCTCCAGGGGGAGTAGACGTTGCTTTCATTGGTGGGTCTTCACTGTTTGATGCTGCCGTTACTGCTCTAACATTCGTCCTATCTATTGAAGATGATCCTCAGATGCCGGGACTTATTCCATTGATTCGTCGAACGCGACCAGAGTTGCCTATAATCTATCGTTCCCACATCGAAATTCGTAGCGAGTGAGTGGCCGATCGGTATTAATCGGTATTAATTGAAGATGGTCCTGACATGTCCAAGTCTTGTTCATATTCCAGGTTCACCGCAGGAAGAAGTTTGGAAGTATTTGTGGAATAACATTCAGATCGCTGATCTGTTCATCAGTATGTATAGTTGGCACTCCTTGATGCATTACAACTGACAATTTTTTTCTCTCTCTAGGTCATCCTGTGAACAAATTCGTCCCGCAAGATGTACCAACTAAAAATGTTGCGCTTTTGGGTGCCGCTACTGATTGGTTGGTGTCATCCTGTCTGATTCGTCCTGTTCATTCCGATTAAAAAATTTTAGGCTTGACGGCTTGAACAAGGAACTGGACCCATGGGATTCAGCTTATTACATGGGCAAGTAGAGTCATCGAATGATGATGTTCCAGCACTACTGACACCTCTATTTCAGGCGAGTTCCGCTCGCTATGCATCAAGGAAAAGATGCACGAGTTGAATTGGCCTGTCCGCGACTATTTCATTCAAATCGCTCGGTTTGATCCTGCAAAGGGTATCCCTAATGTCATCGATTCCTACGCGCGGTTCAGGAAGCTATACCGCGCGACGGATGAGAACGATATCCCACAACTGCTTGTAAGGCTTTTTCTGTTTTCATAGAATGACCACTAATTTGTGTGATACTTTCTAGATTTGTGGTCATGGTGCGGTCGACGATCCGGACGCTAGCATCATCTATGATCAAGTTCTTCAGTTGATTTACTCTGACCAGTACAAAGAATACGCCAACGATATTGTTGTGATGAGGCTGCCGCCCAGCGATCAATGTAAGCTGGATCTTTGCTTTAGATGGAAACAAAAACTGAGCAGGTTTTATAAAGTGCTTAATGCTTTGATGGCGAACGCCAAGATTGCTTTGCAGCTCTCTACCCGTGAGGGCTTTGAGGTCAAGGTGTCGGAAGCTATCCATGCGGGAAGGCCAATTATAGCAAGCTTAACTGGTGGTATTCCATTGCAAGTCGAGCATGGCAAGAGCGGATTTTTGACGACACCTGGAGATAACGCCGCCGTGGCGCAACACCTTTTGGATCTGTACACTGATGAGGGACTCTGGAGGACAATGAGCAAGTATGCCAAAGAACATGTTTCTGATGAAGTAGGCACAGTCGGTGAGTAGCTTCTCCCGACATTATGCTTGATACTAAAGATGTGCTAGGTAACGCCGCGGCTTGGTTGTATTTGGCTGTCATGTATGGGGCAAGGGGAACGAAGATCGAGCCCAATGGTGCTTGGTTGAACGATATGCTTCGTGCCGAGACGGGTGAGCCGTACGTGGAAGGCGAACCCAGACTCCCCAGAGGCCATCTCAATGTCCAAGGCTAAGTTCAAGTAGATCTACATACACCAGGATCTTTAGAATCATTTAGTCATCGTTACATTCAGTAGAGATACTTTTGTACTACTATTACAAAAAAGAAATACAACACAGCTCTGTCAAGATCTTGTATAACTTTGGTCCTTGATCAACTGACGATCACGCAGACGTGACAACAATGCAAATCAGTTTCGCCTTGTTCCTCAACCACCACAACCTCCTCTTCATGATGCGAATGGAAGTCGACGTACAGCCGCCCTCGCTTCGGCCTGGGTACGGGCACTCAAATCCTGCAAAGCGCGCGCGCTCGCCAGATGAAACAAATTCACCAAGTCGTCCTGCAGTGAGCGCGTCTTCGCCAATGTCTTGGAAAATCTTTGCTCATCTTCATTGCAGAAACGTCTTACACTCTCTACTGCTTCCCCACCTGTTTTTCTACGTGATTCGTCCTCTGCTGGTAGCAGTCGGCAGACATCAGAAGACTGGGTCCAACAAGCCGGTACTTTGACCATTGATAGTCCGCTGCTCACTAGTGCTCAAACACCTCCCTTTGAAGATTGTATAATGGTCACCGATGTAAGATTATTATTTCTTGCAAATTTTCTTTGAAACTAATACATTCAGCAGAGTCCGGCCCCAGCATCTCAGCCAGTTGAATTATATGGCAGACCGCAGCTTGCACCATTACAGACATCTTTTTCTCGGACTGTTGAAACGCATCCGATCCCGAAACCGCATATCCCCCTTGCCGCCACTCCTAGTTATCAGCATTTAGCTCCGGCCATAAATGTCCTTCCTCCCACTCCCGATGTGTTATTTCCCTTGGGCTTCTCGAACGCCACTCGACCCTCAACACCGTCTGACAGTCCCATGTCAATTTCTAGCTCTCCTTCCAGCGCCAACATCACGTCCCCTTCGCGGAAACAGCGGTTCACTATGGGGCCTCGCGCAGATTGTGAAAAATGTAGATTGGGCATTAAAGGACATTGGGTGCATCTTGATCAATAGTATGGCGTCTCGACTTGGTGGCGGAGGTCAAACAGACTTGCATATATTAGTTCAAACTAATAATAGTCACTGTAGCGACTTTGTACTTATCCTTGTTTATAATGTTTACTACCCAACGCTCTGTATGTGTATTTTTGTCTTTTGATTCGACTGCGATGCAAGTATGTGGGCGCTATAAATTTCGGGATATCCGTAAGCGCTCAGAAATTTTTGGCCTTTCCGCTCAGATGTCTACGACATTGCCATTATTTTGGCATCTCTCCTCTGCCTCTAAAAATGACCGCATAGACGCTTCTGTAAAGCTCATATCATCCTTGGAACATTTCCAAAGCCAATTTGAGGCTCCAAGTCCCAGCGAAGAAGACGAAGGAAACGATGAAAAACCTGATGCGCTAGAGTCCTTGAACGCTCAGGACGTGTCCTACTCTGTCAGGCGTTTAATACGAGGGCTGGCAAGTCCTAGGGAGAGCAGTAGATTGGGATTCTCAGTTGCATTAACCGAGGTGAACCTACTTACCTTGCAACGGAAAACATTTTTAAATTGATCTCTTTTCAGCTACTCTCCCGTTTAGATACTGTGACATGCTCTCAAATATTTGCGCTCATAATGGATGCTACAAAACCTCAAGGCTCGATGACGGGCCAGGAAGAACGAGACGTATTATTTGCTCGTTTATTCGGCATGACCTCCATAATCCAATCTGGATTGCTAGTACGGACAAAGCCATTGCCCACCTCCCAATCCTCGGCTACTCTGGCTTCTTCCCTTTCAGGTTACGAGCAGGTCCTGACGGAATTACTTGTTTTAGGCGAGAAAAAGTCATGGCTGAGAGAGAGCGCTTGGTGGGCCATCGCTCTAGCGGCTGATAGCCTTAAAACCGCGCAGGTACCATGGAAAGACGAGGCCGTAAACACTACTGTCCAACACTTATTTATTGAAAGCAAAGTCTGGTCTCCGGAGAAGATTGCTTTGACTCTCAAGTTGCAGGGCTCGTTTGAGAAATTGGAATGGCGCACTTTGGTCTCTCCGACATTCAAATCCCCGGATATACTCAGTAATACGAATCTCCAAACCGTCGCTCTCATCTTGAAGGTGCGTGTGAATCTTGTTCAATGCCATTGAAGATACTGACATTATTGTTAGGATTCTAATATCGAAGGAGCGGACGGGGAGGGATCAAAAACTGCTGCAGCTGGAGGCTGGAAATCTCAGCTTCATTTCGTGTGGGATATCATGTTGGATCGCTTGTTCAACACCTCGGATGCCTCGAAGAACAATTTTCCGGAATTCTTTCGTATTGTTATCGATGGTTAGTGCAAACCAATTGATCCTGAATTTGCCACTTAATTACCCATCTGCCAGAATCACTATTTTCATCCAACTCTTCGCCGGAACGCAAGTATTGGGGTTTCCAGGTCTTCCAAAAAGCCTTACCTCTGGTCTCCGAAGACAATATGCCAATGCTCTTCACGAAAAATTTCATGCGGACTTGGATAAATCATCTATCAAAAACGGATCGTTATCTGCACAAGGCCGCTAAGCAGACAGTAAGTTTTCACCATCTCTGAATATATTGTTGATGATTTAACTATGTATGCAGGTCGCAGAAATACAAACCTTTGTTCAGCGGAATCCGAAACTAGGCTTTGCCCTCATTCTTCAGCTTACCGGAGTCCATGGTTCTCAGCAGTTTGACAAACTTACGAAAACCAAGACTGTCGAATCCATATTATCTGCGATGGATGTAAACGATATCAAGCAATATATCGATTATTTGTTGAAGCAAGCAAATGACAGCGAGTGGGTTTTCCTGTGCACTTTTCAGCGAGGTAGGCGTGTTAACTTTGCTGCGTAGAGTCGAAGTGGAAGTTATCAATGCACGCAGACGGTGGATCATCGACCAACTGTCCGCCTTGATTCGAAACGGCTCCATATCGAAAACTGGTGACTGGGTCGAATCCGTTTTGGACTGGTTCATTGTGAATGGACTCTTTGTGGTCAAAAAAAAGTCGGAGAAGAGCCAGTATATCGGCGTATGTTATTCCACTTTCTTATCTCGTACCACCATCTAACAAAGAATCCAGCTCCACCAAATACCCAAGCCACAGTTCTCAGACGAACTTCGCCAGAATTGCAAAGATAAGCTCCTTGGCTGCGTTGCCGACCTCACGAGCCAGGTAACAACTATTGAAGGCGGTAAGTTATATCGTTCTACCAGCAATCGTGTTTGCTCTGCTTATTCTTTCTACTTGCGCAGACAGCACAAAGGTCAAGGTGGCGGGCGTTGCTGCCGATGGAGAATTCTGGGTTGCAAAAGTCCTATCCACTATCGAAAACTTGAAGCAGGACACAAAGCACGTTTCTGCTATTTCAGAAATTGACGAAGAGGAGGAAGCTGTAAGGCTAAAAGTCAAAGAAGTTGTTTCGAAACTTAAGAAAGTCAGTACTATATGATTTTCTTCTGTGGATTTCGCTCACTCGTTATAGGTTTCCGGTGACAAAGAAGAAGCAGCTAGTGGAACACAGCTTCTTCTACTTGCTTCCTCCTTGCAACAATACTGCTCAGAGGAATTAGTGCAATTGGAAACAATTCAGGTGCGTCGGACGCTGATAATGTGCCAGTTCTTGATCTCACAAAAATTTTAATAGTCATGTGTTGATGCAGCGATTCGCGGATTTTCTTTAGAGCAAGAGAAAACCAAGAAGAAGAAAAGCCGTCCATCTACTGCTGCCGCTGAAGACGACGAGGCTACCCCCGAACCCATCGACGTCCTCGTCGACACAATAATTGGATTCATGGAAAAGTCGACGGCTTACATGCGCACTGTCGGAAACCAAGTCTTCTCGCTCATCTCTGGCGAAGTCAAGAGCAGCACGATAGATCTCATTCTAACGGTGAATAACATTTATTCAAATATTATTTGCTTGGCTGATTGAGATGTAGCAACTTGAAACTCGCGACCCAACCGCAGAAGAATCGGATATGGATGATGATGATGAGGATGATGAGGATGATGATGAGGCGGGAATGGTTGATGAGAAGGACGAAGCTTCCTCCAGTGACGAGGACGAGGACGATGCTGATGAAGGGGATGATAGCAACGAGGAAGATGTTGATGAAGAGCTCCGTCAGAAGATCTTAGAGGCACTCTCAGTCAACGGGATAGAGGCGGCGAATGAGGATGACGACGAAAGCGAGGAAGAATTCATGGACGATGACCAAATGATGGCCATTGACGAACAACTCGCTGAAGTATTCAGGTCAAGAGTAAATGAGAAGAAGGCTTCCAAAGGTCCGTTCTGCGCGACGTCTGTAAATTATCCTTTTAACTAATTTTCCTGTGCAGATGTTGACGCACAACGAGAGGCCACTCATTTCAAGAATCGGGTCCTCGACCTCGTGGATATCTTCATCAAGAGACGACCTTCAAGTCCATTCATTGTTCGCCTCATTATTCCGCTGGTAGACCTGGTCACTCGAACTACGTCTGACGAAAAGCAGCTTTCCGACAAAGCTCAGGGTATCGTTCGTTCTCGGATCGGTAAAACGAAAGAGGTTCCCTCGAGCATCACCAAGGAGGAGGTGAACGCGGTCTTTGAAACGCTGCACAGCCGTGCTAGAACCGAACGTTCACCGGAGTATCTGATTATCCTCAGCGATTGTTGCATCTATCTATCTCAGCTGATGATTCAGTCTGAAATGCGAGCGGAAGTCGTCGCTGCATATCGACAATCTCTCGTGGACTTTGTTTCTCGGAAGAACTCTCCCCTCAATGTCGCCTTCTTCCAGCAGTTCATTCGTCGCTCTAGAGCAGCCGCATGGGGTCTTCGGAATGACTTGCTTGAGCTTCCGGACAAAGCTGTGAATACATACAGGCGATTCCAAGCTTATCAGCTTATTCACGATCTACTCGCAGAACCTCCGTCTGATGTAAGCTCCTTCTATCTGTCGAAAAGTGTACCTTCTTACTGACTTAACTGGACTGCAGGCTCAACAAGAGGTTACTCAGTTCTTGCGGGCTCTGCGTAAAGTTCTTCTTGATGCAGTGACCAAGGCGACAGGCGAAACTCCAACATTGGTTTTAACCGCTGCTCAAATGAGAGAGGTTCTAAAATTGGCCTTGTTAGCTGCTCGCCACGGTCGGCGGATAGCACCTCAAGATGTTGTCGAGATCTGGGACCCTTCAGCATGGTCTAAAATAACAGACCTATTGACTGCATCCGAGCGGTTCAAAGGTACCGCTCAAATCTGCAAACAGGTGGTGCAGATTGCGAGCGCTCCTCAGAAAGATGGCCCACCAAAACGAAAAGCGCATTCAGTTTCAGAAGGTACATCCTCGGAAACAAAGAAAACCAAGCGCAAAAAAGTAGCATAACCTCGATTAATGTACACCTAGATATATACTTGGTTCTAATGCAATTCCGTGGTCAGTATTGTCGATTCAATTCTCTATCGAGTCCTTAAGTCTCATCATTTTTGAGAGCAAATCTGCGGAAGAGGGGTTCCTTTTCAACTCGGAAATGAGTTTGACGGTATTTCGGGCCCTAAACAGCATGAAAATCAGTTCATGATAAATACAGAAAAAATACAGACAAAAAATCCTTACCTGTTTCGAGCAATGCGGCCTTGAACGTGCAATTGCATCATTGAAGATTTCTGCGAGGCGGCGCGCAGAATTTCTTCGGGCAATCCAGCCAATCGGCCGCACTCTACTCCGAAAGAATCTATGAATGCGAGTCTTTAGGCTGTGTGTCATACATACGGATGGGTACCTACCTGAAGCAATTCCTTTCGTTAGACGGTATAAGAACGTGATATCCCTCGTTCCATCAACTCTGCATTCTGCTGTATAGCCCATATATAGGTTTTGAATCTCAGAGGGATATCGCTTTTCCATCTCGGCAGCCACTAATGGATAATGGGTAATAAAGAGCGTCTTGCATTTGGTAGACTGCACTAGATGTTGTAGAACGGCATTTGCTATGGCCATCTGCATCTTCTATGAGTACGCGAAAGCAACTCAGCGGAAGAAGCTTACGCCATCAAACGTCGAAGTACCGCGACCAAGTTCGTCAAGAATGACAAGACTTTTCGCAGTAGCGGATTGAAGTATTTCGCTAGTTTCGGACATTTCCACCATGAAAGTTGAGCGGCCCCTGGCCAGGTCATCCCATGCTGTTGGAAATTCAGCACGTACAAAATGCAGACAGTCATCCGCATACCTCCCATTCGAGTTAGAACAGAATCCACCATCCCTAGCTTTACAGAGGTCGCAGGAACATAACTCCCGATCTGAGCCATGATCGCTATAAGGGCAACCATTCGTACGGAAGAGCTTTTTCTAAACACACCACTGTAAAATATCTTGCGCATCTGCTTCATGATGTGCAACTCACCCTCCCATGTTCGGTCCAGTAACAATTTTGCTTCTCGGTTCGCCAGAGCTGCCCATGCGTACGGTATTCGGAATGAAGGGGTCGGAGCGGAACAGTTCAATCATCGGATGACGGCCTTCCACAATTTCCAGCTCATCATTGTCAGTGAATACAGGTCGTGTATAGACCGTGCTGGGCTAAATAAAAGTTGAGAGGAGGGATATTCCACATTCTATTTGACTCACTTGTAGGGCTACGTGAGCCAGACTGATCAAACAATCGGCCTCAGCGAGTTTGTTGACTGCATTGCGCATGGATCCGTAATGCTTCTGTGAAATCTCATCGAGAAATGATGAGTATGCGCGGCCGGCTTCAATCTACAAAACAAAAGTATTGGTCAAGAATAGACCGGAAAATAAATGGACAAACATCGAGAGTCTCTTGCCACCGAAACCGCTCCTCCAACTTCAACTGGACATCTGATGGTCGATATCGAGACTTTGTTCTTGTGCTGTCGAAACGTTCAAGCAGCGACCAGCTAGTACCTTGGTATGTACGCACGCGGATATAAGATGCCATGTCACTGGAATATCTATTCTAGCACTCTTGTCCACTTCCACCACATACTATGGGAGGCCGAGGTTAGTATACAGTGTAAACAAGGATCACATGTACGACTTACCTCTTCTCCAGCAACTGTCTCCCACTTGAGCGACGGGCGCTTTAGGATCTTGCGCACTGCCCAGGACAGTCAGGAAAGCAATAAAAGAGAGAAAAATGCTGACCGGTTTGAAGCATCTCTTGAAGCTCCAACTCGACTGCATGTAGTCCCTAAAAGAAAGAAATCAGCATTGTCTCTGAAACTTGAAGGCAAATGAGCCAACCATTCTCGTTTCCTCGATTGCGGGGTATTTTTCCTGATCAAACCATAGTTCGTCTTTGCGTCCATCAGCTGCCTGTTTCAAACGTATTGTCTGAAGGAGTTCATTTATCGATTTTCGCAAGGCAGGGAAAGAGAAAATAATGTCATTTAAAAGTGGTGATCGGAATCCAGCCTCAATGGGATCTTTTATTTCCTCGAACGCAAAGGCGATTTTCTGGAATGCTGTGAGTAGGACTGCTAATTCTGGAGGGCTGCACTGAAAAGAAGTAAAAGAACTATTAGTATTAGATTAGTAGGCAATCGAAGGGCAAGACCTGGCCGTATTGAATTCTGCATAATCCCCGCGCAAGATCAGGCATTTTCTTGAATAGTTCACGCAAGATAAGCAACTTTTCGGAGCTAGAGGAGGTGCTAGAGATAATTTCTTCTACAGCATCAACCCGTTCTTGTAGGGCTCTAAATGGTCAGAAATCAGCAATATCAAAAAGTTGGATGTTGAAATACTGACACTTTGTCAGTCAGAGGGTGACCAACCCAATTCTTCATTAACCGCGCCCCAAACCTCGTCTTCGTATGATCCAGGACCCAGAGAAGCGAACCCTGGACGCTTTGATTAGTCTCATTTTCGAAAATCTCCAGATTCGAGAGTGTGTTGGCAGCCAGAATCATATGAGATCTGTTGCTGAACTTTGTGAAGAACTTGGTTTCCAAAAGCGCATCAGCAACGTTATAGGTGGAAAGGTGTTTGACCATGTGTGCCAAAGCTATTACGATTCGCGAGGAAAAGGCTGTTATGGTCGCCATAAGTTTTCCTGTGATCAATGGTCAGCGAAAAGCGGACATTGTCACCAAGAAATAATGTCAAAAACCTGTTTTCAGATTTTCTGATGCCAGAGAAGACTGCTGCTTCTTCTTATAAAAGGCCGAAAGAAAGGCGAACGCTTCGGTATAACTCATTAGCTTCGGAAACCGCTCTACTCGAACCCGACCACCCGCAGTGGACGAAGAACTGCTTTGAAAGTGTACTGAGACGTCGATGTTCTGAATTATCTAGCGGAGAGAACGAACCTTGTGAGTTGGGATAGCAGTTTCGAAGTAGGTTGTGTTAATCCATCGTTTAAATGCAATAACTCGGCGGGTTTGAGATGCGCTAATCTCGTCTAATAAAATTGTCAGCAATACAGATGGATACATGTCGTCGCACGCACCTCGAGTTCAAGTCTCATCAATGTATCCTCGAATTCATCATAAACAACATCCCCGGTACTGGGGCAGACACTAATCAGTGCAATAGTAACTTCATTTTTGCTGGCTTTCTTGTCTTCCACGATGCATAAAAAAGGTGGAGGAACGTGGGTGTCCAACACATCGACAGAGTCCAAGGCGTCAACGTATCTGCAATAAGGTCAGAACGGTCGTTTGTCCTTAAGCAAACCTGGCACATACGTGGCCGCAGTGTATAGATGAACAAGTTTTCGTTCGAATGGGGTATTTCGATTTTCCCCAGCTTTCTTGAGGGCTGCAGTTTCTACTTGATTAACGATACCTACACGATGACCACGGGATAGAAGACTATGCAACATTAATGACCTGCCGGCATTCAATCGCATTGCGTACTTTTTGAGATGTATGTCTCGCCGTTCCACGGGGATAGACGCTGTTACAAAGTTTCTATCACAGAAGGCTACCATACCCAAGACGTCCGCGGCAATCTGCAAAGCAGGAGAAAATGAGCTCCGTAAGCTGCGAGGATAGCCATAATAACATACCTTTGCATCTTCGTCAAAGAACTGTCAGGCAGAGTAAGTTCCTATTGTGCGAATAATCCTTCACAACATACTTTGTACTTGTATCCCACCTCTACCATTAGCAATGTGCCAGGATTGTCGTGTTTGAGCTGGAGCACCTATTCCTGAATTGAAACGGGGAGTGGATTTCAAGAGGCAGGAAATTACCTGTTTTTCGAGAGGAGTCCAGGTTTCACCCCCAGGCCCAATTTCGCCAACCCGTTTCGACTTGCCCTTGACCGGATTCCCTTTCTGCTTCCCTTTCACAGCCTTGCTTGAGGTCCCAGATTTTTCCCAAAATTCCAGCTCACAGTCTGAATCAACCTTGGCAGCTGGAACCTCTTTCCGCTTTCCCTTCCCAGCTTTGGGCCCGGAAAACTCCGCCTCCAAATCTCTGCTGATCACTTCACTTGATTGACGATCAGATTCCGCTGACGTTTGTTCGCGGACGAAAAAAGATGACTGTCTTTCAAGCAAGAGTTTTTGCTTGAGAGCATCTCGCCTCGACAAGTTTCGCTCCTCTCCCGAAGGGCGTGTGCCGCTCCCTTCAGGCATTTTGTACCGCCATTGTTCTGCCTTATTAGACGAAATAGAAGCAGGTGAGGAAGGTGGTATGTCGAGTAACGTTGAAGAACCTCTCCGCCTTTTGGAAGGGCGTTCCTCGTCAGACGAATTCTCAGTGAGATCAATTACCTCATTGAGCCTCTTCTTTGGACTGGGAGATGGAGTGAAGTAGGAAGAAATTCTCTGTTGGTGCTTGGGACTCTGACTCTGAGGCATGATGATGACTAGCTAGGTGACCTTGCCTTGAGCAGAATGAAAAGCCGGTTTTGTTAAGAATGATGACAATGGAGGGAGAAGCAGTATATTTAGGCGCCGTTGACGCGACGCGAAAGACACGTGAAACATCCTCTTTTCCTTCTCTAATGTTCAGACTTGGAGCTCTTCGGCCGTTATCCAGGTGCTCCCTCCAATTTCAGCTGAATTCCACCTTTGTGGATGGACCTCCAATCACAGAAACAAATCGTATGGTTCCAATGGTTAATCCCTCCAGCGCATGATCTTTTATTTTTTTCCTCCCTATAGGCGCTGAAACCAGCATGAAGCGGTTTTGGAAGACTGTAGGAATTGAAACCCGCAAAGATGGGATAGCAATTACATTAGACAACCGCGCTCTCAAAACTCCCTCGGGAAACACGCTACTCCTTCCTCACAACAAAAATCTGGTGGCCACGCTCATTGCCACGGAATGGGAGAACCAGACGACGGTTTTAAAACCCCATGCATTGCCCATGGTCAGTTTTAATCTTCATGGAAGCTTGATTGGGACGTGAATGACCTTCGCAGACATCATTAGCTTCAAGAGCGATTGACTCTTTTGTAGAATCGGACTCGCGCGACGCAGTACGACTGTCACTGCTGGAATACCTTGATACAGATACTATCTGGTATGTCAATCATTGAAATATCCCGAGTATGATGACTAACTAGCATTTTAGCTTTTACCAAGACTATCCACCACCTCTCGTAACCCAGCAAGAAACGCATTGGGATCCGTTATTTTCATGGGTCGAGGAAACTTTCGACGCCAAGATCGAAAAGTTCACGTCCATTCTCTCCAATTCACAGTCGGAAGAAAGCAAGCAAAAGCTACTGGCTGCTATAGATGGTTTGAATCAATGGGAATTGGCCGGTACGAAATTGTTTTTATGACCTTGAGCTACTGGTACTTAGACTCATTTATGCAGCCTTGGAGCGCGCGATACACGCTACGAAATCTTTCATCATTGCTCTAGCCCTAGTTAAACGTCGTCTGAATGTGGATCAAGCATCCGACGCGGCCAGAGTTGAAGTGAATAGCCAAATTGAACGTTGGGGAGAGGTTGAAGACAGTGAGTTGCATCCCTACATTCATTTCCTCTTATCTAATTCGGGCTTAGCACATGACGTGGACTTTCATGATATACGCAGACAACTGGGAAGCGCTGCGTCTCTTTTGTCAAGTGCTTAAATATATATGCAAATTGTGCACTTTCTGTTCCCGACCGTCCCTCCCTGAGTAGTTCCGTGGATGCTGAAGGGAAGCTAAAGCCTTTCCTCCTCTTGGTTCGACCAGTGGTCTAGCAGGCTAGCCTTTGGAATGCTTAGCCCGAAATCGGTTCTTTAGCAATCAATGTGGCGCTAGTCTCGTCGTGCTTGACTGCTTGCTTGCAATTTGTGCTCCGGTAAGACATATAATCTAGATAATCCGAACTGTAAAACAGGAGTCTAAACGATCGGAAAACCTTCCGTCCGAACAACGCTGCGTCGCTGCAGCACTCAAGCTGAACGAGTCTATTCCGGCAGGCTCCTATATATGGTATCAAGGTAATTCCGATGTAAAACGCCCGGCAAGCAAGCATCGAGGCCGGTATAAAAGCCAGACAACTTCACTTACATCCAAAACAAACACCTTCAGCACTTTATATCCATCAATATGTCGCGTTCTCCTCTACTTGAATCGTTTGACCCTTTTGCCATACACCCATTCACCAATGGTGCTTGCTTAGCACCCCAAACCATTTCCCAACCTTCACCTCAGCCTCAGTATTCCTGGTCTAATCCAGCGGAGGAGGTATCGTATTCGACGACACGGATTGCATCCCCGACGCCTCAGCGTCCTCAGGGACAGAGCTCCAGCCTGCTGCCATCTCCAAATTCGAATCCAGCGGCGAGACCGGTATTCGTGTCTTTCAGAAAGGAGACGACATCCCCCGAGCTGATCCTGAGGAACCCTAGAAGAAATTGGTATTGAATTGCAGGGTGCCATCCATATCCCCTAGCTCCAGGTGTGTACATATGATATGCATACTGGCTAGACGAACCGAGATTAACTGGATTCTCAGCGGCCTGCGTTCCAGCGTCATGAACACGCTGTAGCTGTTCTTCAGCAAGGCCGTGCCCCAGAACTGCAGGGAACATCCAGACACAAAGTCCAGAATGCGGCTACAACGCGCTTGATGCAGAGCGGCTCCACGCACAAGGCTGGATATGGGGATAGCTTCGAGAAGAGGTAATTCGCTTGGTCTCAGGAGCGGCGGAAGGCTTGAGTTAACAGTGAACTTTGGGGAATTCAAGTAGTTGGACCTTAATCCTATTATGTATAATCTGTGTATATTAATCTATTGAAGTCCTAGTTTAGGTCTCATACAATCGACGATTATATTCATTCTGTAGACCCAGCTATGCCTGAGCTAAGAAAGACCACAATCGAAGAACCACAAAAATGACATCTAATCCCACTGCTTCGACTTGTGACCTAAATTTTACAGGACAAAACAAGGGTACTTGTACAGCGGAGTTGGTTCGACAGCTTTCTACCGCTTGAGAACACTTTGAATAATTCGTCGAGCTCCTAGTCCTTGAGAAAGATGGCTGGAATGAGACTCGAACGCCAAAAAGATCTGAGAACTGAATAGGACTAACCTTTCGACTTAGAGGAACTGATTCTTGGAAGAGAATGTGATGTCGAATGAGCCAATTTGTCAATGGTTCGAGTGTAATTTACTCGAGCAACAGCTGCGTTAAGATCTGTTCTATTCGAAGAAAACGAGGCAAGACGATGAATTCAAGAAAAACGCTCCATGCAGTGGTCGCGCTCATCTGGTCACCTCTAAACGAATACCCAGAAACCAAGTGGTACAGTTAACTACCACGTAAACCAAAGCCAAGCGAAGTGATGATCACACAGGGATCCCCAATATTCCCCATTCATTTACACAAAGCACAGATTAGGAACTTATCTACGAGTAGAGCAAAAATATCGAGATGAAATACCAGAGTACACGTTGATAAAATATCATGCATAAACCTCACCCAGTTTCGCGGCTTGGCTCAAGATTGATTGGGGAGTATCGTGATATTATTTGACGAATATGCACGAAGAGATACATCCACCCTTCGTAATGATTACTAGCAGTGATCATGATGTGCGCGTCTCTGTGGTCGATGTGAATAGACAGTCATCTGAAGCAGCAAGGAATCAAACAAGACCATAAGCATTGTTGGACAGACAATGTACAGTTCCGGCCACGAAGATGGCTTGCAGCGCGAATATGTCCCGTACTCCTGGCGCGTTCGTTCATGTATTGAATGATAGCACGTATATTAATCGTATTCCATTGGTGCTATTGTCAAACTTTGTTTTGGCGTTATTAGATGGTACATGTCAAAAATAGGTGGTACCTACTCAGCTCTCTTGATCACCTGGTCCTATATGCGCGTTCCACATTATTACTACGCCACTACGATCCCTCTTCAGGGTCCTCAGGCTGTCCCAGAAATTCGGAAATGGCCTGCATGTCCTTTACATCGCCATAGCCGTCAGTAGGGAGCATTGATACAAAGTCCATTAGGTTGTGGATTATAGCACTTTTGCAGAGTTTTCCTCGTATGGCTGGATACAGAGGAGGGGGCTGCAGATACTTCAAATCGGAGACGGCCTTATCAAGCTATAGGACGCGTATGGGTTACGGGGTATTTTGAGTGGGAAGGACACACCATATGTGATCTATCTGACGCGAAACGATCTAGGTAGATATTTGCAGGTATCCACTCTGAAAATACTGCGCTACAATCACTAAACGAGCAAGTATATAATCATTACAAACGACTCACCTTTGGAATGCTTCGGGGACATTTGTAGAAAACGTTTGAGCAAAGTATGCTATTGGATGTGAAATCAGCGAGTATGAAAAAACTTTAGACTTACTATCCCAAGTTACAGGCATACCAAGCGTTGTGTCAAAGTCGTATACCCAGCTTTCAGTCCTAAGTGAGTCTTGTCGAGAACGCAAGACAGTAATAACATGATAGTCCCACACAACAGGCAAGCCTGGCTCTTTCGAGAGTTTTTGGTTCCATAGTGCGACCTATTAGTATGAGATAATCAGCAGCCTACAGATTTTCTCTTCAATTGGTACGCGCCATTTTGGCATGATTGGAAATGAATACTGCAAAGACGTCCCAAAGCTCAGATATTGAGGGATGTTGAAAGGATTGCACGAGTAGATATACATTCTCCTCGCACCAGTGCGAAGTGTAGACTGCATCTAGAGGAAGAGCAGGCGGCATCAGCAAGACGTAAAGAAGAAAGAGTCATTTACTTACATGTGACTTGGAGTTTACCAACGCCTGCAGCCATTTTTCTTTCTTGTATCCTATCTTCATCTCATCGATAATGAGCTCGGCCCCTTCTTCGAGTACAACTAATGGGCTTAATCACCACCCAGATAGCTCTGCTTCTCTTCCCATCTCTCCTACAGACAACCACAGCCATTCTCACCATTTGAACGGTTTTGCTGACCCGTGCGTCGAATTTTGTCCAACAGAGTGGCCCATATGAATCTTTTCTCCATAGCTCTCCTCACAACCAAAAAATCATCAACTATTTGTATGATTACGGCTTTCAGCGCGGTGTGAGTCTCTTGTCCGCGGTTTTCTTTGATTGTCCTGACTGGCTTTGTAGGAATATGCCGATACAGTGCTTGTGAGTCTTTTCAAGTTCAACTCCCTTACGTGGAACAAATCTTTTTTTCTTTGAAGCATGTACATCAAAATGTATACCGACTTCACGCAATAATACTATCCCGCTCTCCGTTCTTGGTTCAGTTATTATCTACTTCACCTCAAGTCCAAGTCGGTGGCCCAAGAACGATCTATGTACCAGTGGAACGAGAACCAGAGGTTACTCAAGAGGGTTTTGCTATAGGTGCGTACTAGCACGCCTAAAGATACCCTCATATTCTCATATTTTCGTCCATTAGCTTTGGGCTACCTCTATTCTTCTGTCTCGTTAAGGCTTATTCGACCGGACAATGCCAGAGCCGTCCTTGCCGCTGGATGCATGCTTGGAGGCATGGACGATCTTTGCCAGTTTGCGTATGACACTTGCAAACATTCTATATCTGTTGAAACAATAGGCGTTTGGCTCGAATTCGTCGACGCGATTCCACCTCCATCAAGTGGCGCAGACACTCCAGAAGTTTCACCTATCAGAATATTTGGAAATTACGCACAGAGACTGCGTGATGATGTCTTCCACTTTTTGGTTGTGACGCTGCCACAAATCCTGGAATTACACGCCACTTCCTCGGACAATACTCCGTCCACTCCGGAAAATGGGCGCGAGATATTGCTTCAAGTGTTTTCTAGAGTGCCTTTCGAAATGTTCAAGGCTGCCGTTGAATCGCCGAACTTCCAAATTGGTATGTTAGAACAACACATCATATTCCTGAATACAATTAACAAACATTCACTTCCAGGCTCAGATCAGGCTAGGTTCAGGTTCGCCAAAGAGGCGGTCGAAGCCAGAAAACATGGTATCGCCCGAGGCCCGGGCTGCGAAGAAACCGTTGTACTAGCCTTTGGTGGAGGAAACTTTGGAACAAGTGCTGTACACGTCACTCGAAAGATGCGTAAGCGGCCACTGTGGAAGGTTAATTCATGAGAGGTTCTTGACATACTCTTGCTTGTAAGTATAGTTAGCGGGAATCCTAACAGTTCTTGAGCCTGCAATGTACACTCCGCCGAGCGTTTTCCGCCTTACGAGTTCGCCGTTCTAAAATCACAGGGTGGCATCCCTACCTTCTGATACTTCGTCTCATGAACAACCCGCGTCTAAAGAAAGCCGTTGTATTTCCTTTCGTTGAAACTTCATTCCGCCACTGTCTCGTTTTGTGTCGATGCACACGACAGTTCGTCTTGCGGGTTGCATGGCTTTTTGTTACAGTAAGGCTCCGAGGAAACTGTATAAAAACGTGGCATGTTTTTTTGTAGCGTTCCGAATGTTCGTCAGAACGTGCGGAGTCCAGGAACAGTCAGTTGTGATGATGAATTCCTGCTTCAGGGAAAGCCAGGGCAAGTCCAGTTTGGTCCATATTAAACTTTTTAGTGTCCGAGACTGACAGCTTCCACCTCTTAATGAAACCACGATTAGGAGCGAGAATAACGACGCGACAAGCTAATAAATGAAGTCCTGGGGCGCCTTCATCGCCTACACCGACCCAAAGTACTGCTTCTTGCCCCATACGCCACTATCGATGTCTTTTCCCATGGGAGACGCGCGTATCACGGGAGCTAGGTCCCATGGAATACCCTTTAAAAGACCAGTTGTACTCGAAAGTTCTTTTCAATTTCTTATGGCTGACACTTACGACCTGTTCTTCACAGGTTCAAACGACCCCCGGTCATGCGTTATCATCGGTGAAGATACAAAGCCTGTATTCTTCTCGTTCGAAACTTTCGATAGAGATCTTTCAGTCAATACCCGGACGATAGTAAGTATCAATGCGAATATCAAAGGCGTTATTGTAACCCCTTATTTGCAGGTGACGCGAGGAAAAGACCTGCTTGCATCTTTGGAATGGAGTCCAGGAAATCACTTGGGGATGGCTATCATTGGAACTCGTCGAATACCCATGTCCCATCTCGTGCTACCTAGTCCCGCCAACAAGTGAGTTGTTATCTGCTATCCACGGGTCAGTCTTCAGCTGGAATCAGTGCTCGTAATTTCGTATCAGGCAGTGATGGAAGAAGATATGAATGGAGACGCTGTTTTCCCGAAAACTCAGGCTACGATGTAAGAATACGCTTCCGCTGTTATTCTCTGGTCTGGACTGCTGATGCCAGTCCAGTTATTCATTGTGCCTAACAATATACGAATAGCTGCTTTCCGTCGCTTGGAACAAATGATTGAAACAGTTGTCGGACCTGCGGTCGGATTGTTGCAAACAACCGCTTCGCTTGCTAACAACGAACTCCTTCTCCTTGAAGCCCTCCTCTCACTGTGTCTGTTTAGATGGATCGACCTGCACGGAATGTGATGCTAGCTAGTTATATACATATTATTATTCACTTTTGCATATGATGTCCCGATAGAAAAATGTAAATACTGAAAAAAAGGATGTAAGATGAGCAATAAATTAAGCAGACCTCATTGCGCCCAACATATGCTCTAGTCGCTCCTCGACTGTCAAGTGCGCATCAGACCCAGAAAACATCGAAGATGTCGCTGACATGGATTGATCAGGACGGCCTTGGGAGAAATTAAAAGTCCCTGCATCCATTCCCTGTGAAAGATTTTCAATCAAGCGACCCATCTGCGCAGAAGAGGTATAGAAGACCTAGAACGCAACGGTGAGAACGACGCGTAAAACTAGAAGGTGGAATTCACTTTTGTCTCGGGTCTGTTCTTTCCCTGGGGTATCTTTTTACGAAAGAATGAACCATTGCTTCCTTTGGATCCTGCTCTTGTGTGGTCCTTCACAAAGACTTGAACGCCCTCATCGGTTTCGTATTCCGACTGGAAGCTACTCCTCCCTGCATACAATGACTCTGTATCTTCGTCACGAAGGCCATTGACAATAGACCATATAGTTTCCCCATTGGCAAGTTCAATCACTTCCAGTGCTGGTCCGTGTTCTTCCCTTTGGGTTGAGCTACCGGCTTCTGCAGGTGCCGACTGTGAGCCATTCGGGTACATATCGTATCTAAATCCAGTGTCAGAAAACGAAGCGGTTTCAGTCATCCACGTACACTGAATCGTAGGCCATGTTTGACTTCTCAGCGGGCTCACCAACAGAAGGTGCCAACTTTTCCATCCTGGACGCCCATGATTGAGGAAGCTGTGGAACAGGTGGAGACTCGTCATTGGAGAATCGTCGACCATTCATTGTGCGAGGAGGCGGTGGCGTTGGTACCCGCTCATAGATGGAACGATTAGATGAAGCGGCGCTGATAGCGCTAACTCGGCGGTGACGGGAAGTAGATCCCTTCCTTACCAGTGCATTAAGATCTGCAATTGATAGTGTCCGATCTTCAGGATATATAATAGTTCTTCGCACAATGGTATTTGTATCATCTGCACCATGTTGGCGAGGTCGGCGGACGCCAACATTCTCGTTTTGCTTCATGGATGATTTTCGGGATACAGGTAGCTTGCTAGTACGGTGACCAGAATCTTCGAACGTCGACCATTCGCTTCTGGGAGGAGGACTTTCGAACTGCCGTTCATCACGGCTATCCTGCCTTGACTTCGTGGCAGAGGAGTTATTCCTGGTCAGCATCGTCCAATCCGTCGATTTGGATGAAATCGAACCCGAACGCACAAGCAGTTCACTCAACTTTCCTTGATCGAGGCCAAGGTCATTGGCAGCATTGAACAGCTGCTTTAGTGCCAGAGATTCCTGGGGATTCATAACATCTGCTGCTGTGTCGGGATGATGTGGTGTCGCAGGAGTCGGTGATGAGGATTGAGAAGGGTATGCAAATAGAGAGTTCATCTCTCTGGGTGACTTCATACCTTCCGCCGTTGGTGAGTTGGGAAGGAGAGGCTGTGTTGGAGACATCTGGTAAGGCGAAGCACGAAGTTGCTGCCCTTTAAAATCAAGAGAATCTGTAGCGCGCGATTTTCCTCGGAAACGGGCCATGAACCCTTTCAACCCAGGCCCAGCAGATGCAGGCGGACTGGGAATTGGAACAGGGGGAACCCGAAATCGACCAATTTCGGTGGCACTAGCTGCCGCGTCGATAGGATGCAACTTGGCCGAGTCGTACCGAGCGAACTGAGGCTGGCTAATATTGCTAGGATTAGATTGCACATCCAATGGGTAAGGTGTAATTTTGATCTCTTCAACAGGTAAGTTACCCTTTCTCAGCGTTCCTCTCAACTTTTTGAAACGTGAGCCAATCTTGGAAGGTGGACCTGAGGTAGTCGAAGACAATGGTGGTGTGCGAAGAGGTATTGTGTCAACACTAGTCGAAGCGGAAAGCAATGTGGGTGTGGATATTTGGTTGGGACTGATTTTTTTCCGAGCCGATCCGGAAGAAACGAGACCCTCTTTCGATAAGTTGGGATGAGACGGTTGCTTTCGGAGAGCTATCATAGCAGCTTCTGCCTTCCGCTGAACTTCACGCGTAAGATCCGCGTGGGCCTCAGGTGTCTGGGGGATGTGGGGAGTCGAGGGGCTGCGAAGGGGGTTATAAAAGGCCGACGGCGATGGCGAGGACATGTTCAAGCCCGTATTCATATATGGCATTGTCGTCGTGAGTGGGGGTAACGCTGGAATGGGCTCCGTTTCCTTCGGTGGATCAGAATGGTGACCGTCGGCTTCGGGAGACAATGGCCTGGATGAAGACAATTCCTCTTCAGGCGCGTCCTCGCCAAAGAGAACTTGAGCAAGATCACGATTTCTGCGGGTGGAAGGAGATACATCGCCAGATGAAGATTGAACATTTATAGGCGCATCATGAGGGGCATTATTCTGGGTGTTGATGCTGTCCAGGACTGAGTTAAGCAAGGCACTTGCTTTAGACATTTGATCATTGTTCAATGCAAGAGGTCCGTCAGAGGGAGATGACACAGAGGGAGGCGATATTTGAGATTGTTGGGGCGGTGGAGTAGCAATCTAGGATAGAGTATAAGTTGGTTTTCAATAACGGAAAAAGTATGATACGTGCCCTGTAGTTAAGAGAATAATTTGACTGGGAGGTCGATGGCCGACGCCTTCGCAACGAAGGGACACGCTCTCGAGGCTCAGAAATTGCAGAATTTTTTGACGCTACTGCCCCAACTAATTTTTCTTGAATGGCAGAAAAATCCGACTTGTTCAAACCAGCATAACTTCCTATCACATCTTCAGCATTCCATTCAGCATCGGGTGAACCTGCTGGCGTAGTAGAGCTGGACTGTGACGAAAAGGACAAGTCGTGCCAAGCTGACTGATGCGAATCTGCATCGACAAACAGAAATTTGTTATCCGCTTCCCATGAGTGATAGCTGGATCCTGTAGACTCCAGCGATGAACGCGAAGAGTTTGCTAGAGGAGAAAAGAGAACAGGGTTGTACGGGGAAAGAGAAAAGGGGATGGAGGACGACCCATTCTGCCTCGAGGAACGTCTACTGTGTTGCTTCGGAGAAGCATCCATACCCGAGAAGGTCGGCGACGTTGGGGACCTACCCGGAGATTGGGTAGGTGTAGGAGACCGTATAGGCGTGGGAGAGCGTATGGGACGAGGTGAATTGAGGTCAATGCCGGAGATGGTAGACGGAGGTCGATGGTCGTAAGTGGAACCAAAATACGACATATTCGGATGGCTGCGGTCGAGTGTCGGGGAATCAGGCAGAGGAGGTGATCGCAAAGATCGTGTGGCGGACTTTGAGTGATCATTGGAGGTGAAGCCGTCTCCGTGAGGATCTGCGCTCTCTTCTGCATCACTAAACCAGCTTCCGTTACGATTATGGCCTGTGCCCGGTGGAGATTTGGAAGCAGGAAACGTCCAAGTGACGTTGGAGGGTGTACCGGGACGAGAGGTTGAAACGGCAGCAGCGGTGAGAGGCTGATAGGACGGCCCTGAGAGCGGTGATGCTGGACGTCTACGGACAGGCACCCCAGAAGAATCCACTTCCACGCCACGCTCGCTTCGCTGCGAAGGGTCGATTGGACTGCGCTGTAGGAAAGGTGGCGATATGGGCCGAGAGGATTGCCTTGAAAATGATGAAGTTGAGCTGTGCCCAATGCGTTCCAAAGATATGCTACCCGACGAGACTGCAGACGCTGGTACTGGTGGCGGTGAGGGCGCATTGGACAAGCTGGAAGATAGAGAGGCATTGGAACTCGTAACATCAGCAGCTCGAGGGGTAATTGAATTGGATCTGAGCATGTCATTTTCCATGTCTTCACGAGGCGTCATTGGTCGAGGCATACCAGGAATATAGCCAGGAAGGATACGGGACGGTATGGGTGACATGCGCTTCTCCTCCGTTTCGGTTCGAACTTGGTGGTCCGGAGAAATGGCCATAGCCGCTTCATAGAGGTCTGCGGGTGGATTATCCTAGAACAAGGGAATCAGAGAACAATACAAGCCAAAAGAAGGTGAATACACACGGGTTCGACAATAGCACGCGTAATGGGTGCCGAGCGTGGCATAACGATTTCATCCTCAGCATCTTCCTCCAGCTCCCTTATAACTTCCTCTAATGCTAACGAAGCACGTTTGAAGGCTGATGGTCCCAAGGATTTGGAGAGACGATACTCTGCGGATGACACGCCACCTTGTTCAGTATAAGGTGCAGGCGGTATCAGCGGAGCAGATCGTACGGCTGGTGTGTCGTTCTCAGGAGTGACTGGCCTGAGCTCGTGCGAAGAGTTAAATACTGATGATGATGATGATGAGAATTCGGAAGGAGCGGCTGAGGTGATACGAGAGCTAGGATGTCGAGCTTGCGAATTAGTGCTGCGAGCATATGAATAATCTCGAAGTCGTCCGGAACCGAAGAGATTATTGCTATAACGCTTTGCGGAACGTCCAGTGCTTGTGGAATGAGAAAGAGCAGAGCCAGTAGAACGTACTGACTGGCGCGCGCTCTCGGATTTATCGGCAGGAGCAGAGTACTTGGTACGCAAACCAAGACTTTCGAGTATCATTTCTTCTTCCTCTTCTGAAATATGATTTTCGCTACCTCGGGCGCGCTGGTCGGCTAATCTTGACCGCAAAAGGTCTACTGGGTCTACTGGTAAACCTGACGAAGTGCGCAGGAAGGAGAAGCGACGACTGAGGCTAAGAGTTACAGGGTCAGTATAAAGTTTAAATAACGAAAACTGATAACAAACTCTGGGAGAATGAGCGACGTGCGAAATTCGTCTACAGAAGGGAGCTCAGCTACCTGCTGTGCGCTTTGGCTGGGTGACGGCGGAGGTATAGAGGTTTGAAGGGGAGGAAGGGGAATCTTCTTAGCGTCGGATTTCTTTCTGGAAAATATTACGATTGAGATATAGACAAGACATCTGAGCCGCCTGTCAAAGCTGATACTAACCGGAGACGATTCATTTGGGCCTCGTTTCAAACACGTTGAGAGGAAAGATACGCGGGACAGGAAAGGAAAGAATGTGAGGAACGTGCAGAACACGAGTTAAGGTGGAAAGCGTGGGCGCTAACTTCACATTTTGATCTAATCAAAATGACCGTCGCACATTGCGAAGGGGTCTACAACTTTATCTGAGTATGTACAGAAAGCAAATCGTATGTAGAAATAAGTAAGACATAGCAACGATATAACGGTAATAAATGCAAGAAAATCGATTGCATGGCTCTGTTCCATACATTTTTTGGAGAATGGGAGGGCACATAAATCAAAGTAAAAGCTGCAAATTACCTTCGAGCTTGGGTGTGGTCAATTGCATACTGTTTAGCCCACGGTTCAATGACAGTAGCCACTTGATCGACAGAGACACCGCAGCGAGCGTAATGTTTCGCCACATCGAGAGGAGTAATACAGGATTCGGAGTCTGCATCCTCAACAGTGAATGCTGCGAAATATTGAGTAGCCGGGATCTCCAAATTGTGCTCTCGAACCAACCGCTTATACTCCCCCCTGTTGGTGAAAAGTTCAGTCATAGCCGTCGCGAAATCGACTCTCAATGGAGTGGTTGGTCGAAGATGCGCGTAGATTCGCGAGGCAACGATGTCCGAGAAAATAGGACCTCCTGCATTTCGACGGACGCCTTTAGGGAGAGATTTCGGGTACTGCTGGAAGTACTCTGCCCACACCTCAGGAGGATCCGCTGACTGAGGATTGGGAAGGTGCGGAGCAGTGGGCCCTAACGGAGATGGTGTCGTACGAGTATTTCTCCATTTTGTGAGCACGTATTTCTGTCCATAAGTTTTGCGTTCTGGAGAAGTCGCGTGGGATTCACGGCAAAGGTTCTTCACCAGTTCAAGGGCCAAGTCGTCGGTACGTGCAGCTGCGAAAAGGCGCTGTAAGGCCTGCTCCAGCGAGCTTTTTTCCTCTAAGGTTTCGAGTTGGGCGTAAAATTGTGGGGGTGTCGATATCGGTGTCGGAGTACTTGGAGACGGGAGGGGAGCTTGGGTTGAAGGAGGAGTCGACAACACGGGGGCCGCTGCGGGCGCAGAGGTCTGCTTTGGCATTAATTCCTTTGTGAATTCTGGGTAGGTAAAGTATTTAGCTTGAAGTTGATAGTAGTAGAGAAATGGGGACGACCCACCTAAAGCTACTCTGCTCACCTCTGCAAGGCTGGTTATTCTCTCGCTCGCTTCATCCAACTGAAATGAAAGTTGGGCAAGAGCGTCGACGTTTTCGGAAGCTTTATATCCAGCTCTAAAGCCTTTCAAGTACGCGCGTTTTTCCAACGACGACATCGGTGTCTGGGTAGGGGTGGTGAGCGGAAAACATCTCGTTAAAACAGATTATAAGTAATCCGAGAGCTGGCCGCTTCATTTGTGGCTATTGATAGGACAATATAGCCACCTGTTTTAGCCTGCAAAACTCGGAAGTCCAATGTCCAAAAAACCAGACGCACTGACCCTAAGACCCTACCCTAGGTATCGGTCAGACAAATCGAACGCGCGCGGCCATTCGCGAAAAGCTTCTTTATCCAGCGCCTCTGGACGCCCACAGTGAGCTTGAGATCTCGTCAAATCAATCTCAGTATTGTAGATCTTCACGACGGAGAAACGGCACGTCGGATTCCGGATTATGTGCCACCTCCTGCTGGCCTGTAAAGGCGATTCAGGAGGGTATTAGTGCGGTAGTGCGATAACAATATCCTCGAATGACTGCATATCCCGGTTACGGACAAAGAAAGACCAAGGAATATCCCGGTGTCGCTCTGGGTCTTCTCGGAGAACTGTCCTAATGGCAGATAATCTGATTTTATGGAACGCGTTCCATTCCATCAAAAGAGCTCAGAATCTCTGCGCTAGATCCTCGCACCTGGAGAGGAAGCCTAGTCAACATTTTAGAACAACTTGAACAAGGGACATGAGTACCGAACAGGCTCCTAACTGTGAAATGAAATCAGGAAATTCTGTATGATACTCCATTTATACTCCATCAGAATTAGAAGACTTCAGAGTTTTGGCGAAACTGGAAGAAAGCCTGAGATGACGGTGAATCTACTACGCAACAGAAAGCGGGACCGTGCAAATGTCCTTTTGAGTACTTGCACCTTCTAAGTAGTTCGTCAGAACGCCGCAATTAAAAACATTCAAAGATTCGAGTCGGTTGCATTGTATAGAAATACATTATAATAATTGCATTCGGCATTTCGCATGAACAGTAGCTGAATTTATATCGAGATTACATGGCATACCTTATGGAGTATCGTCAGCCCCTCCGATAAAACACATTAACCAGGAAAGGAATGCTTACTTCTTAGTCCATTCTTTCGCAGTCGCAAGGAACTTTGCCTTGTCATTTTTCAAAAGCTGTAAAACGAAAAGGTCAGGTCAAGTACAGATGACCGAGAGATTGCATACTGCGGCGATATCTGGCTCGAAAGGATCATCGGGACTTGGATTATTGAGCTTCTCTTGTATTATAGACAAAACTAAGGGGGAAATCAGCGAAAGTGTGCGTGTGGCGGCGCTCGGTGCCGCTTGCCTGTGGCTAGAGTCATTGAAGGCTTCCACTGTTAAGAGCAGTGAGCTATTGGAAGAACGATAGACGGGATAAGCGTACATCGTCTCGGAGCACAGGAACACATATAGCGCCTTCTTCGTTGATCCCAGGATGGTAAATCTTTGTCTTGAATGACACCTAGAATATTGTATTACATGACTTGGACTTGACAGTGATCACTCCCTGACTATACCGATGGTGCTTTGAACGGAAAGTTCGGAGGTAGCGTTAATGTGAACTTGAAGGTGCCGCCTTTGTAAGGTGAATCTGACTAGGATTTGGTTCGGTCAAGGGCCGGGAGGATATGCAAGGAAATCACATACTTCAGCAGTGATAGCGCAATTCCATTCGAATAGATTATCTTCCTTCGCTTCTGTAGAGATATTCTGAGGAAACATCAGGACAATCTACGAAGAATGGCGCGCGCGGAAAGGCGTACCTCGAGGGGTTGATTGTTGATATCTCTCAGTTCCTAGATGTAGTTGGTCAATTGATGGCAATAAAGAGCTTCAAGTGAGCTACCTTTTGGATTCGACTGCAAATAACAGTAAGAATAATGTTTAGCAGCTAGATGAGCCACTCACCGAAGTGCGGTCATGGTGGTAGATGAAAGAGATTGTTCGGGCCGTCAAGCCGACTGACTCTTTCTTGTCTTCTTCCAGCATGTACGAAGATCTCATTGTTGTCGACGATGATGAGCCCCAAGCTGGCCCTTCCAATACCAATTCCAGCGCCGACGCTATGAGCCCTCCTCCACCTCCACCTCCTGCTACTGCTGCTGCTGCATCCTCCGCACCGCGTACCTCGTCGCGTCTTCGTGCAAGCAGCCATAACCAACCCCAAAATGCCCCTCCGACAGTAAAAATCGTCCAGCCTGCAGAGCGAAGCACTCGTTCCGGCCCAAACCGAGGAAAATTCGCGCCAAAACTCAAGCTCAAGCTGAGCGACAAGTTGGCTGCACAGGCTCCCGGAATGTCGTTTTTAGGTCAATATGATCGTGAATTGGATTCGGATGATGAGGACCTTGTGTTTGAGGAGCAGTTTATACTTAGAATTCCTCCTGGTGAAGATTGCGAACGACTGAGGAAAGCTGTGGCTTCGAGGGAGGTGCCTCCTGATGTATGGTTTAAATTCAAAGGTCAGTGTGTAGTTTCCTGCTCAAGAATCCATCTCAGAACTACACCCCTAGATTCTCGTCGTGGTGTTTTCCATATAGGAAACAATACATACGCCTCCAAGCTCGTCGATATGCCTTGTATAATCGAGTCTCAGAAGACTCTCGATAATCAAGCAAATGTTCAAAGTTGCAGATATATGCCAGGTCTTGCTTACTTCCTTTTGTTCTATTTTGATACTAAACAATGCCTTATAGATGCTCGTTCGTGGAAGATCGCATTCGAGAACGAGGACGTTGTAACTCGCGAGAAAATCAACATTGACGATTACATCTGGCCGCATGGTATTACACCTCCACTTGCTCATGTACGGAAGAGACGGTTCAGAAACGAATAAATAAACGAGTAGGTTTTCTTACGCTCTTAATCGATAAAGTGCTAATTAACGCAGACCATCGAAACTGTGGAACAAGAAGTGGAGAGGCTATTAGAAGAAGATGCATTAGCGACGGAAATCAAATACGGTACATACTTTCTTTCATCTCCTCTCCATGGCCTAATGGCTCTCCACAGAGATTCTCGAAAACGTCAACCCCGACCTATCCGATTCCGAGTTTATAGAACGCGAAGAACCAATTGACGCCCCAACTCCTGCAATCTCCGACTTGGGTGACCCTTCCACGCCTGGTATTCTTGGGGATGAAGGCGAAGATGAAGGCGACGAAGACGGCGAGGATGGAGAACAAGACGGTGACATTGACGAAGAGCTGGCTGCTGAACTCGACTTGGCATTGGGTGACGACGACGAGGATGACGAAGAGGACGAAGAAGACAGTGATGATGAAGAGGACGAAGATGATGATGACGAGGAATCACAAGCAAGGAAACTGCTCAATGAAGAAATCCGGGATCTTGAGGCTGCGGTGGCAAAGAAGGGTAATGAGATTGCTAGTTCTGCTAATCCATTAATTAGGGTACGTTCTTTCTTGCTCGGTCCTATATACCTAATACTAACGACTCTGATTTAGAAACGATTCGAAGACGCTCTCAGGAAGCTGACATCTGATCTCGAAATGAAGCTTGCACAAAGAGAAGAATTGCAAGAACTGCAGAGGATGCAGAAGGAAGGTATCAGTGCTGATCGCGAATCAGACTCGGATGGAGATGCAGATGTGACTGTTGCAGTTGGTGCTGTTGCTAGTACTAGTGCGGGTGCTGGTGGTGAAGAAGAAGACCTTTTTGGAGATGAAGATGCGGGAGGGCCAATGGCAATTGATTAGACGGAGCTATAATGCTATAATACATGATATGTGCTAGGTTTTTTATTCATTGATATAATGCCTTGCGAACAAGTCATTCTGGATCCACATAATCTTCAGTAGAATCACTCAGCACACAGGATACGCGGAATTAGCACAATACTTTCATACCTTACTGACGGCAGCAATAGCCAAAATCTTTTCTGAACTTGAAAGTTCTTCGTCGCTTATTTTTAATATGGCGGTTTGCAGAACAGTTTGGACCCATCCTAATGAGAGTGCGCAGTCACGGTCTGGTAAAATCAGCAATACAATTGGAGAGAAACATAAAGCAACTTGCATGGTACGTGCAAGGGGGAGACGTGATTCCGGTGCTTGAACGACTTTATCCCTGTGTGCATAATTCCGACCTGGTTGGAGGGGGAGTGAGGAGAGAGTAAGTTCAGTGGACTTGGCTACCGACCTTGTCCATGTAAGCCCAGGTTTTCCCGGATGAATAGTCGCTCGTTAGTACTCTTCGAGCCCACGATTTCATGAAGATCTGGAAAGGGAATGAGCTGATGTACTTGGATGTTCATAGTTATCCAACCTTTCTGTATATCAGTTGAGCACTGTCTAATGTTAGATCTTCGAGCTTTGAAGGTATGGGACCATCAAAACCCTTGAAGACAGTCAGCCATGGTGCAGGCTTATAAGAGATGCCGATTACCTCGTTTCTTTGCAGAAATATCTACAAAGAATGTCAATGTCGTCTTCTGGGGTCAATACGGCCACTCTTACCTGTTTGGTCACGTCAAACTCAAATAGCTTGGCGTAAAGATCTATATACACGAATCATTAGTATCTACATAAAGGAGCCAAATAGAACTCCATACCATCCACTACAGAAGGAATGAGATCGTTGACCATGGGAGCAACCTTGTTCAGGATATCTTGGTCTGTCTTGCCAAACATAATAAAGTCTTTGACATAGTTTATCCGATCTTCTAATGAGGTTCGAAGGAGTACTGGGTCGATTTCCTGAGTCAAGACAGGGCACGAAGCACTGACAGCGGAGGAGGTAGAATCATGAGGAAAAGGACAAGTTGCAGCGTTATCATTTGCAATGGGAGTACGCTGGCCCTCTGCTGGAGGTTCAATGTCCAGCGACGTGATGTTGTCGATAACGGTTTTGAGAGAATCAGACATGAGTGTTTGCATTCATTGCGTGATGCACCTTTCTTTTAAGGACTCTGAGGAGTATATGCAATGGTCGAGAGTAATTCGAGGCCATCTCTCGACCTCTCGAGAACCGGAAGATGACGGAGAGAATCATAGCATTGGGCGCTAAAACTCTTTGTATTTCGCAATGTTGGCAGATTCATCTCCTCCGCCAGAATCCGGACTCAGCCCCGCACGGCCATCCCCTCAGCCTACCACTGCTGCTCCGACAAAGAAAAGAAAGCGGGGTCCTCAGCAACAAGCGCATGCCGCATCTCCTGCCCCTTCAGATCCTGGAACTCCAGAGTACGTGTTTACTAGTAAACTAGCTTCAATTAAACTAAATAAATATTTCTCAGAGTTCTAACCTCACGAACCGACCTCTTCTCTCGGCCACAGCTTAAAGTTGCTCGTGGACCAGTATTCACTCCCATTGCTGAAGGTTCCTCCTACTTTAAAACCGATCTCATTGGTGTAAACCGCGTCGGATTTCGTTATGTTCCCGCTGGAATCAAACCGTCAGGCTCAGTAATCCAATTCAGAACAATTGAGAGCAATCCATGCTCGTACAGAATCAGTTGGGAAGATAGAAGTCCATTTATCCACGTCACCAAAGATGGTTTGGGATTATTGGGTACAAAGGGCTATCGCAGTGCGCGAGGCAACGCACCCGTTCGGGAAGGAAAATGGTACATGGAAGTCAAAATTCTCCGTGGGGGAGGAGAATCTTCGAATGAAGGAATGAGAGACGGTTGTCACGTCAGAGTCGGCTGGGGCCGTCGAGAAGCTCCGCTCAACGGTCCAGTTGGTCTTGACGGCTACAGTTATGGCTATCGCGACAAGACAGGCGAAAAGGTGACTCTTTCCCGACCACGTCCGTACGGAGCTGCATTTCGTTCTGCTGATGTCATCGGCATGTATATTTCCCTTCCACCAACTCGAGTCGCCAATCCCAAGGATCCTTCTGACCCAGCACATCTCAACCGTGAACGGATTGCTATCGACTTTAAGGGTCAAGAGATGTTTGAAATGCAGGAGTATCCTCAGTCAAAGGAAATGACTGCACTAATGGATTATTCGGGCAAGTCATCTCATTCGGCTTCTCTACCTTCGACATCCTCGAAAAAGGGCACTGGTGGAAAGCTTCCAGAACGAAGCGGTGCGTCTACTAGCACTGTTCAGAACAAGAACGCGGATCTCCGTCCATTACCCACCTTGCAAGGCTCTCGGATTGCGTTCTTTGTCAATGGGCAGTGCCAGGGCGACGCTTTCCAGGACATTTACGACTTTTTACAGCTTCGCCAAACTGATAGAAAGGCAAAGGAGAAGAAACGATATCGTGAAGGTCTCAAAGAATCACACAAAGACAACCCTTTCGATGACGGGACGCTCGGATATTATCCCTTCATTTCCTTATTCAACGATGCCTCCGTTCAGATTAACCTTGGACCCGACTTTGATTTTCCTCCCCCACCTGACATTGAAACTATCCTTGACGACCCAAACGCCATAATCCCTGACACTCAGACTAGGACTTGGCGTCCGATATGCGAGCGGTATCCTGAATTCATGGCTGAGCAATGGGCGTTTGATGAACGCGAGGAGCAGGAGGCTGAGGTGCACATGACCGAAATCGCACATCAGGAGAAAGCAGCTGCTCAGAAGAAGGCGCAGAGGGAGAAGAAGAAACGCGAGAATGAGGCGAAGAAGAAGGCAAAGATGCAGATAAAGGAGAAATCACCTTCAGTAGGGCCAGGCTGTACTCCCTTCCGGGCCAGCCTCAACCTAGTCCTTTGCGTCAGGCCAGTGTAACGCTGTACGAGAACCCTGCTGCAGACGTAGATGTGGCGAGCTCTCCCGCTCCCATTGGTGGAGGCGGCGGCGAAACGCAGGCTTTGCAGAACGGTTTTGGCTCAGACAACGGGGAGGAAGAGGTCGGTAGTACGTTTGATTTTTCGACGCAAACCAAAACCGAAGAACAGCTTTATCAAGAACAATTTCATCCAGTCTATAGCATAGCTGTACGTGTAGTAGTTTGGCGAGGAATGTACAGTAGTTGAACGCACATTAATAGTACATCATATACATAAAGATGAGTCCAAATTAAGGAATGTATGGAGGTGGTGGTACCGTAGGTTCGGAGCAAGCCCTGACGTCTACATCCCCTTTCACCTTTTATATCGACTGAGCTCTCCCCTACCGTAATGCAATGTAATGTCTGCAAGAACAACACACACATATGGGTGGCGGAGTGAAATAAAGCTAATAGTACAACTTGCTCGTATATGACCAAATTAAGGATTGTATGGAGGTGGTGGTACCGTGCGTTTCTGCTTGACCCTGACATCTACATCCCCTTTCACTTTGATATCGACTGAGCTCTCCCCTACCGTAATGTCAACCTTACAGCGCCTCGGGGCCGGATCTGGTATGTGTGCCCCTTGTCGCTTAAGGCGACGTCGACGCAGCTCCGGATGTTCATCCTCGTATTCGTCACACGATCTAGCAAAGGTCTTTCCATTCATTAGTTAAAAAAAACACGATGAGCAATGGAAAAGTACCCTTGTTTCTTCATACAAACGTCGGAGACACAATTCATATTCACGGTAGCTCTTCTGGAATTTAGAGTTTTTGATAAAACTTGGATATTTGTGGGAGTTGTAGATTGAATCCGTTTGTTCAACAGCAACCTGAGCACTGTGGAGGTTCAGTACCAATGATGCAAAGCCATTTCATGCACTCACTCTTCTACGGCACGACGAAATCGTTCTTTTGCCTCAGGATAACTGGGCATGTTATGTTTGTATTGGTCTAGACAAACGTTATGGGTAATCCTATCTTCTTTCTTCTGCCATTCTCGGTTTTCAAGAGGATTAAAGTTGGACTCGGCCTTGGTGGAGGGCTTGATGGAAGAAGAGAAGGAAGGCATGGTAGCGCCCAAGATCAGTACTCAGTGTTTAAGACAAAGGGACTCCTATCTCTTTTATTTCATATTCGCCACGTTTCTGTTCAGGAGTCCTTCCTTCTAGAAAATGTAAATGTAAGGAACAACACACATGGGTGGCAGAGTGAAACAAAAGTACTTATTAGTACTACAACTTGCTCATATACATAAAGTAAGATGAGTCCAAACTTTTAAGGAATGTATGGAGGTGGTGGTACCGTGCGTCTCTGCTTCACCCTGACGTCTACATCCCCTTTCACCTTTATATCAACTGAGCTATCCCCTACCGTAATATCAACCTTACAGCGCCTTGGAGCCGGATCTGGTATGTGTGCCCATAGTCGCTGAAGGCGACGTTCACGCAACTCCGGATGCTCATCCTTATAATCGTCACACAATCTAGCAAAGATCTGTCTATTCGTTAGTGAAATAAACACGACGAGCAGCATCAGAAAAGTACCATTGTTTCTTCACCCAAGTGTCGGAGACAAATCTCATATTCACGGTAGCTCTTGTGGAATTTAAAGTTTTTGATAAAACACGGATATTTGTGGGAGTTATAAATTAAATCCGTTTGTTCAACAGCAATCTGAAGACTGTGGAGGTTCAGTAAGTACCAATGATTCGAAGCCATTCAACGCACTCACCTTTCTACGGCACGACGAAACCGTTCTTTCGCCTCAGGATAACTGGGGGCATCAAGTTTAAATGTGTGCAAACAAGTGTTATGGGTGATCATATCGTCGATGTTCTGCCATCCTCGTTTTTCAAGGGGATTAAAGTTGGACTGGGACGACTGGGCCATGGTTGCAACAAGAGATGCCCCGCGCCCCTATAACTTTTGATTTTGACGACTGACATAATTAGTCACACTCTCCATTTTTAGGTGGAGGCATCCATCTCACCGCTCAAGCTCAAGCCGAATGCTCATTACATGCGCGCAGTAGTTATCCCTGCACTCCCCTATAATACTACAGCCTCCTACTCCTCCTCCTCGAAATCCAGGTCACCTCCTGTCCCAAAGTCAAAATACCCTGGAGTTCTAGATCAATATCTTCTCTGCCTCCGCCTCGTCATTTGGCAGAGGGAGGAGACATGATTCGAGAGATGAGAGCTCTCAGCTGCCAGATATTACAGGTATGCCAGTAATAAGAGGTATCATTAATAGAACAAAGAAGTCCCTGCGCTTGTAGAGGAATTGAATCCATAAGATGAGTCTACCAAGGAGAAAATTCTAAGGAATATACAAAGGTGGTGGTACTCTGTGTCTGCGTCTGTGTCCCTGCTTCATCCTGACATTCACGCTGCCTTCCCCTTGCACCTCAATATCGACTGAGCTCTCTCCTACCGTAATGTCAATCTGACAGCACCCCAACTCCATGTCTGCCCTTCTCCGAGTTGTTGCTTGTAGTTTAGGAAAAGTATGAGACAACTCTGGATGTTCACGCTCGTACTCGTCACACGAGCCAGCGAAAGTCTGTCTATTTGTTAGTGAAATAAACACGAGGAGTGTCAGAAAAGTACCATTGATTCTTCGTCCAAATGTCAGAGACACATTTTGTATTCGCGGTAGCTCTTCTGGAATTTATAGTTTTTGATACAACTCGGATATTTGTGAGAGTGGTAAAGTAAATCTGTTCGTTCAATGGCGATCTGAAGACTATGAAAGTTCAGTACCCATGCTTCAAAGCTATCCAATCACCCTTGTCAAGTCTGAGACACTCGAGTAGCAAGAAAGGCAGCCCCGTAGGGCCCCGCGTGTATTGGGATGCGCCGAGAAAGGGAGTACAAATATACCAAGCTAGGTAATGTAACATATGTCTATATGTATATGTATCTATATGAGCAGGGTGGGAAAGAAAGGGTGGGAAGCGCAAATAAGCTGGCAAGACAGAAGCAAAAGCGAGTGGGTAAGTAAAGGTACGGACAGATATTACTTGAGGGAACGTACCTGGCAAGACAGAGGGAAAAGCAAGCTGACTACCCCTGTCTTGCCAGGCTATCATAAATACTGTTCCCACCGATCTAGGAGGAATGTCAGTGCTCGTGTCTCGGCTGAGACGGAAGAGTAAAAACTAACCTGATACAACGCTACCACTTTCGACGTCTATGAGGCGGTATAGTTGCTCATCCCACTTGGACCTTTAGGTGGGGATGACAGGTTAGCGTGCCGCTACTGCTGCTGCAGTGTGAAAGCTGGGACTTACGGATGATTAGACTCCAGTAATCAAGGATTAAATTCGATCAATGAGCTCACTCTTCTACGGCACGACGAAACCTTTCATGCGCCTCAGGATAACTGCGCCAGCCACAGTTAAATATAACTAAACAACCTTCATGTAACATTCTATCATCTATACTCTGCCATTCTCGATGTTCAAGAGGATTAAAGTTGGGCTGGGACAATTGGGACAATTGGGGCATGGGCAATTAGAGATGATCCGCGCCCTATAAGTTTTGATTTTGACTATTTCATTGTCACAACATAGAAAGTCACCACACCATTCGAAGTGTAACTCTTTCTTTTGCCACTTGATAATATTGCCTCTCACCACGTCAGAAGTTGGTATTTCGATTAAGTACTTAATCTTTCAACCCTTTTCATTTGCAACAATCATAAAAGACGAATTCTTTAATAGTACTATTGATACAGTGTAATTAAAAGTAAACTAATGTAAGTATGCATGCTCTTTAACCACTAGTGTGACTCATGTGAGACATTCTAATGGCTGCGCCGCAACAAATTTAACACCTTGTTACCCATGGATAGACGCTTACTACTCTTCCTCAGCTCCAGGTCAGAGTAATCTGCCGCTGGGTAGTCAACATATCCTTTTCTTTGTTCCGCCTCTGGAGCATAGTACTTTCCATACAGCGTCGTAAAGTCGATCTCGTTATCGAGAGGCTTTCCGAACTGTAAACGTTGTGCGAGATCGGGGTGAGTGATCCATGGTATTCCGAAGAAGATACCAGAGGCTTGGCCGGCTATTGGAATGTCAATCAGTTATGAACAGGATATGCATGAGCTAGTAGTGTATGCCTACCTTTAACAGTAGCAGCAGCTTCTTCACCTGTGAATCCTGCATTCGAGAATACTTGAGCATGTTTAATAAGAGAACCGTAGGTGGACAGGATATCGTGCGGCGTTCCCCGTTTTGCACCTTCACGGTAAGCAGTATTAGGAATCGAGCAGCATCATAGAAGCGGAAACTTCGCATACCGTCAATGACTGGATCAAGCATATCAGCATAACGAACGAGATCAATGTAAGCAATTTCCAGCTTGTCAGCTTCGGATATGAAGTAGCTATAGGTCTCGATAGTTTCCTCGAGAGGCATTCTAAATAAGATATCAGCGCCATCCTGCATCTCAAGAGAACCGCATCGCATCGCTTACCCCATATCATTGTAACCTCCAGCAGGATTCAATTTGATTCCGACTCTGTCCTTTCCAAAGACTTTGATCAGCCTCTGGAGAGCCAAAAGACCGAAACGGGCGCGATTTGCGACAGAGCCTCCCCAAGGAGTCAGTTCGTTTGTTCGAGGTTGAATCGAGGAACTGTTGGACTAGGTATCCATTGGCACCGTGGACTGAAAAGAGCGTTAGATGGATGAATCGTCTGGTATAGGTGTTAACTCACGTTCTATACCGTCGAATCCAGCATTCTTAGCGTTTATCGCTGCTTGCTCAAAAAGATCGAGCAACGTAGTCGGATCATCGATTGTAGTCGGCTGAGATATGTATTTAGCACTCATCTATGCTAACTAGCGAGCAAGCACTTACTGTAACGTATCCCGGTTCACCAGGAAGGAATCTGAACTTTCCTCCTCGTGCTGCGATTGCAGAAGGTGCGTACACAGGTACACCCGAAGCTATTTGTTCTGGAGCGTCAGGATGACTGACTCGGCCAACTATAATTTATAGTGTTAGACGAAGTTGACTTGCACTGGCTGCAACTTACGATGCCACAATTGAGCGAAAATAAAACTGCCTTCCTTGTGAACCGCGTCTGTAATCTTCTTCCATCCCGCAATCTGTTCTTGGCTCCAGATTCCAGGTGCATGAGGCCATTCCGTTCTGTTTCAAGGGCATGTTAGTGATTTTCTACACTCAAGATTTAGTAATGGACCCACCCTTGAGGAGTTATCAAAACGCCCTCGGAGATGATCAGACCAGCGCTCTTGGCGCGCTGCTGGTAGTACTCGAGGCAAGAGGTGACGAGGATTCTAAGCGAACACACTGTCCCACGCTAGACAGAGGGTATGAAAAAGGAAGGAGTCCAGGTCGGGTCCATCGGCAAATCACTGCCACTGTCAACCCAGCTGTCATGCCGTTACAATTACAATTATGCGTCGCGTCAACGTCGTGTTGTGCTGAACGCCATGAACGCGTCTCAGTTGCACTCAGAATGAAAGAATTTGGCTCAAACTATGTACTGGTATGTACTGGTATTAGGATGCAAAGTAAAGCTAAACAAAATATTACAGTTGTAGCCTATGATTCAGCGCCTTCTTATCTGTATGTGCGCGCGATGGTGTAACATCATCAGGTACAGCTGACCTCTTCTTGGTCGGTGTCGTATGCATGACCTGTGCAGGTACAGACGACAGACGCACCGATAACTCGATTAGAATAGCGGAAAGTGACTCATTCCGTGAAATTGTAACCTTTGGCTTTGGTTTCAGTCGTATCCGAGGCTTTTCAATTGCAGAATTGACATCGGAATGTGAGTTGGTAGGAGGGGTAATGGTAGCGGTAGAATGTGACTTTGTGGAAGGGGCAGCAGTGGTGGTAGATGCGGTGGCCGTAGAAGGTAATGCAGAGGCAGAAGTATATGGTCATTGTTGGGCTGATTGTTATAGACATTATGTACAGGATTCGAGTTGCATTTTTGAGAAATTAGAGCGGTAGATTCGCGCCATTTCGTGTCGTTGAGACGCGTTTAGCGCGACGCGCAATGAATAAGGACAACACAGGGAGTAATTTTATCCTGACTATGGCACATGACGGCTGTCAACCCAGCGGCAGTGGTTTGCCGATGGATTCAGCCTGGACTCCTTCCTTTTTCATACCCTCTGTCTAGCGTGGGACAGTGTGTTCGCTTAGAATCCTCGTCACCTCTTGACTCGAGGTTCAAATCATTCGGTACATTTGTAGGTACCGAACGATTCCTTGTCAATGCAGACATGAACACTCGGTTGCGAAGAGTGAGAGACCCAAGCCGAAGGGGCTCGAAAAGTGGCGCAGTTGCAAGGGAAGCAGCTGAACTAGAGGACTTCATTGGATTGCGAAGAAAGTGTACTTGGTTTGAGAGGACTGAGAATTAGAGTATTGAGGTTGATGTTCATTCCGGAGAATCATCTTGTTTTTATACCGGCAAAGAACTCGAGCGTCGACATGGACAGAGTCGATGACACATGTGATACAAGCTTACGCAAACGATTTCTCAGTCAATCCACTTTAGAGAAATCATCTCAGGCCATTGATAATTGAATTGATATGCGGTCATGGAGTCGTAGTCACTGACAAGCTGTTTGACAAAGCTTTCTAGTGAGCAGGGTAAATCGCTGAAGTTTCACCGGTACCGAGGCTTCGTTTTATGCGCCAGTAGAAGATACATGCTAGAATAGGGAAATTAATCTTCTGAGCTGCAGTAGCAAAATTGATAATCAGAGGAGAAATCGAACTTGAGGAGAAAAAAAAGGCGAGTTCAACAATGAGCAGAAGACAATGAAAGCGCACAAATTAACAAAACACCCCTTGGTCGCCAGAGGGTACACGTCTGAGTTGTGTATTGATCAAAATACATTAGAGCGAGAGAGAGAGATATATAGATAATTCAAAGATAGTTACGGGGAAATCCAAAGCCGGCACTACATATATAGGCGCTTAAGTCCATCACCGTCACGCGCTAACGCGTCTTGATCTTGACCACTTCTCATGTCGCGATATGGCCCAATTTGATCCTCTGCCTCTTCATCTCTTTCGACGAAATAGACCCTCCATCTCCAGCGCTGCTCCGAATTCCTCCGATGAAGAACACGAATCTTTGTTGCTAAAATCAATCAAAAGTGCTCTTCGTGGTACTGGCGTTGCTCCACCTTCGACCGTACAATCTTCATGTTTCTATGTAGGAGGAAAGGATGGGACGGAGAGGGAGCTCACATGGAATGACCGAAAAGTTATTCTGACTGTAGGCGGAATTGTAAAGAAAAAGTGGAGCTTTGAACTGGAAGGACAGCCTGTACAATGGGCATGTATTGGCTGGATGGAAGAAAGTAGTTCATATCCTCCCAAACATTTTGCAGAAAGGCAGGATTCTGCTTCCAAATCTCCTTCTGAAAGGCCAACATTCGGACCCTTTTTCTATGCCAATCAGAATCCTCGCAAACCTTTCAGGCAAACGAGACGCAAAAGTCGCTGCTGTCTTCGTTTTTCTGCGCAGCATCGGAAAGATATACCTGGATTCTGGGTTCGAGCAT
Organism: Gymnopus androsaceus JB14; assembly: GCA_009733575.1. NCBI lineage: Eukaryota > Fungi > Basidiomycota > Agaricomycetes > Agaricales > Omphalotaceae > Gymnopus > Gymnopus androsaceus. Next base: position 101,064 of record ML769453.1, read on the forward strand.
ACATTTTCCTTGCCATTCATCGTTCGCAGAGCTTGGCCGGTCTCGCCGCACGGCCTTCTGATTCAACGCGTCCTAGAACCGGCAGAGCTTCTTGAAGCCGAAACTGCTGGTGAGGACGTTCTTCCGACCATATTTTGTCTTTCCAATCCGTTTGCGGAGCCTTCAGCTGTTGGGCTTACGAGTGGTATCATTGGCAACGCTGGTTCCGCGACTCTCAAAGACGAGGACGAAAATTCAACGAAACCATTGAAGCCGATCTCACCACACGAGGTCATTCTCTGGGCCTCCTACCACGCACCTAACTCACCGCACGAGATTGTGGTTACTCTTGACAGCAGAAAACAGCGGCTGACCGTCTGGCGCTATGTTTACATCAAGCCTAAGGATTCACCAGTTCCTTTGGAACGGAAACGCACCAAAACTCTTGCGCACAAAAAGCGTCAGAGTATTCCCGGACCCCAAGGTCGTCGGACATCGACAGTGTTTCCTGATATGTTTGATAAAATCCACCCAGTCTCTCCTCGACCACCGTCACCGACACAACAACCTTTTCCCGAGTTTCCACCACTGTCCAAACTTCCTGGAATGGCTCCCTCTCTTTCTTCGACGATGACTATGGCGTCTTTGGCGTCTGGAACCAATTTCAACACATTGCAGCCTGAAACGGCTACGAAAGCGAGGCGAAATTCGTTGACTCGGAACGATTTGAGCGTGACGATGAACCGGATGGTCTTGGGGTCGAGAGGCGCTGAATCTGATGCGTTTGCGCCAATGGAGCACGGACGAATGAAGACTACCTTGTGGATGGATAAACTTCATGAGATAGACCTAGATCAAGCAGAGTGAGCTCTCATTTTAGTGTTCTTAATTCGTTTATCTGACCGCAGCTTTTTTAGTGTTGAAACCTGCAGCTCGATTTCAGTTTCACTCTTCGATTATCGTAAAATTGATAAAGTGGAACGATCACTGTTGTCCATCTGCCTTCCGTCTAGACAAAGCCTCACAATTTTCCAACTCGCTCCCAATGGTGAAAATCGAATAGAGATGACTCATCTGAGGAGTATCCCTGCCATCTCAACGACCATCGTTCGTGGATTGCGCTTTACCATATGGGATCTGCTCGTCTTGAAACCCGGGGGTGAGATAGCACTCCTAACGCATGGGACCTACGAAATCGCGCTTTCACCGAACATACCCAGCTCCAACTCGAATCCACCTACTGATAAAATGGACGTCGAAGTTTCAGAGAGCTCATCTGCTCAAATTGTATCCATTCTTCGTAATGCATCCTCATCCCATCTCGCCGCGTTCGAAATGTCTGATGGAACCACCGCCTACGCGTCTGGAAATTATTTCCCTCGCGATCCTCTTACAACGCAGTCGCTACATATTCTTGCTCTGTGTCTTCCTTCCGAGGTCTGTTTCCTCCTACATCGCCAATTTCTGCAACAATGGGCATCTCGATCTTTCCTTGTCTCTGCTGGCGTGGAATTCGAATGCTTTACTGCCGCTTTATACTCTGTATTTGGCCTCGAAAGTGGTGCTATTGATGCCGCCAGTCTTCCTCCTGCTCCCAATTCCAGTCCATGGACCGATCTCCACAACTCAACATCGCATCAACGTTTCCGCAAGGATCCTGTCATGAAATTCTTACAGAAACCTTTGGATCCCATTCCGGTAGTGGTGCCTCCCGCTCGTGTATTGCCCGCGATGCAGAAGGGTACGCAATCGTACAATCAACTTGTTGTAGCGTTGTACACTCTACATACTCTCGCAGAGCAAATGCGTCTCTTCGTGGACCGATATACTTGGTTAGTGCAACTCGCACCTGTCATTTGCCGGATGGCCATGTACATTCGACCGGAATGGGCGGATTATTGGAGGAGGATGTGTCCTGATGTGATGTCTTCTATTCCTTGGCCTTCCTCTTCAACGGCTGGTAGGTTCATATCCTATTATCCTTCTTGTCCTGACCTTTCTTTCGCAGTTGTTCAAGACCTCGATGACACTATTCCTGTCTGGCCCCCCGATATCTCTGCCATTCTCTACGGCCGTATCAGTAACCCGGAATGGAAAGTTCCCTGGTTCGACGCCCTAGAACTCGCCTCTCGCTTCCGCATCCAACCGTCTTTTGCCTATGGCAGCATGGATCCACTAGAGTCGATGAAGCGATTGACGTGGGTGTATATGAAGCTCGCCGACCCCAATGTTAAACAGAATATCAAGCGCGCGGAAAATGCTGTCAAGCAAATGGTCGTCACTGGTATCGGTGAAGAGTTTATTGGGAGACTTCCGTTGGGGATTGCTGCTCCGTTGCGAGAAGCAATACGAACATGTCAGTTGGCGCCTCCGCCGGACTGGCCGCCAGACGCATACAGGGTGATATCGAGAGATGATGTTGCTGCTTCTGCTGGTTCACCTCCGGATTTGATGTCAAAGAGCGGATATCGATCCGTCAAGGAGTATCTTGTGAGTTTTTTTCAATCTCTTCTTGAAGTCGCTCTTGACGAACCAAACCAAACTATTTCTAGACATCATCTCGTCCGAGAAAAACTATTGTACAAATCGTAACCGACGCCAAGGCTGCCACCCTAGGGGAATCAGAAGCCACCACTGGGGTTGAGCTGGAATTGGACGAGTTCACGGGTATTCGATTTGGGCAAGATAGGCGACTAGAGGAAATTGCTCGATTACTATCTTCCTCTCATGTCTCGTCTGCCCGGTCTTTGCAACGACCTGATGCTACGTGAGCCGTTGCTATCTAGTTTTCGTTTTACGTTGATTTCTGATATTATGTTGTACAGCGAACACGATCAGGCAAAGGACCATCAAATGCAAGTATGCCGCTTTGCAGAACGTACACTAGCCTTGCCCTATGGTCGAGCCATGTTCACTTTTGGATCGATTTCCTCCATCTCACGGGAAGCCTTCAATATTCCTAAATTCGAGTTTTCGGTCAAGTTGCATCCAATGAATACTGTCGTCGCACCAGACCCGAAGCTACTCATACCCTGAGTCGATGCATTGGGGAGAATTCCACAACGGAGTCGCTGCTGCGCTACGGATCTCTTCGTCATCAGCTAGTGTGGATAGCTCTTGGATAGCATTCAACAAGCCTTCGGAGCTAACGCCTGAACATGCTGGGTTTTTGTATGGGCTTGGTCTAACGGGGCATCTTAAGGAAATGCTGACCTGGCATACCTTTGGTTATCTGACACCAAAACACGATCTGACTTCTATTGGTGTCCTACTTGGCTTATCGGCGGCCAATGTTGGAAATGGAAACCAACACGTTACTAAATTGTTGGCCGTTCATACTCCTGCGCTTTTACCTACGCCCACAGTGGATTTGAATGTTCCTTTGCACACACAAGCCGCTGGTCTGACTGGCGTTGGACTCCTTTATATGGGAACGAAGAACAGACGCATGGCTGAAGTCTGTCTCACTCAGATGAATCGCAAGGACCTAGTCCAGCCGGACCTGAGTAATGAGTATCGAGAGGCCTATACATACTCCGCTGCACTCGCCTTCGGAATGGTCATGCTTGGGAAGGGAACTACCATTCCTGCTGACGCAGCACTTCTTGACCGTTTGAACGTTCTCATCCATGGTGATGGGGATTTGGTACCTCCCGCTCAGCATTCGACATCAACCTCACGTCTCCAGCCGCTAGCATCGCGCTAGGCTTGATGTATCTCCGTACGGAACGTCAAGACATCGCCGACCTACTCACTATTCCTGATACCGTCCTGGGACTTCAACCGTATCCAACCTTCCTTCCTTCTCCTTCGGACGCTGGGTCGGGCATTGATCATGTGGAATAAAATCACGCCTTCGAACGACTGGATTGCCCTTCAGATTCCAGAAGCTATCCGTAAAGGTATGGAAAACAAAAACAAATTGCCTACGGGGTCGACCGTTGCCGATGCTTGGGATTTGGCGTACTACAACATCATTGCTGGATGTTGCTTCGCAATCGGATTGAAGTTTGCTGGGACTGCTCGACAAGAAGCGTACAAGATGATCATTCGATATCATGATCTATTCACGAGAACGGTTTACTCGAATGGTGCTTGTGTTTAATCTGTGTCAAACTAATATGCCAAACTAATATTTTTTCTTACTAGGTCCTTCCTTCGATTGGCGAATCAAACGTTCGGCTGTCCGAGACGGTTTAAACTTGATCACCGTTTCGTTGAGCATGGTTATGGCTGGGACTGGAGAAATAACCTGCTTGCGGAGACTCCGGTACGCGTTTGGGATGTATGGGACAACCATGTACCATCCTGCTTTCAAGTACGGTATCCATGTCTCGACACATCAAGCGCTAGGATTATTATTCCTTGGGGCTGGTCGTTTTACTCTAGGAACATCGGATGCTGCGATCGCATGTATGGTGGCAGCGTTCTTCCCTCGTACGCACACCATATCGGCGGATAACAAGTGCTACTTGCAAGCCCTCCGGCATCTATGGGTACTCGCTGTGGAGCCACGATGCCTTATTGCTCGAGATGTAGAGACGAAGGAAGTGGTGTACCTCCCTGTGAAGATTACAATGAGGGAGGGAAAAACCGTTGGAACTACGCAACTCATTTCTCCGACGCTCATTCCGGATCTCAACAAGCTTATGTCCATACGAGTGGATACCCCCCGATACTGGCCTTTCTATCTTGATACCGAGAAGATTCCTCTTCATAAAGAGAGTCTTATGCGGAGTCAGACATTATACGTCAAAAGAAGGACTGCATTCCTTAGTTACACTGAAGACCCTCGAGGTAGCCGCAGCTTATTTGTCCGTTCACGATCTTCAGCGGGAGATGCTGCTACCTTGGACTACCCTCAACTTACTGACACCAAAACCCACCCCGCGGGCGATTTATGGGAGTTCATTACTTCCTTTTCCAACGACCCTTTGTTCCTGGCTTTCGCGGACTATTTCTGCCGCTCCGATGGTGAAACGGACAAGGAGCGACTCCTGCACACTTACTGCCATGCTGTCCTGTTTGATTCCATTCTTCAAGGCAAACCACAGACGCTACAATCGCACTTGACCTTATTCCGCTACCGCACTCTGTCCCCCGACTCTCGGAATTTCCATTTACATCTGCAGACTTGCGTTTCCTCACCGATTTTTATGGACGAGTTTTTGAAAGAAGGTTTAGCGGTCGTTCAGAGAATAATTATCGAACTCCTCTTGTTCGTGACAGCACAGTTTGGGGAACCATGCATGACCTGGACGAGCAGCTTGAGATCGTTCGTTCCTCTCCTGAATTCGTTCATGCTCTCGGACGGTACTCTCTCGGTCAACCCGGCCTTTTAGATGAGAAAACCGCTAGCCACCTGGCATGGTATCTCCTCCGGAACGCCGTCCCTGTATCGACATTACTCATCATTCTCAAAGAGCTCGCATCCGAGGCTCATGCGCAATGCTTAGGTGTCCCGCCACCTGCGGGTACGAGTGATACCAAAGTGTTGGATCTAAGTATCAGGGAGGTATTGCATTCGACGGGATCGAGGATGACTACAGCGCTTGGTGCTGGATGGTCGGTCAGATCGTTGGACGAAATTATCGAAGCGTGGAATATTGTAGCCTAGTGTTCTCTTTTTGCTGGTTTTTGACGTTACTGTACTGTATTCATTCAGTCATCTTGTATAAAACTTTCGTATCAGCTTTTGAATGTCAGTGAAATGTCGACAAATATATGTAAGCAAATTAAAGTTTCACATTTCAAATTCAACCACTAAGTTATCATGATGTTGTACATTCCTTCTAAGATAGTGCAAACAGTTTCGTCCGCGTCACATGACTTTGCGCAACCTATATCGCAATGGAACAACAACAAGGCATTTTTTAAAAAAGCCTTGGCATGGCTAGCGAAAATAGGTCTCTAGCGATGCTCAAGCCATTTTTTTGAGAAAAGACCTCGTTGTGGCTCCATAAGTTGAGACTGCACGTGACGCAGACGGAACTGTTCTGCGACTATCTAGTAGTTCCTCCTTCAGCTGCCGTCGACATCCAGGGTCATCCCCAGGAATGGCCATTCAGCCATCTTCCCTCTATATCTCCACCTCTTACGATCTTACAACGCTTTCGAAAGCTCCTATCGATGCTCTCTTTGCACTTCGCCTTCGGTAGTCCCGTATACATAGCCATGTGTTGTCCAATAGGCCAGTTTTTCTTTCTGAGGAACTATACCTTCGACGCTAGAGATACACTGGTGCTCTTCATTGGCTCATTGGTCCAGTTTATCTGCGCCGGGATCTTTATACTCAACAAGGTCCTCACCGAGCGACGTCCTGGGGTCATGTTTGCGGCAGCACTTTTTTCAGTTCATATCATGGTTGCATTGGGTACCCTGACTCATCCTACTGTCAATGTTTTTGTTGACTTGTCTCACAGGTATGCTCGTGATGAATCCAGAACAGCAACTTTCTGCTCTTTTGGCCGAATGTTTAGGCGGACAATCTGAACTCTGCTCCCGAGATTATGTATTGCTTCGTTGGGTATGGATGATAGGCTTTACTCCGATTCCCATACGATTTATCAATCTTTGGTATCGCGGCGAGATACTTGGGAAGCTCCTTCCGGGATGGAAGTCCGGACCCCGAGGGGTAAGTTTGAGTTTGGCCATCACCTGTACGAAACCGTCAATGATGATCTCTTGTTTCTCGTACGCATAGTACACCGTCTAGTGATTCAGAAGCAAACGGAGAGTGAACACCACGAAGAAATGTGCTAGGCCTCTATTCCCCTGTGACTTCCATGTATTGCCACCAATATCGTGTATCCACCCCATTTCGTTCTCTGATCTTTCGAATACAGTTGCTTCTCTAGTATGGTCACTTATCTTGGTTATCCGAGATTCGGATGCGTCGTTTCTGCTTTTGGCGCTGATGCGTGCGTCTAGTGACACAGATACTCGACATCGACATTGACGGTTGAGGAATGTATAAACCTGATCACCCGTAAAAGCATCTCCAGTACAGCGAGTCTCCGGCCTTTTCACCCGATCGCTACATGAAAAACACTCATGTAAATACGGGCAATGTCGAAACGATGGGAATGGCGATCTTTTTATCTACTATGCAATACTACATAAATGGACCGCAAGTATATAGCATCATGAACGCGTCGCGCGCGGTCACATGGGATTTGTAAATTACTGGGGATCCGATAAATTTCACTTTTTCACTTCACTTTTTTACTTCATACCTTATCTAGCACAATGTTTAAAAGGCATATTCGTTATCGGCGTACTACAAATCGGCCTTGTTGGATCTAAGTATCAAGGAGGTATTGCATTCGACGGGATCGAGGATGACTACAGCGCTTGGTGCTGGATGGTCGGTCAGATCGTTGGACGAAATTATTGGAGCGTGATATGTATCCTAGTGTTCTCTTTTGCTTATTTTTGACGGTACTGTACTATATTCATTCAGTCATCTTGTATAAAATTTTCGTATCTGGCTCTTGAGACGGGATTGACACTCATGTGAGGCGGTTCAACAGTAATTAAAGTGCACTCGTAGTCTAATTGACACTCTGACTTGGGAATAGTTCCTGCCGAAGAAAAGGGGTCATATGACTTGGATAAGCTGCTCGCGTAGACGACTTTGCAGGACGGTTTCGACTCAGACAATGGGGAGGAAGAGGTCATCTATTTTCGACGGAAGTTTACCAAAGAACAGCTTTACCAGGACTAAATCCATCTATCTATATCATACGTGTATTCTAGATTGGGTATCTATATGTGTAATACGTTTGGACATACAAATGCGCTGAAACGCAGACTCATGAGCAGCAAAGAAAGTCTCTAGGAACATATTTGACCAAACACTTCCACCCTCATTCCCTGTCCATCAAGCCGCATCAATGGCTCATACACTTTCGTATCCAAAAGACGACCCCAAACCTTTAGCTCAACTGATTTCAAGCACTCTACAACTGACCCTGCCTCTGGCATCCAACGGGAGCAAACGACATCAACAAAAAGCTGGTCATCATTGAAACCAGTCACTGAGGACCTTGAAGGACAGGTGCTGCAGCTTCGGGACAAGCGCGTTACTAATTCCATAGGAGTCTCCAAAGGCATGAAGATGCTTGAAAAATGCCATGGTAAGTGGTTTTGTTTTTGTGGCAGTAACTTCAGCTCGGGGACCCTTGGAGACTTTTTGGCGCTGAGATCGCTGGTGGAATGCAAAGCGTTGAAGCATTGGAGTATGCATTAGCAACTTGACCAAGTCACTGTTTGAAATCACAACATCCTCGAGGTGAAGGAAGGTGAGACTGCATTTTGAGCGCAGAAGGAAGGAAGTGATTTTCTGTTCCGGCCACATAAATTTTCTGACACAGTTGTCAGCCACTTCCCAAGGACGGTCGCGTATTGTGAAAATGACAGATAGTTTCTCAAGGGCTGGGAAATTGGCTAAATCCAAGAGATCACCAAAAGTACGAGGCTGGGTTTCAATACTTTCAATGTGGATTTTGAGAATGGAAACGCTTGGTGATATTTGCGGGGGATCTTCCGGGGAAAGACTGTAACCATCTCGGAAAGTGTAAGACAGTGATTCAATACCGAGTAATGTTTCCAGCGATTGACAGGGATGACTGGTACGACCACTATGGTATTCCAGACATAAATTTTTGATCTGGCTCAGTTGGGGAAAACTCTCCACTAGATCGTCGAGACTGTCGTCGTCAGGAAGTCCATTGCAAAGGACAAGTTTTGAGAGCTTCGGTCCAGCGGTGCAGAAAAACGGAAGCTCCGCTAGAATGTCGTAATCTGCATGGTATTCCAAGTGAAGTGATTCCAACAAGGGCAAATCATGCTGTGGAAGCGTTTGAAAACTCGGAAAATTGTCCAGAAACGACTCTGTCCTAAAACGAACATGCCGCCACCTGGATGCATGCGAGACCAGCAACGCTACAATTTCGCATGCTGGTTTATCATCATTATCTTCCGGCTCATCGTAGACTGTACCTAAAAACTCGAAATCAAGGGGAGATGTGGAGGATGCGTGATCCAGACACCATTTTAAAGGTTCCACAAGGGGAGATGGATCCGGGATATCAGGGTCCAGTGAGAGGTTTGTCCATAGAGAGTTGCACGATGCTGCTATACCCCTCCAGCGCGCGCAAACGGCCATCAGAACTAATCCCGGGAGGAACAAACGATGCCAGGAAATCTCATTTTTGAACGCGCCCCCGTAGAGACGGAATATGTAGTCCACAATCTCGGAAGGCAAACGCCTAACTGGGGCCAGGAGGGACTTGTAGCGCTCCTGCTGTCTGATGGCGCGTTTGCGCTTGTTCTCCAGGAAAGTGATTTCGGCGTGAAGCCGACGAATCTGAGCATCATAGCGATAGATATCCGCATCTATAGCTGTGACGATATGAGGAATTTCAGAGGCATATGTAGAGGGCGAAGAATTTTCAGAACGAAGGAGGTTTTGGAGCTCTTCGGGTGAGATGGACGAAGAGCCTGGGGAGAGTCTGAGTGGGACCATCGTGAATGGAGGACTTGCAACGTTCGCAGTACATTGCAACGTTACAGAATGGTCGAAAACACGTTCAAAAGCGCGCAAGTTCCAGCCTGGATCGTCTCAGTAAGCAACCATAGATGACGGCGAAGAAGAACATACAGCAGTAAGACTGAGCTACTTTGCGCCGTGCGGGTAGTTGAGATGAGACAGAGCAGTGTTTTCGTCGTTAGTAACGACGCACTGAATTCGACGAGAAGAACAAATGACATACCGAATTTCAAGAATATTTCGACCGGGTGAGATTGAAATTATACTTGCAACTATTATTCAAGTGAGTAGAAAACTTAAGAGGCATCGCGAGAACGTAAGCGCCTAAGCACCGCGCCGCATTCGAAGTCACTCTGGTCTAAGCTGGGTAGCATAAATCCTCTTTCTTCTGGATATTTACGGGTGCCAAGTAAAGTAATAAACACAACAAAACGGTCAAGTCGCAATCAGAGGGCAGTATGGTATGTAGAAGGAAGGTGCCGCTGACCTACAGCTGTAAAACAAGGGTAATGTGGACATACGGTACATGGAAACACTACATAGACGAAATTAAACCTAAAAGATATACAAGCAATAAGAATAGATCAAGAAAGGCAGGAGAAGTTCGGTTGCTAGTCGTTCAGTGTTCAGGATCTCTTTGTTGGCTGCAAGATGAGGCGAGGCGAGAAATGAGTGAACAAAGATGAGAACGAAGTAGCGAGATACTGCACCTTTTTCCTTGCAGCAGTTTTCTTAGCAGCAGCCTTAGCCGGAGGTTTAGTGGCAGACTTGGATGCAGTAGCAGTCTACATTGGACAGCGATCAAGTCAACAACCACAATGAGATCCGAGGAATTTGTATACCTTCTTCGCTAGTTGTTGTCTTCTTCGTTGCGGCGGGTTTTGCAGCGGCCACTTTCTTTGCAGCTACGGGCTTCTTCGTTGTCGTGGCCTTGGCAGTCGTAGCCTGTGAATGCAATTAATAGGTACACAACTCGCGCTGGCGGCAAGTCATACCTTCTTGCTCGACGCTGCCGTAGTGGAGGTCTTCGACGTCTTGGCTGCTGGTTTCTTCGTCGTCGCTGAGGCTTTGGTGGTCCTGGCTACTGGCTTCTTCGTTGTCGCTGAGGCTTTGGTAGCCGCTTTGGTAGTGGCGGGGCGTGAGGTGGTACCGGTACTAGCAGCCTGAATAATCGTTAGGACAAGTAGAACCCAAACGATGAGAATGCATACCTTCTTGGTGGTCGGAGCTGGCTTTGATGCCTTGGCTGTGGGCTTCTTCGTTGTGGCTTTGGCTGCAGTTTTCTTGGGCGCAGGCTTACTCTACGATGAATGCACGAGAGCGTAAGATGACGATCAAGGGACAGCGTTGAACATACCTCTTTCTTGGCAGAAGGTTCGGCGGGCTGAGTCTTGGGAGCAAGTTTGACACGTCCTGATTGTGGTCAATGAACAAGGCATAAAATGGATGAGACAAAGCATAAACGTACCAGCGGGACCTGTGAGTGGTTTACAGATATGAGTGTGTGCGTATTATGAGGGGAGCAGACAGTGGAGTACTCAACTTTCGGGAGAACAAAGATGTTCCTCTCAGTACCACTGTTGATGGCCCGCGCCAATTGCGTATTTTGTGCTGCTCCAACCTCGAGGTTGTACTTGTTTGCCACGTAACTAAAGTAATTGTTAGCCAGAAAAAGAGAAAAATATGGAAAGAGGGCTTTACTTTTTGATCTGAGGGCGAGAAACACCGGTACGAGCATGCTCACGGTGATCAGCGATGCATTCCTAATATATTCAGACGTAAGACGAGACGAAAGGCAATGATAAAATGGGTTCTAATTACCTTGATCATATCAATCCAGCTACCGGAATGGACATGTCAGTGAGTGCATCCATCGAATTCAAGGGAATAGTAATCACGGAGGATGAGTTGTAGAGGTTTTGCCTTTCTTAGGCGCAGCTTTGGTAAAGGCAGAGGCAGACTTTCTAGCGGACATTGATAGGTAAGGGTTAAGGAAGGAGTAGTTCAGTAAGGAGTAGTTCAAGTCAGTCAACAGAGGTACACGTGCTTTTTAGGAGCCAAAAACAAAATCACGCAAAATGAGTAGCGTGTGATCTGAGCCAGCGGCGCTTATTAACTCTTGCTCTGGATTTTCATGTCGGTGGCTTCCGTTAGATCAGCATACCGGGCTTTGTATCGCGCCTCCTCCTCCACGTTTGCTGGAGATGCTCCTGTTCTTAGAGGTGCTTACAATGATTCTCCTCCATTCCGCACAAGTTCACACATGTTTAGCTTTTCGTTCCAAAATGCGGCAAGACTTGATGGAGACTGATTCTTCTTCCTATGAAAACTATGCAAAACATGCTAGAGAAGTCGCGGAATTCCTGAGACGGAATGTTGTTCAAGCCACTAGGCTGCCGGAGGATACTTCAGACACATGGTGTCAGTCAACCGAGCGTTTCCTTGTCGACTGCTCATTAAAAATTCTACAGCTATTCGTCTAACCAAAGATACTGAGCTCGGAGACAACGAGTCTATCAAAAGTCCTCCACCCATGTCTTCCAATCGTAGTGCAAGACAGTGAGTTTTTCCATTCTCCTATGACAGTGCAATCTGAATTCGGCTTACACTTCAGTGCAGAAAATGCTGTTCCTCCAACTGATGACTCGGATGTAACCTCGCCAAAACGTTCAATGAACTATTCCGCTCTAAAGCGCGCATCCAGTCTGCGAAAGATCCCCGAGCTGAAAGAGGAGGATTTAGAGGAATCATTTGTGCGAGGAAGTGGACCTGTAGGCCTTTTCAATATATTATCCCCATCTTGCGGGCGTCCTCATATCAACTTAGGGTGGACAATCTGTAAACAAAACCGAGAACAATGTACAATTGCTTCATAAACCTACTGGGTTCCGAGTGTCTTGTCAAGAAACACGTTCCCTCCAGACAAACCGTTTTCTAGCTCGTCGGCTGTTGATTTCCAAGGCTTGTACTGTCTGACCCTTTATTAAGGCATCCACTAATGTGTGATACAGTTGGATGCGCTCGAAAATCCCGGTCTGTCCAAAGAAGAACTGAAGAGAGCCAAACAACGCGAAAGAGAGCGGCGACGACGAAAGAAGAGGCAAAAGAAGATGGAAAAGAAGCAGGCTGATATGCAGGACATGGCGGAGGATGAGATGTAGTTACTATGTAGTAGTCAGTATAATTGTCGTGAAGAACGCCGGTGTTTGCCGTAAACCTCCGCCGCAGGCAACAACGCTTCCATCTTTCACTTTGTTCAAAATGTCTTCTCAAGGTCTACACTCTCTTACTACTATTATTAAGCGGTACGCGATTGCCTGCATGCAGGAATTATTGTCTCTCAACTTGACACGCCAGCCTCGAAGCTGCGACTTCTAGGATAGAAGATTTGGCTGCTGCCGGATGGCCAGCTAATAGTAAGACTCAACCCGTGCCCAATACTGGCTCCTATGTTGCGCCTGCGCCTCAAGTACAAGCATCAACTACACCAGCTGCAGCTGCTCCGGTGTCAGCCATGCCAGCAACTCCAAAAAGCGTCGTAGTATTCGAAGAAATGGTGATCGATGGAAAGCTCAAGTCATTCGTAGAATTGACAAGCTCTTTTGCTGGAGCTCCTGTGGTGGAAATTGTGCGTCACTCTGTTACTGCTCAAGCAGCATTAATCAACGGTAATTCCAGGTTGGTCTAGTGGAGAAGCAGTTCAAGGAGCTTCGGGATTTGATCAACACTGCTGCTGCATGTACGAAACCCGATGACCAGACTTTCCAATCGCTTCTTGTGCCTTTCCATTCCACTATCGAGGCCATCAATCGCTTGAAAGAAGCGAACCGAAAGGATAGAGATTGGTTCACTCATCTTATGGTGATCAGTGAGGCATCCACCTTTGTTGCCTGGGTTCTCAACGTGTGTTTTTATCCACTTTCACCGGTTCACCCTCTAAGCATGCCTCATAGACCAAGCCCGGACCTCACATCGCAGAGTGCAAGGAGCAAGCCTTGTATTACGGAAACAGAGTGATCAAGGATTATAAAGAAAAGTAAGTATCTCACTTCCACCGTCGTCGGTCATGCTCATCCATGTCGTAGAGATCCAAAGCATGCTGAATGGGTTCGTTCATTTGCTGCAACGTTGGAGGAAACTCGCAAGTACGTTGTAGAGTACCATACCACTGGACTTGCATGGAATCCCAAGGCGCGTTAATGGCTCTCAGTCTTAAACATCTTCTTGATTGGTATATAGGGTGTGACTATTGCAGAATACATAGCTAAACCTGCAAGTACTCCTGCCGCTGCCGCTGGTCCACCCCCACCACCCCCTCCTCCCCTCCCCCTTCTGCAGCACCTCCTGCTGCTTCTGCACCCGCTGGAGGAGCTGCAGCAGTCTTCGCTGAGATCAACCAAGGGGCTGATATCACAAAAGGATTGCGCAAGGTCGATAAGAGCGAAATGACACACAAGAATCCCAGTTTGCGTGCCAGCAGTGTTGTTCCTACTAGCTCTGTATCCTGTGAGCATAGCTTTCTTCTATTCGCTACCATCGCTCATTTCTCTCCGCAGCGCCCAAGAAGCCCGTAAAACCCACCAAGCCGCAGGCGTTGATGGGCAAAAAGCCAGCCAAGTTTGCTTTAGACGGAAAGCCTGGAATATTGTACGTATACTTGAGAGATTTTTCCCCGCCATGCTAATTTGGGCGCTGCAGGAATATCAAGAAGACGAGAAAAACCTGGTCGTCGATGGGGTTGAGCTCTAACCAGGTCGTTAATCTTTTCGGTTGCAAGAACAGCGTCATCCAGATCAAGGGTAAACTAAATGCGGTCACTTTAGGTGGGCTTCAATTTCCAGTTGGCATTATCCACGTTGCTGATCATCAAACAGTGAATTGCACCAAGACACAAGTGTTAATTGACTCTGTGGTCTCTTCCGTCTCCGTTACCAAGTCCCCGTCCTTTACTATTCAAATCACAGGCTCCGCTCCTATGATTCAGATAGACTCAAGTGATTCAGGAATGATTTATTTATCCAAAGGCAGTTTGCACGCTGAAATCACGACTGCGAAATGCAGTTCCATCAATGTCAGTATTCCCGCGGAAGGAGAGGAGGAAGGGATCTTTGAAGAGCAGGCTGTTCCCGAGATGCTACGGACGGTTGTAAAGGACGGTAAACTAGTGACTACCGTGGTGGAACACGTAGGTTAGAATTTTAGTTTCTGGTATTCCTGTTCTCTGCGGATAATTCACGATTTACATGCGTACATATCAATGTTCTGGTGAAATTTGGATTTTGAGCGCTGACCGCCATAAGGCGGAAGTAAATCAGAAAGGCATGAATACATTCAACAGCTACTTGTATAAGAATCTGGGCGCATTTTGAGGACTTCTGAAAGACGTTTGACACAACCCGGATCATTTGCCGGCGCTTCACAGTTGAGAAAAGTCATCCGATCATCCGAGCGTTCTCTTAATAACAACTTCACCTCGAACCACTCCACTTGGTTCCCGTCGTTCCTTTCATTTCATACACGCTTTCTTCTTCTTCTTCTTCTCCCTACTCTCATCATGGATAACGCAGGATGGGGAGCAAACCGGCGCGCTCAAAAAGCAAGTCCTTTCAGCTGTCCCGTATAATTGTCCAGCTTACACGGCCGGCCAGGACGCAGAACACTTTACTTCTCCTCACAGAGGCGCTGATGGAAGATTTGCTCCAGTCACGCAAGTAGGCCCTATGGATGAGCAGTTCATAGGAGGCTTCTATCCTCCTTCTGCATCTCCCGCTCCTCCTCCGTTACCATTGAAGGACGACATTTATAATGATCCTGCGTTCCATATCAGCGGGAACGGGAGTCAAAAATCTATCTCGTCCAGCCAATTGTCGCATCTAACAGCCGTGGAGAGGTCAAAGACGTTGCGGATAGCTCGTATGAATCCGCATCTTCAGGTGAGTCAGATGTCATATTCCTAGACCGTTTAATAATTTAATCTAGTTCATGGTTGGACCGCTGCTGAGGTATGTTCGTATAACTTCTAACTATTCGGCATTAACTCTAGACAAGATATGATACGACGGATGAACAAGGAATCTGGCACGGAGCTGCTATGATCGTCAGTGCGTGATCAAGGGTGCTCAAGTAACTCTCTCCCGAACTGACTGGCCATAGCCGCCGACTCTGGTTCAACTTATGAGCCTCATCCCACTCTTACCTATCCGGTATGACCCCGATAAACTTACGCGACAGCATCAAGCAAAGAAAAGAACCTTTGCTGGAAAATCATTCGAATTAGGACCGCATCCTGCAGATCCACATTCAACATCTCTCCCGCTGTTATCCACCAATGGCAACGCCTCATCCGGTCCAAACTTCACTTCCGAGCAAAGCCTTGCGGAGGAGATATGGGTTTACCCTGGAGCTGGCGGGTACGACTATAATTCACTGGCCTATGCCACAGATTGATAACCATCACGATTTTTGTAGAACTTTCACATTTTGGCGATTTTCAATCCACGTACCTCTCGGGCCGAACGAGATGGAGGTTACATACTCTATAAACCAAGGGCAAGAGATGCGATTTTTTGTCCCGGGTCGGAACCAAAACATGAGATGGGCTAGTTACTCGGTTGGTTTATTTAAACCACGTTCGTTTTCATTAACTGACTTGTTATAGTGCAATGGGTTTTCCGCTGGTGTGAACCCCGATGACTTTCGAGGACCGGGTTTCCAGAGCGGTTACGATCCCTGTTGGCTAGACTTATTGGCACACCACAGCGAAGAACCTTTCCATGCTCTCATAGGAGGAGGCGACCAATTGTATTGCGATCAAATTACCCGGGAACCTGAACTTCAAGAATGGGTATCAAGGCTAAAGCCAGAGCAGAAACGGACCTATCCGCTTAGCCAAGAGATTGCCGAGGCTATAGACCGCTTTTACTTTAACCATTACTGTCAGACATTTCGGAGTGGTGCTTTTGCTCGAGCAAATTGTTCAATGTAAGTTTTACTCTCAGGTATAGTTAAACACGACGACTAAACACCGAGATCAAGACCGATGATGAATATGTGTGGTAAGTTTTCGATCTTTTCTGGCCTTGATCATCGAGCTGATGTTTGGGCTGATCTAGACGACCACGGTGTGTGATGTACGGTAACGAATCGCATATACAGCTCTAATAACTGCTTTCCTTCATCTAGATCTAGTATGTAGTTCTGAATTTGAAATATTCTTTAGACTGACAGTCAAATGGACCTTTTAGATCGACGGCTTTGGAAGCTGTGTGTTTCCTCGTATTTCTATCGACGGATTGGACTAAACCCCTTCTTAGATCCTGATAGCCTTCAGACTGCTCCCATCTTCCGAGCGTGAGTTCATATTGTGCTATATCTACGTATAATCAACTTTTTACAACAGAATTGGTGCAAGAGGCTATTTCTTCTTCCTCTTATTTCAGTGCTTCCTTAATGGTGAGTCCTCTTCTTTTGCGTTGAGCACTTCATTCATCTCTTTTGTTGTAGTCGAAATCGACGGTATGGATGACAAGAACCATGTGAACAAGTCACTGATTATCGGTGGACCTGGCCCATATGTGGGCTTCCCATCGCATTCGTTTTTGGGATACATGGGTCCGCAGACTTCTATTCTTCTGCTGGACTGCAGGTGAACCCGCTTATTTCGCTACTCATGGATGATACTGAAACGACTTTAACATAGAGGTGAAAGAAGAAAGGATCAAGTCTGTAGTCCTCTGCAATACGAAAAAGTTTTTGAACGCTTAAATCAACTACCTTCGACGGTCGAACACCTGATTGTTCAAATAGGTATCAAAACCCATTTTATGAAAATGTATCATTCGTTGACGCTCGTTGAAGGCATACCTATCGCCTATCCACGTATGGTAGCACTGGAGAAAGCACTAGAATCAAAGTTCAACCCACTAGTCGCGCTTGGGAGAAATGGCTCACTTGGGCTTTCTGGATTCGTCAACAAGTTCAACGACGAAGCCGAATTACTAGATGATTTAGTACGCTTTGCATGTACTTGGCGTTTTTTATGCTCATTCACTTCATCTAGAATGATCATTGGACATCTCGAACACACAAAGTCAGTCTTGCCTGCAGTAAAAGCATCATTGTACTCACTCATCTACGAATAGAAAGAACGAAATTGGTTTATCAGTGAACTACAAGAGTTTGCACGAGTAAAGCAAATACGCGTCACTTTCTTATCAGGAGATGTCCATTGCGCTGCAGTGGGGGTCCTGAAAAGTCTAAAAGGAAAAAATCAACCTGACATTGACCCCCTCAAGGATCATCGTTACATGCTCAACGTCATAACAAGTGAGTAGTATATTGCAATCTCACATTCTTAACTGCTTATATTTTTTTGGAGGTGCAATCGTGAATACGCCTCCGTGGGTTTGCTCTCGATTCGTCTAATCATGCATTAAATTGACGTTTATACGCAGTCCGAACGCGGTTATCAGGCTGGTGTCCTCATTAGCAGGAAAAACGCACAAGACCATGCACAAATCACATACAGATGAAACGATGGTATGAGTTGTGTGTCCATATAAACTGCATTTAACTAATCTATCCTTGAAGATACCGCTTTTCCAAAAGGACCCTGACGGTGGATCGCGAGGTCAAAAATATATCATGGGTCGTAGGAACTGGTGCATGACGACCTACGACGAAACCACCGGAGACCTGAATTTCGACATTCGTGTGGAGATAGAAAAGGGAATCGGTCGCAGCAAAGGGTAAGGTATTCTGAACTTTCCATCAGATTTCTTCTTACCTTGTTTTGCTTTAGCTACGCTGTTCGAACGCCCCCTCCTCGCTGGGAGCGCGGCAGCTAAACAAAACCGTTCGTTTACCCATAAGTTATTTCTTATATACCCGTCCCAGCTACTACCCGTTTTTTAAAATACCTTTTATGATAGAAGTTACTACATATAATGATTGGATTCTGTATAACATGATCTGTATCACTCGAGAAAGACTTTCCTATTTGGGAAGCGTGTATACGCTTTGGCCTTCGATAGTTAGCCTCGGAGTTAAACTTTCAACTTGAAACGTCCGTGTTAATAATACTGGATGGGTTACCTCCCTGCGCGCGGTGATGCCGAGGCTGCCAGTGGTCAGCTACACATTTTTTAAAACTAATACACTGCAGCTGGAGAGAGGAGTGTATCCTATTCATGTCTCCATACGTCTTGAACAGATGTCGGACGTGTAGGCAATCTCGCCTCGTTACCCGCAAAGAAGCTCAGCGTCGCTGGGACTCGGATGATTCTTTCGACTTTCATCCAGAAACATCATGAAGCTTCGTTGCATTGCGCGCCGCTTGCCCCTGATTTGATTGGCAGATGCGTAGAAATAACGGGTCTACTGAACACAAGATGGTCATTAATTTAAACAGCGGTGTAAAGGTTTTCATGGTTGACTTTTAAAGTTTCCGTGTCCTTTCTTCGATTTTGTGAAACTCGGGTGGACGTTATTCATTCAGACTCTAGCTCGTCGACATCTGCCAACATGAAGCGGACAGATGAGCCTTCGCGGTTCAGTTAAACGCAAGATTGACTTTGAAACTGGTGGGAAAAGCTACAAACCGTCTGAAAAGCCTGCCATTCTCATTGCTCGGTGAGATCATATCATAAATCAGCTGCCTCTTTTCACAGCCCAAGAGCATGGCACTGGCGACTCAATGAACCAGTCGACAATGCTCTCATAACCTGCTCGTTATTCGAGTTGGGCTATATGCTCATCAAGCAAACCGTTAGTATTATATAAGTCATTTAATTCCGCTAGGTAATCCTCTACCACCGCCTTTATCTGCAGGGACTCAGTCCAAATGCTCTTGCCCAAGTTAAACCCACTGGAGATCAAATCCCGCATTTTTCTCAGTTCGCGGATGAAGTCGAATCAGACAGTATGGCGACTGTTTTGGTTGCGTGTGGGTGTGTGAACAATGCTTTTGCTTGTGGCTTGTGGTTCTGTCGATGAGTCTTTCATTAGAAATTTCAAACATACCTTACGTGGTCGATGTGGCTGATTCATGCCTTGGAGTGGTTGACATAGCTGCATTGAATCTTGGACGGGCCAGCAGCCTTTCAGTCACATCGTAAGTAACTAGGGTAGTATTGATTGACCGGCTTGTTCCGGCTTGTTTCGGGTTGTTCATCCCAAACAAGCCAATTGACAAGCCGCAATCTAGAGTATCTCAGTTTTCTTCATGTCCATTATCTATAATACAAAACTATATATAATCTATACATTTTATAGTACAGTACGTACAGCGGACAAGCCCGCAAGCCGGTCAAGCCGGTCAATCAAAACTGCCCTTTTTACGAGCATATTGAAACCCCATTTTTCAGCTCAACTTTATAGATATCAAATTACTGATTTCTGGTATTTCAGTAGAGTAATCGACAGGACTGATTATTTGTTATTCATCTGCCTATTCATCCAAAGTAAAATATATAATTTCAATCATATTTATTGTACAGCCTGAGAAGACTACATTCAGTATGTGAATCGAGCCCCCTGAACTCTAGATTTTCGGGAGTCATATCATCTGTAATGAATTGTGGGCCAAATCATCCCTTTCCAGTCAGAGTTTCCAACCTGGCTGAAAATCTGCGTTTCGGTCTGGCTTTCGGTGTCATCGAAACAAGGACCGATTGTTTGCGTAGAGTCAGTCCGACTTGAAAAATCTGCCGATTACTTTCTGGTATGACATCAGCAAAACCTGGGTGAACTGTGGATTGCTGTGGATTGCTGTGGATTGCTGTGGGTTGCTGTACAGCACTGTACAGAAGCCCAATATAATCCACAGAAGCCACAGTGCTGTCCAGTTCTGGACAGAGGGGGACCTTGCTGTGGGATCACCCAGGTTCTGCTGATGGATCAGTCATTGATGTATACAGAGACTCCAATGTCACTCAGTTCATCAATATCATGATCCTGATTAACTCTGCATCCGAGTCGTTCTATAACGGCTATAGTTATGAGAGCTCCGTGAATGAGAAAGCAGGCGAGTTAGCACCCACGGCATTATTTGTCTTAGATTCTGGATCCGAACTGCTCTATAATAAGAGCTCTACGAAGAGACGAAAGAGAAAGCTGGGGAGTTAGTACTCACGGTATTAGTTGTCTCCAACAGTTGCTCGTCACCCCCTCTCAAAATTCAACCATCCATTCACTGGCACTACACCATCGGGACTCGGAATGGACTCTGAGAACGCCGCAATTCTCAGTGATTCTCTCTAGCAATGAGTATACGAACCTAGTTGAGGCCATCGTGGATAGTACTCTCTTCGGTACGACTCTGCCCAGAAGATCCACGAATCGCATTTACTTAAAACTTGATTTCAAGGCTTCTATGTCTTAGCCTTCATTCTGGCATTATATATTCATGGGCGAGTAAATCAGCACATGTATCTTGATCTATACTTACTCCATGCCCATTACTACTGCAGACGCAAGCGCAGTGCCGTAGGGCGTCCTCAAAAGATTTTCCTCTCGTTGATCATTTTTGCCTTCGTACTCAACTGTTGGGACTACTGTCTTAATTCCTACGCGGCAATCCTTCTGGGAGCGAAATATTCCTTTATTTTCTCCTCTACTGGGGATCTAAACGACAATCTCGGGGCAGTAATTGGGGGGCTGAACAGCACAATTTTAATGAGCAGCTGGCCCTTGAATCTCAATGTAAGTGCATTTTGAATGGAGTCTCAAATACACAATTACCATTGATACGAGCGTACTAGCTTCTTATTGGAGATGCTATCGTTGTATGGCGGAGTTGGATCATTGGGGGTGGTCATAAGGTGTTCAAGTATATCATGGCGCTTTTCATGGCTGCGAACATAGGTAAGTCTGCAATTCTCTTTGAGGTTCCTGGGCCACAAACTCGTCCCGACTTCCGTCTGTTAAAGTACTTTCAAATTCTTATCATGATACTTATGGATGTCCGTTGTATGTAGGTACAAATCTTGCTGATGGGATCCTGGACGATACTATCACCCATGCAATGGTCCAATATCACTGGACTATATTTCGTCATTTATGTCTCTCGCGGTGAACTTGCTTGGAATGGGTATCATAGGCTTCACGTCATGGCAAGTCCCACAGGCTTCATAGTATTTTTGGTTCTCAGACTCCGACACTTTATTAGGCGACACCAGAAAGATATGAATTCCATTACTCCAAGGACTAGCCGAACGAAAAAGTCAAACATCGAGATTATATTACTTTTTCTCTTACAATCGGGCGCTGCATTTTGTGCTATTCAAGTAAGTACACGAGCTCTACTTGCCAACTTTGAACTCATCATTATTATCTTATATTATATAGCTCGTGTATGCAGTGATCCAGATACCCAGTTTCACCGTGACCTCAAATTTTAGTGGGAGACCTTCCTGCTTGCTATGGCAACAGTCTGCAATGGCGCAGCGGTAAGATGATTGTTTCACATACCATCTTACCTTGACGAAAGATACACACAGGTTTTGTATCCGCTGTCCGTGTTCATCATGGTCAACACCATTGATACACCCTTGATAGAAGCATTCTACGATACCAAGGCTGCACAGGAGAGTCAAACAGTCAGCGCTAGTATCGTAAACCCCAGCTCGGAGTGAACCTTTAATGATGCGATGAATTTTTTGGCATGATCACCGAATATGCATCTCAACCATAGTGGTGCTGTCAGAATATCAGTAAATCAGTAAAGCAATTCAAATAATTGGAATCCCTTTCTCAATGTACTTATTGTAATCTTGGATATTGCGTCTGTTCGCACATACATACCTGAACAAAAAAATTTCGGGTTTCAACTAAACAATCTTGTGTGAGGCGATTCCAAAGCCAGACCCTCGCTGTGTACCCTCCGAGTCTCATGCTCAAGAGTACTACATTCCAAACAATGCATCAGGCTGTGATCAACCAAATGGCAAAGTACTTAGTAAGGCCATCACCAAAAGTGGGCCAATGTGGCACCAGAGATATACAGTAATGCCTTACCCTGCTGGGTAAGGGGTTACACTGGGACGAAACATGGGTTTTTCAGGGGATTATTGTTGTAAACTAGTTTTAGGCCAAATTTTCTGGAAAATATTGGCTTGATATGATTTCAGGAGAATAAATTAGGATCGAGCGAATTTTTGACTAGTGATCTTATGAGTTGTCTGGCAAGCGCAGAATCCAAGTGGCAAGTGGCAGAAGGCTGCATCGTCTTTTTTTCCTAAGTTAGTTTCTTGTACTTGTAAGGAGAGCTTTATTAGGCCAAGGATTCTATTTTATCATCAACACAAATCATACAGCATACATTATACAGAGCTAGTATTTTACACGTACATATTCCATTTTACATCGAAAATCAACTACAATGCATTGTCTGAAGAAGCTCCAGATCTTTCTTCAACTCTGTCAATGGATACAAGAACTCATCAGATCCATAGATATCTTCAACCAGTTCTGGCGCCGTATCCATGTAAGTGAGCATCTGTTCCAATAAGTCTCCGTCAATGATGCCATATGCAGCCTCGTCGGCATCACTTCGACCTCTTGAAGACCTCGGCGCCCGATGCCTACACAGCGCAATGAGAAACCTGCAACAGCAAAGATAGATGTATCATACCTGGCATAGCTGATACCACCAACTGCGTCTGACTTCTGTAAACCCAACCGAGTCTCAAGTAAATTCAACGTTTTGAAGAGAATTTCGTTTTCGGGATGAACCGCAACAACAACCCCGATTTTCCCAGAAAAGGTGCAGAAAATGTGAGTGGTTTCCAATCCTCTATCACTCGGTCCATCGGCTGAAGCAAGTGACCCTAAGGACAATTTAGAAAGAGACATGAATAAAGATGGCAGGCGGGATACCTCTGATGAATTTCGTGACCAAGTCGCCGACATGGAAAAATCCGTCCCGCTTCAGGATTGCTCTATTCCCAGCATTACCCAGTGAGAAGGTAAACATGTTTAATGATTGCTACATAAGAAAAACAGTCAAAACAAGGAAAGTCAATCATCCAGCTACACTCACATCTGCACCTATAATGCCCGCGGTATCAAACGCCTCGACTGAAACAGGGCACAAGGGAGAATAGTCCCTTGCAACAGTTGACAACTTTCGGTGCGCATCCAGCTTGAGCAGTGATACTGAGCTAAACTGGTCCGCTATGACCAAGTGATCATTATAGGACGACACTGTGTTGACTAGGTAATTATGGTTCCACTCCGCGACCAGTTCGAGAGCATAATCGGGAATGGAGACCCAAACACTTGCAACGCCTGAGGTCATTCGATAGAGAGAAACCTGGGGGGATAAGATATTAGTACAAACAAAAGATTAGAATAAAGTAAACGTACGCAAGAGTTTATGGCTGCAGCAAGCATCCCGTCCACAACTGCTAGGGAGTACACACACCCGGGAACATCATTGGACGCAACACGCCTCAGCTGCAGCATCGTTGGTGAAACTTGGTTCGGTTCGAAGAGCAAAATCCTGCCAGAGGTAGGTTCCATCTCATCCATGCGAATAAATGTGGTCCCGACGCAAAAGAGCGGCTGCAACTTTTCGTTTACAGTCACGTTGAGGACGGTTAACGACATTATTTGTTCGTCCTTTTGGAGGTCCACCTGCGCCAAGACTGCAAAACAAGATAAGGAAGAATAGCCAGTGCAAGAAAATGATGCACAAACCAGCAAAACTTGAATCATCCAGTAACTTGAAAGAACTCGTTACTGTCTCATCCTGTCCAACTCGAATTGGTTCAGTGCGGACACAGCTTACACCGAATAGCTTGCAAGTTGGTGCATACACAATATGCCGCGGGTTGTCGAGACCGAGAGACACCTGTATATGGATGAGATTCATGGGATCAAGTGCTGCGAGAACAGGGTACCCACAGATCGAAT
Source organism: Gymnopus androsaceus JB14 (assembly GCA_009733575.1). Lineage (NCBI taxonomy): Eukaryota > Fungi > Basidiomycota > Agaricomycetes > Agaricales > Omphalotaceae > Gymnopus > Gymnopus androsaceus. Next base: position 125,509 of record ML769453.1, read on the forward strand.
ATGCATTTTGTCCAGTTTTTTCACTCGGCCGATTGTTATTCCAGAGGCGGTCGCAAGAATAAGGGAGTTCTGATAATATTCCGTGTTTCAATACCTTGGTCGAGGTAATATCCTGTAGTCCGAGATGTTTAATTTTGTCTTCTCACCAGTAGATGGCACCCATACCTTCAACATTATCGGAACAGCCTTCAAATGCGATCTTTCCCAAGAAATTACTACCGCTCTACTCCTGCAGCGACAACGACTCGCTTTCCATCAGTCTCGTAGGCACTAAGAACCACTGGCAACTGTCCCAAAGAAGTGATGTTCATGCCCTTGAACTCCGGCGCTTCGCTTTCTTCATTGAACACCATTTCGAACGTCACAACTGACCCATCCGCAAGTCCAGCAAACAAACACAGATGGGAACTCGGGTCTTTGATGCGGTAACTGTCCGTCGTCATGTAGTTGAGAAGTACAGAGCGCACAGGGGAAGGTAGCGAAGGCGTCTGACATAGAAATCCAACGCCCGAAGGATTTAACGAGTAGACCTTGACTTGATTTGTGTGCCAGAATGCAGCAGCGACGAAAGTGCCGAAACTTTTCGTTGGGTCAAGAATTGGGCAGTTGATTGCAGAGATTTCTGTATTATACCAAGGATGGGTTCCATCGGGCGAGGGACTGCAAGAGAAGAATGCATTAATTGAAAGAGACCCAAATTAGCCTATTACTTACCTGTCTTGTGGCGAACCCCCTTGAGAGTGATCCATTTTATTGCTAGATAAAGATGAGTACAAGCCAGACAGAACATGATCAAATACTCACGCCTTCACAACGAGCTCATGCTTTTGATTCCCCAAAATCCGTACCGCGTAGGACAGAATCCATCCACCAGCTTGCGCGACCATAACCTGACTTGCATTCCCACTCGCAGCAACATATTTCCCTTGATTACTTCCCACTTCCTCTTTGTGTTCAAGCTCCCATCTCTGGAAAACATCATTATACTTGAAGAGGTGCACGGCAGTAGGAGTGACTTGGATGACAAGCGAGGAGTCTCCGTATACGTTGTCCCTTTTCAGCATCATGTTCCCTATATACAGCGTCTGATGGTCCAGAACGAAACCGTGCAGATCATCGACACATTGAACTTCGTTAGCAGAGTTGATTTGGAAAACGTGCGAATGGAGGATGGTGGTAGTGAAAAAATGGGAGTGTTCGCTGTAGGTGAATATTAACGTTTCGATACGTAGAACACTCGACTCAGAGACTTACGATGAATCATAGCTTGGTTTAATAGGCCATAGATTGATAGTGTTCTCTAAACCTGGCATTGACGCCTAATTCCTCAAAATCTGCTCCAATCCGAACGATATTGACAGATCCAGTGTTTCCTCCACCAGAACACGTCACAATGTGTGCCTACACGAATAAATTTCACAATGCAGTCAACGAAAAAGCAAATACACAAACCTGTCCGCTTTCGTCCAAATCTGCTAGGACGGCATCACTTATGGGTGCAATGTTCTTAACAAGTGTTTGAAACACTTCGACATAAGAGCCCTTCGTGGCGACGACACATCCTTTGGCGATATCAGGCTCGATTAAACTTGGTCCTTTACCCTTGTCATCGGTCTGGTCAAGGCTTTGTGGAGATACGGTTGGGATTGTTTTTGAAATTGGTAGGGTTGGAGTTTCTGTCGGAGACACTGGGAAGATCCCTAATGCGCACAATTTGGGAGTCCCCGAGATGTGAACCGACAAAGGCTACTTGATTGCTGAGATAAGAAAGAGTGGTGGCAGGAGATGTCTGTATAGATGTATCAGATGGGTGAACGGAGAGTATGAATGTTTGCTTACCTCTCCGAGTGGAAAGAGAATCATTCCAAGGTCTCGTAGGTTCGTCAAGGAAAGCATTGCCAGTCTTCCAAAGCTATCGCCAATAAAGATCTTCTCATAAGAATTATCGAGTGCCGTCCATCTGTATATCATATCAGTTTATGAGGCGACGACACTGAACACAAAACATACGCTGAAACTCGACTCCAAGGCCAGTCCACTGCAGCGCTTGGCTCCCTCTTCTTGATATCCCGTTTGTTCTTGTTGAGGTTGACATCAGACCTTCGCTTTTGTGTGTCCCGCTTCCGCTTGCCCTTGTGCTTCTCCTGGGCATCCTGCGACGCCAATTCATACAGCAATATCTTGCTTCCTCCCACGACAAGGATTCCACCAAGGAAAGAATCAATGTCATCATCCATTTCAAAGTCATTGGCGGGAATCGGGATGAGCTGAGGAAGGGATTCATATGGTATGGGGAGGCTCTTGAGCGAAATCGAAGTTGGCAGAAGAAGACTGGAAAGCTCGCTGTCCAGATCCGCCCCGCTATCTGTTGAGATTCGGAGGTTACGGGCTACAAGCTGGACATGTTCCTTGTGGTCGATATAGAGAATAGCAAGGCTGTAGTTATCCTCATGAATGAGCGGAAGGAATGCGAAACTCAGCAAGTTGATTTCAGAAAGCCTGGAAATATTTCAAAAAGTCTGAATGGAATAATATGAAACGACGCACTGTAGATTGTATACTTCGCCATCTTCAATGGTTATGACTTTTAATCTGCCGGCGTAGCAGCTAACTACAGCAAACATCCCTGAAGGATGAACGATAGCATCCGTACAGAGTTCGGAGGGCCTGCTACCTCGTTCGTCGAGAGGAATCTGATGCTTGAGATTCAATTTCCCTGTACCAGGTTCCGATTCTTCCGTATAGTTCAAGATGAGGACTTCTGGATCGGGATGGTCGAGGAGGACCAGTAGATTGGATCGAGACGAATCCTGTAATACAGTCAGTACAGTTCTGAAAATCTTACTCAAGGGACTGACCTGAATAGGGATAGCTCTCACAAGACGAACCATGCCTCTAATTTGGGAGACTGCATTCTAGCTGCAGTTGGGTGTCTAGTATTGAATAGACCTGCAGAGAATTTAATTTTGCCACAACAAGATGCTCTAGCTCTCTTGATGCAAGCGAGCATTTCACAGAGGAGACAACCGAGGAAGAAGAGAGAAATGTTGATACTATTCGAGTTGGCATTGGAAGAAGAAGTGATCAGCAATTAGACGCTCACTTCTTCTACCGAACGCTCATCATCTGCAGCGTTTGGCCCACGCGCTTCAGCTGGATTGGCGAATTAGAGAGTGTCAGTATCGGTAACCAATACGATTTTTTCTTGTACTGCGTTTTTCTAGATATCCGAGTTTCATCTGAGAATACTCGTTGAAACGCAGGTCCCGACGCTCCGTTTGCCTCGCGATGTCGGCCCCTTCCGCATATAATCCAACGGCGCGCTCTCTGTATCCCTCCTTCCTTTCTGTTCAGGAATCTATGCTCCTTCAACTGAACTGGGCAAAATGTGGACTTGTGGATGCTTGCCGTTGGGACCATGTCATCTCAACGATAACCAGGCGAGTTTTCTTTCACCTGCTCCATCTCTCTAGTATTAATTCGACTTTAGAGACCCTGAAGTTCGAGGAAACATCGTTAAATCTTTGCTCCTCAACTCCCTCTCCTTAACTTCCATCTACATATTCGACCTGCTACTCCTACCCCTCGTCCAAGATCAACAGAAGATTCGATTTTTCTATCAATTGCTGTGGCTCTTCCCTGTCATTGGCCTCAGCTATTTTTTGAACGTATGTCGCTGTCCTTCATCTCGTTCATTGGATTGGCGAATCCCCGTTGCCTCTTCCTTTCTCTTACTGTACCATCCTCCTCTAGAGTTCTTGGTGCAACATTATAGCGGAACGAACATTCGCTCTCAAACACGGTGGAAATAATTCTGCATCTCAGCAACAGCCAGTAACTTATACCGGGATGCTCAAGTCCATTGCAACCTCAGCGTATCGGGTCGTGATGGTATTCACGTCTGTGCTTGTTTCATTTGCGCTGGGAAATGTACCATACGCAGGTCCAGTCTTGGGCTTCTTCTTCTTGTGCTGGCTCGATTCGTAAGTCCAGCTATCTGTTGAAAGAAAGCTTGTGTATGCTTATATGAAGTTCAGGTACTACTTGTTTGAGTAAGGCAAAAATCAATCTCCTGTCATATTCATCTTCATGCAACACTTCCAGGTTTGTATGGATTGCTCGTGGAATGTCTCTTTCACGAAGAGTACGGCACTTGGAAGAACGATGGGCTTATTACCTTGCATTCGGTGGGCTTTACATGTCTGTCTAAGGATGATCTCTGATTATCTCTATGAGGATTACCTTCCGCGGTTCTCTGTAACTTTGGTAGCGGACTAGCTAATGCCGCCATCTTTGCGCTCGTTTTTCCAATAGTGAGTTCTCAGTATATCCCAAAACATGGTCTGACCTTTAATTAGTACATTGTGATGGCGATGCACGCTCATCCTGTCCCAGCAGATCCTTACAATCCTGTTTCCGAATCAGACACTGTGCGACATCCATCTCCTTTTGTTCCAATACGAATACCCGTTTTCGCCATAGTATTGTTCCTAAACGATTGGATCGTCAGGATCCTCAGCGTTGGCGGACGCTCTGGAGTCAGGAATACACACAGGAGAGAAACGAGTGAGGATGTTGAAAGTGTTGAGCAGGGCGAAAGCATAGAGCTGCATTCTAGAAAGGCGCCAGTCTTTGCTTCCAACAGGACCTACTAGCTCACGGGTTAATATTGGTCGCCGTAAAAAGTTGGATTAACAACTACTGAGACTACTATAGACTGTTTTCATCTTAACCAAATCCTGCCCACTCGATGGAAAGATACGAGACTATTTTCTTCTCGTCATCCCATCCGCAAAACAGGTGTGTCTTTTTGGTTGCTGTTCCCAATCGACCATGAGCTACAATTTCCATCGGATGAATGACTTGTGTCGGTGACTCGATTACCGTCGCACAAAAATGTGAATGATAACGAAGAGGATCGCCTGGATGAATGTCATCAGCTAATCAGGATTTCGATAAAAATCAAAATACGCACCAGGATAAACTAGGTACTCCCCTCCAAATCGAATCCCACCACCCATGAAATAACCTTGATCCCACAAGTCTTTGAAAACACCATACCTCGCTCGGTCAGAAAGATTCGACGGAAAATCCCATATCCCAGCTTCTTTAGCAGCCTCTACCGTTGAATAAGCACATGAATCGGGAGAATACCAGTTTAGGGAGGATGATGGAGCTGGAACAGAGATGTTATACACGGCAGAGAGCGATGGAGTGCTTGGACGAAGTGAGGATGGACCTGCTTCCTCCGTAGGCGCGAAAACGGATTGCGAAACCCCAGCATCAGTGCCGTCTTCAGCTTGTTCACGTTTCCGTAGCTCTGCAGCTTTTTGTTGTCTTTTGAGCTCCCGCTCTTTACGTTTTCGAATAGCTTCCTCTGACATTGCGCGTTGTGCTACTTCTGGAGGTTTCGCAGTTTCTGCTTCGAGTACCGTTTGTTGAAGCTTGACGTACTCTCGCTGTTCGGCATTCCATTGTTGGAATTGTAACGGAGAAGGTTCGGGGTAGGCTTTTGCGTCGTCGATGAATACGGCGAAACCTGATGGATCGAGTCATGTTAACAGAGTAAAATGAACAAGGGAAGTGATAGGACCTTTCTCCACGAGAAGAGTAGCTTCTTCTGGCATTAACTGTGAGGGAAGTCCAAGGAAAAGGTTTTGCTGAGATAGATGAGGAAGCGTGCCAACTAAGAGACCGCAGATGTGATGCTCGGATCGGATTTTCATCAAATCTGCTATGAGTTCAGTGAAGATAATCTCTGGAGACTCGAAGAGAGTATACCGTCAACATCCCATATGTAGGCGCGTTTATTCGCGACCCGGATGGGAATGCAGCCATCTTTCATGGTGGTTGACAAGAGTCAAGAAGAATCTTATCTAATCTCTCAGACTTGCAATCTCACCATCATCATGTCGGCCAATGTCCAGAACAGTATTATGCTTTTTGGGGATTCAATCACTCAAGGAGGTTGGGAGACTGAGATGAATGGCTTTGGTGCCAAGCTATCTCGTTAGATTCTCTCGATATATCATCCTGCAAGCAGTTGATCGAGATTACAGATGTATATGCGCGCAAGATGGATGTTATCAATCGAGGATACTCTGGATATAATACCGAGTGGAGTATTCCAGTATTCGAACAGGTGAGTAACGTATCCAGTCATTTCGATGCAGTCAACTATAATTGGCCTAGTGCTTTGCGACTCGAGAGCAGCAAAAATATTTACCTACAGTCCGACTACTTGTTATCTGGTTTGGCGCAAATGATTCGTGTCTCGTTCAATCTCCCCAGCACGTACCACTTCCTAAATTTGCATCCAACCTCAAACACCTCGTGAACATGGTGCAGCTGCCCAAATCCGAGTATTATTCCCCGGACACAAGAATCATCCTGGTGACGCCACCTCCGGTGAATACTTACGAGCGCAGGGCCAATCTAGAAGCTAGAGTTCCCCCTATACTTCTGGATAGAGATTTTGAAATTACCAGACTGTATGCCGAAACAGTCAAGGATATTGCGAGAGAAGAAGAAGTCGGAATCGTAGATATCTGGACAAAGTTGTGGGACGCTGTTGGCCACAATGAGCAAGCCCTCAGTAAGTTCTCGGACGATGGATTACATTTGAATGGTGCGGGCTACCAGGTACGTGATTCAACTATTTGTGCAAGCAAGGTTAAATTAACAGCTGAGCGCGACAGTTGATGTACGAAAGCCTTTTGGAAACCATTGACCACAAGTTTCCAGAATTACATCCAGACAGACTTCAGATGGTTTTTCCTGGGTAGGTCGAGTCGGTTATCCTAAAGGATAGCAAACAAATTGACCGTATGCAGATGGGCTTCTGTTGATCGCGATAATGTGGCCGCATCGGTCGTGAAGCGAAGTGCGGAAGGAGAAAAGTAGATCTGACGTAGTAAATTGTATCATTTAATTACACCACAGCGCTAAGACCCTCACGTGACTCGGATGTTGAAGATTGTGACACTGACCGTGACGCGCGTCCTGAGAAACCACCAGTCTCTATCCGAGCGGTCTTTTGCTTGAGACACCACAGAAGACCCACCGACTAATTTCACGGAAATCGGGCTTTTTTCCAAACCTTTGTACAGGTTCTACATCGTTATCTATTGGAATTTTGGCTAGGGCGCTTGTTGGTGCTTGTGGGTCCAACAATTTAAATTTGGACACTTCTTTGTGAGAATTGGTTCTTTGCGCACTTCTACGTTGAGCTAACAGAACCTTGCCCCAGGCGCGGCCTCCTCCGTCAACACATTCGTTATTTTGTGTGAGCTTTTTCTTTCCTTGTCTTGTTCGCCTGTTTTGGTCGAACAATGCAAGTTCGCGGTACCGTGACCTTTTTGCTAATAATCCTCCATTGTCTTCAGTTTCCAACCAGCCCATTTCCAACGTGTGTAGTCTTTTTAAACTCCTATCGAGTTCTCTCACTCACTTGGATTTCTCTTCTCTTCTCCCACTATGGACCACTTCCTCTACAGACAGAAAAACAAGAAACAGAAGAGAAATCCTTCATCTGACATCGACATGCCTTTCTTTGGTCAGACTTCAGACAGATTTTTGAGTGCTCCTGTTGCGCTCGTACGAAAACGTACCGGTGCTGATGCTACTTCACGACCCCGTGATGACGTCGACGACTTTCTTTCCTCCGACCTCGAGTTATCTTTCGCCTCCAACGTTTCGTTAAACTCACCACCCAAGGATTCTATTACTCTCACGCCAGAGTACGAATATGCTGAACCAATGGATATTTCACCGGCCCCTCCTCCTAAATCCAAAGGCCGCCCGCGCGCTTTCACTAGCGCTGCTCGTCTCTTCGGAAACGACATGAGCAATTGCTTGAATTCTACACCTGAATTACAACCATCGCCATCTATCCATGGGAGTTCAATCAGTGGCAAACGCATTCAGCGTTCTGCACTTCCGTCGCAATGGTTTGCGACTGCTAAGCCGGAGGTATGTCGCTCGATCATGTCACTTGTAATGTTTCTCAGCCTCTCCTTTATCAGCCTTCGGAAGCTACTATCCCAGATGATGATGCTATGGACGTTGACACGTCTTTTAATATTGAACCAACACCAACCGCCTTTTCCTTTCCTGTCGTTCCGCATTCTGCTGCACCTACGGTGACCGGCTTCAACGACGCTGACAATCTTTTCTATGAATCCATGTCTCCGCGTCGTGTCATCGAATCTCCCGCCGCTAATTTCCCGAAGAAGAGACGGTCACTGTCCCCAGAATCTTCTCGCCTTGTGGAGGACAACTCTTCCTCCTCGCCCGCTCTGCCTTCATCGCCCGCCCAACGCAAATTGGAACGCAAATCCAGTGGCCCGCTTTTGTCGAACTTTAACAAACCTACTCTCCAAGGCCTTGGTAATCCCTCCGTTGCTGGTATAAAGCGACCTCGTCGACCTGTCCTCTCCGAAATGGTCCCACCTTCAGAGAGCAGTTTACACTCAGCATACCCCATCCTTACGTCCGCCGAAGATGGCTCTGGTGGAGGTCGTTTCCCTCCTGTACGACGTGCCTTCTCTGCGATGGTTGTACCTGCACCTTCGTCTCCATTGGGCGAGTCCTCGGGAGACTCTTCTTTTGATATGAGCGGAGATATGTCTTCTCCTGCCCAATCATACGCCAAACGCCAACAGATGAAGACCATTCGTCGCTGCGATGGAACCGATGACTTTAGGCCCATAACTGGCGCTTCGGCGATGGTAATGAACGAACAAAGTCCTTCCGCTAAACATATGGCTGCAGGAGGAATGCCTGGTTTCGGTGATAACGAGTCGTATGGGAAGATCTTGCCATGTCACCGAGTTGCGGACGACGGTCTTATGAGGATTACTCCGGCTACGGTATGCGTGCCAACCTCTTTGATTTTGTGCAATGCTGACCTTTCTGTAGATGGATCAACTTCTTGACGGAAAGTTTGAGGACCAGATTCGCGACTATCATGTAATCGACTGCAGGTTTGATTATGAATACGCCGGTGGCCATATACCAGGAGCGGTCAACATCAACACCACGACTTCTGTAGAGGAATTGCTTTTAGGACCGAGCTTGATGAAGCCCAAACCCTCCGTCAGCGGTGATGGTGCCAAAAAGACTGTATTGATATTCCACTGCGAATTTAGTGCCAAGCGTGCGCCTACTTTGTGTGTTTCAAGTTTATCATTTTTTTTGGTGTTCTGTTTTACTAACGGTGCATCCAGCGCCAAGCACCTTCGCTCCAAGGATCGGTCCATGAACAACCACTTTTACCCCAAAGTTCACTACCCCGAACTCTACATTCTCGAAGGCGGGTACTGTAGGTACTTTGAACGTTCTGCCCATCGTTGCCAGCCCCAAGGTTACACTCGCATGGACGATCCTCAGCACGCTGCTTCCCGGAGAGGCGACCTTGACCAGTTCCGAAAGAACAAGTTTGGCCGACACAAGTCGTACGCGTACGGAGATGGTGCAGGGAAGCTTTCGCTTGCTGCTCAGCAAATCAAGCGAAACAGCGCTCCTAGTGCTGGGCCACCGGTCCTCTTCGCCGCTGGAAACGCTGCTCGTCATCGTCGAGGTACCCTCGTTAACGGCAGCCTATCTACACTGTCGGAGGATAGCCACCATACTACGGATGCTGAAGAGACCGACATTGATATTGGCGATAGTCCATGTCCTGTCCCTAGCAAATCTCTTGCCGTCAAGGCTAAGCGACGTGCTCCCATGTTGCGCGCAGAAACTATGCCTCTATTTGGCCATTGATAGTCGTGTATCACTGGTCTTCGACTTCTTCCACGCGTGCGGGTAGCTTCGTACTCACCGCACCGTTATGCCCTCGACTCACGATTTTGTTCTGACTGGCACATCAACGCCCATCAACGCCTATGTCTTTTTTAAGATTTCTCCATGCTGTTTCGTTATGGCACGTCGCTCACTCCTCGCCACACTCATTATGCTCTCTTGGAGCGTTCGTTCGTTATCAAGCTCTCGTCGCAATGCTTTCCCTGTTCTGCACGATGCTGTGGAATATATCGCGCTCATTGACGACATTTATGTCGCCTTCGATGTTATTTTTCTCTTCTCTCTCTCTCTCTCTCTCTCTCTCTCTTCGTCTCTTCATCTCGTTTTCCTTATTCACTATTCTCTCTCATCTCCCCATCATCTGTTTGATTATATCGCACCATCACAACGCCCTGTTGGACGTGTACTATCTCTGATACTTGTCTCAATATTTATCTCATAAAGACTGATCTACTCCATGCCATGCTACTCATTATACAAACGTACAACTCATCTCGTCTACATTTATCCCAGACTCTTTGATCTACTTTTTTCCATATCCTCCCCAACTTCCTAGCTTCGCTGATGAATCAACTCTTTCTCTTTCGCTTCGAATTCTTCATTACTTACTAGCCCTAGCGGCTTGACTCCCTCTCGTAGCCATCGTTGTCTCTTCACACCTGACACTCTCATCTTGATCTTTACTCTAAAATCCATTTCCAGACTCCATCACATCACATATATCTGTATTTATCGTTCATCTCGACGTTGAGTAGCGTTTGCTTTTGAGCAAGGTATTGTCACTCGAAGCTTCAATATTTTCTTGAGCATTCACTACATTCGTGCATGCAGTTTGATTCGGCTGTTCATGAACGCAGCGCAATGCGTATACTCGATATGTGCCTCGTAACTGCTCAAGGTTCGTCAGCTTATTGACCCCATTGCTCAAGGTCTATAGTAACACACTCACAAATGTTTATTGTCCAGGTTTTGTCAGTGGGAATCCATCTCTAGCGAAAATCAGTGTGAAATCCACTCTTTCTTTCAAATCCGAGGCTCGAAAAGAAAGCAGATCCCGACGCTGCAATCATGATGGTGGAAGTGTATTATTCCCGATTTTGTCTGCCATATCTCACTCTGATTCTGAATTTCTGCCTGTCGCTCCTCATGACGAGCTTGAGCTTGTCGTTCTCCTTGGAATCCCGTTTACGCTTCTGCTTGGTGTTTTCCGACCCTGAAGTGTACCACACGCAGAGTGACCCCTGAGCCTGAGCTATTCCAGTGGATTCTTTCATTAAAGAAACAGCACGCATGGGTGGCAGAATCAACGCACTCACTTTTCGACGGCGCGACGAAACCGCTCTTTCGCCTCAGGATAACAGGGCATTTTAAGTTTAAATGTGTCGAGACAGGTGTCATGGGAGATCCTATCGCCTCTACTCTGCCATTCTCGACGTTCAAGAGGATTAAAGTACGACATGGCCGAACAGGAGAGTGATCCGCCCATTTTGATTTTGATTATGACTATGTCTCAGGCGGGCCGCGCTTCAGCGGGATCCGGCGACCGGCAAACATGCTTCATGAAGCCACTCTCTCCCAGAGCTCTGGCAAATCATTCCTGATGCTGAGTAGCGTAAAGACGGTGCCAAAGACAATGATACCAAAACAGATCCTGAGTGAGAACATAGCGGCGCTGAAGAAGAGATTCTGCAGGCTTAACGGTACCGGGCCGCCGGCAAAATCGGCTATTCAAGCGCGAGACTTCGCCGATGCGAAGTATGCCTTTCTTCTTTTGTTCCACCAAGCCTTCCACCAAGTCCAAGTCTAACTTTGACCCTCTTGAAAGTCGAGAATGGCAGAGAAAAGATGATAGGATTACCCATGGCGTTTGTCTAGACATATTCAAAAGTAACATGCCCAGTTATCCTGAGGCGAAAGAACGATTTCGTCGTGCCGTAGAAGAGTGAGTGCGCAAAATGACTTTGCATCATTGGTACTGAACCTCCACAGTGCTCAGATTTCTGTTGAACAAACGGATTTAATCTACAACTCCCACAAATATCCAAGTTCTATCAAAAACCGTAAATTCCAGGAGAGCTACCGTGAATATGAATTGTGTCTGCGACGTTTGAATGAAGAAATGATGGTAATTTCCGCTGCTCATCGTGTTTTTCCACTACTTAATGAATGGACAGACCTTTGCTAGATCGTGTGACGATTATGAGGACGAGCATCCGGAGCTGCGTCGACGTCGCCTTAAGCGACAAGGGGCACACATACCAGATCCGGCCCCAAGGCGCTGTAAGGTTGACATTACGGTAGGGGAGAGTTCAGTCGATATCAAAGTGAAAGGGGATGCAGATGTCAGGGTCAAGCAGAAACGCACGGTACCACCACCTCCATACAATCCTTAATTTGGTCATATACGAGCAAGTTGTACTATGAGCTTTATTTCATTCCGCCACCCATATGTGTGTTATTTCTTTGCAGACGTTACATTGTCCAAACCATAGGAGAAGGGACCTGAACAGCATAGGAGCCTCTTTGCCTTGGATGTAGATACTCATCTTTTAGTTCGGCCTCTTGTGTGTTCAACTACTGTACATTCCTCATAAGACTACTACACGTACAGCCATAGATGGATGAAATTGTTCTTGATAAAGCTGTTCTTCGGTTTTGGCTTGCGTCGAAAAATCAAGCATGGTACCGACCTCTTCCTCCCCAATATCTGAACCATTCTGCAAAGCCGGGGTTTCGCCCCCACCACCACCAGGAGCGGAAGAGCTTGCTATGCCTACGTCTGCAGGGTTCTGGTATAGTGTTACACTAGCATACGAAGGGACTTGGCCCTACTGAAGGTGATTTCTTCTTTGCCTCCATCTCGCGTTTCTTCTTCTCCCTCTGCACCTTCTTCTGAGCAGCTGCTTTTTCCTGATGTGCGATTTCAGTCATGTGCACCTCAGCCCCCTGCAGTATTTCTTTTGCACTCATTACATTCGTGCATGGAGCACAGCGCAATGCGTATACTCGATATGTGCCTCATAGCTGTTCAAGGTTCGTTGGCTTATCGAACCCATTGCTCAAGATCTATAGCAACACACTTACAAATGTTTGACTGGACCGTGACCCCTGCCCAATCGCCTTGATATCAAAGACTTGAAGGGCTGATCAGTTCTCTATTGTGTCCAGGTTTTGCCAGTTGGAATCCATCTCTAGCAAAAATCAGTGTGAATTCATGAGATCGAGAAGAAAGCAGATCCCGAAGCTGCAATCATGATGGTGGAAATGTAATGTTCCCGACTTTGTCTGCTATATGAAGATATGAAGACTGGAAGTGGAGTACCAATGATTCGAAGTCATTCAACGCACTCACATCAGCAAAACCTGTATTTTCGCTGCAGAAACCCCATTCATTTGGGACATCTCTGGAGCAAGGTACCCTATTCCAGAGATCTCTGGAGACCTCCAGCGAAAATACAGGTTTTGCTGATGCACTTTTCGACGGCGCGACGAAACCGCTCTTTCGCCTCAGGATAACCGGGGATATTAAGTCTAAATGTGTCGAGACAGGTGTCATGGGAGATCCTATCGCCTCTACTCTGCCATTCTCGACGTTCAAGAGGATTAAAGTTATGGATACTATAGGGGCTCGAAGGAACAAGCGCCTCTTTTTCTGGAGTCATGGGCGCTCAACGTCTGCTCTTAAAGTTACCCAAACAATGACATGAAAACTTGGGTGTGCAGAACTAAAGTGGATTGGGCCTAAAGCACTCCCTTTAGGAGGCTACAGTGCCAGTTGTCACTCAGGAATCCCACTAACAGCTCCCTTGACCAATTTATCCAGGTATACCATCCTTCAAATAAAAAAAACCAGCCGGAAGTCTGCTAATCTATGAGTTAACCGTTCGACAATTTCCCAAGATGGCGAACCTGCATTTACGGAATGTGCAGTCTATCATGTTTGTACTGTGATCTTGATCTGGAGTCTCGAATCTGTGAAAACATCAAGAGCATTTTAGCTGTATGAACTGGCCGAATGACTTATGAAGCATTTGGGGCGACAGGAGGTCAAGCTGCGTTAATGACAATAATTAACTCCATTTCCACTGCACAGGATGTATTCCCCATCTCTGTGTGTTATGCTCATCGCTTCATTGACATATAAGTACAGGGACATATAGGGAGACGAGATGAGTTTGAGATGAGTTATACGTTTGATTACTTAAACGTATAATGGCATGGAGTAGGTCAGAGAAGATATAACATGGACATTGTGGCAAAGCCAGACATTAATATTATTACAAAAACAAAAACAAAAACAAAAACATAATTTTTTACACAAGATATTCTCCGCTTCTCTCCAGTGATCTTATCCTCATGCAGACTCAGAACTGGTGTCCTGGCGAGATCCACCAGGGCGGCCATGTGTGATACCATGATGGTGTTGAGTCTCTCCAGGTACCGGGAAAGGGGCACCAGGAGGAAGCGTCAGACGCGTAGAAGTAACTGTAACTTGCAAGGAGGGTACGGCAGACAGATCGACCACTTCAGTAGATACCTATGGAACGGGACAAGTGTGAGCGTTGAGCATAATATACTGCCAGCCGTGAATCATCACCTTCTGCACACGCCAATGAAGGTTGCTCGTGAGATATGGCTCAACAACCGCCGGGTCAAACGTGTTTAAGTTTGAGATTTTTGCTATTCCGTCATTTAGATGCACGAATCCTTCCAGAACAACGTCTTGTTGTCTTCGACAATTTGCGCATCGTTCGGCAGAGCTATAGAAAAGCGAGTCAGTACATGGACTCCACACCGAAGGATATCACACTAACGTATTCACAAACCCGTGGAATGCTCCAACGAAACTTTCTGCAGTGCTCCATTCCCTAGGATCATTAGGGATGTTCCCCAGAAAGAATAAGACCTTGAAGCTTCCCCCGACTTCGTGTTTCTTAATCTGAACACGCGCCGTCCATTCCCAAAGTTCCTTTGAGTCCTGACTATTCCCGGGGCCAACTGAGGCCAGCATAACCTGGGGAGCCCCATCATTACTTTGCGCTTGGATGTCTTTATCCGAGGAGACTTTGGCAGTGCCGCTGGTAGTCGGTGCAGTAGTCGGTGTGGTTGTGATTTTGGAGATAGACTCTGAGCTTAAAGACTGTCCAGCTGTAGCAGCGAAACTCGAGAAAATGCTCGAAGTTCCGCCATACAGTTGATTGACTTGCTTTGCGATAGCAGCTTTGACAGCAGCTGTGTCACCCATGTTAAGATTGTTGAATTCCGGATAAGTATACCCTTGTGTAGAGGTCACATTAGCGGAGGTCCAATACTGCGTCTGGGTCTTCCAGAAAGGTGCAAGATCTTGAATTTATTGTTAGAATGAATTTGAAGCATGTATCGACAAGTGGACCTACTGGTGTTTTTACCAACCTCAGTGTCGGCGGGAATAGTCCATGTCCCATCGCCCGAAGGTCCGTTGGTGATCCACACACCAGGGTTCAATGCAGACCACAACGAAAGCAAACGGTCGACTTGGGCATGATGCATAAAGAAAATGGGATCAAACGCTAGGAGAGAAAGAGACCATTCCATATATACCCCACACCGTCATAAAAATAAGCACATACCCGCGACTGATGGGTCAGACATGTGTCCATTTCCTCCGACATCAACATGAACACTATCGTGGATTCCTTCAAGGCTATTACTGGCACTCCCTCCGTCGCCCACGGTATGATTACTGAATGCTGGCCACGTATGAACACGCGTCAGAAGATTGTAGGTCTTAGTCCGTAGCTGTGCGTTTTCCAGCGTTCTATAAGAAATAAGGTCACTCGAATTTGATAGCGTCATCGTCAAATGCGATATAAACATACCTTGTCAGTTGAGAAATGTCTTCCGATGCACTAGCGTCATCACTTGTGGGATAACGAAGAGTGGTTGGCCAAGACGCGTACGGATCCGGGAAAGATGGATCTATGGGGTGGAAAGTATAACGTCGGAGGGGGTTTGCCACAGATACTTTCTGTCCACTTGGATTAACAATAGTGACTTCATCCAGAGAAATTACTTCAGGGGGAGGAACTGGTTTCAAAGCCCAATCCCAGTATGGCTGGCGCAAATTGAGCGCAGCTTGCTGGTAACGAGCTTTGTCAACTGTATATGTCGCTGCAATATTTACTGCAGCTGCTTGAATAGCTTGCTATGAACGAGAGGAGTTTTTAGTTCTGGTGAGTACTGGAGACAGGAGATTAAATTCACCTCGACAAGGAGGACGTAAGGACGATGGAAGGTCGGGAACAATACACTTCCATGAGTACAATAGCCTTCCCAAGCATCGGGGTCTACTGGCTTGCTTCCTGCGCCATCCCAGGGAACGTATGGAAGTCCATGAATACCTCCGATTTGAAAGAAAGAGTCGATTTCACTCTGACTTTTGCCAGAGATGAGTTCTGACCAAGTGTCAGGAAGTAAATTAAAATGCGAGAACAAGGCCCTACTCACGCAAAGCCTGGATATAAAGAGAGAATTGGTCCTCTTGCTTTACAAAAACATTGATTTCAAGGCGATTGGGTGCTCCTGCGCCAGAGGTTGAGCCTCCAGTCGCGCCAGTAACAAGATAATGAGACATTTGTTGGTGTGCAGTATAGAACTTGAGCAGTGATAATCTATCAATGAATCGACGGGTTTTTATGGGTTTGTGGAAAGCTGTCCACGCTAATACATCGACCGCCAAGTCAAATCTTCCGGCACAGGCTCCATAAAAGAGGATATAATTCGCGAAACCTAGGCCTAGTAGTGGCGGAGAGCATTGAGTTAATATCCGACGAGGGCGGCTTCGCATTGTAGGTTGAGGCGTTACTGGCGATTGAGTCCCGACGATAGAGTCCCATATTCGCCAAGTCAGATCCGTAATACCCCAAAGGCAGGCTCCATACCTTGACACTAAGGAGTCGTCGAGACAGTCTCCATAATCGCCCAAAGGTATCTCTTGACACTAAGCAGTCAAAAAAGTTTGAGTGGCATGGGTGTTAACGAATAGTACCAGTCAGTTGGAGAGACTTCACCGAAGCCAAGCCATCAGAAGAATCCGAATAATACGGTGAAGTAGCTCAGAAAGTAGCCTAAGCAAAGCTCTCAGCCTCAGCGAAAATACCGATACAGTTGATGAGCGCACTAATTCAATGCGCCGTTTGTCCTTTAGCTGCGGCGCTGGAAATCGGGTTATGTACCGAGTTACTGTATGGGTGGATTCAGCTGGACGAAGCTCCATCCGATGGACGTTTTGACATGCTAAGCGCAGCCTTCAGCGATCCATTAATAAGTAGTAAGGCGCGGTAATAATGTCGAGATTCTGCCCATTCATCTATTCAAGATGACAATAATCAATGTTAGTAACATGACTAGGAAAGTGCACGCCAAGTAAAGAGCTCACCTCGAAAACACCTCCCCATTGGGTCTATTACTGAGGGGCAACTGCGCGGAGTGTAGAATTATATATACAAGTCGAATATTTGGTATAACGATACAATGTAGGTACTGTAGAGATTCGTTGTCCAAATGCAATCATGTGACAAGAAAGGTAGACAAAATGATCTGGTTTGACCGGTTAGCAAATAGCAGGCAGACAAATCAAGTGCGAGCATACTCAAGAAGCAGGCGGCTGTTTTGTAGCTTCAGTCACAGCCGCAATGACTTTGTGAGTCAGCGAGAGTTTGGACCAGAGCGTAGTGAAGAGCTCCGAGTCATGCTTCTTCAGGTCTTCCGTTAAGGTAGAGCGCGAATCTTCGATCTGGGGCCTGATAGCATTTTGGACCAGTGTTTTGATTTGATCTTCCATGTCCAAGACAATGGTTTCAGGGTCAAATGGTGAAGAGGGAGGTGAAACGGGCTTTTCACGGTAAGCAGAGAGAGCGGCAGAAAGCGCTTCGATTTCGTTCTTGTCTTTCGTATGATTCTTTTCGTGCTCCTCTACGCGGGCTAGAAGCTGGAGGTTGCAAGTCAAAAGATGCACATATACCTGAAGAAAGACACTCACATCTCGGATGTCGGCATCCTCTTTGTCTTTCTCCTCTATTAGTGCCTTCTGTTCACCTTCTATCCTAGCATTGGCGACACGAGCCTCGTCAACCCATGTAGAGAGCTCGGAGAGCTGGGTCTCGATATTCTTAGTCTGGTCATGAATTTGGTTCACTCGAGTGCTCAGCGTATTTCCCGAGACCCTTCCGCTACTTCACCTTGCGCGCAATCATAGAAGTAGGCTTGCAACATCTCCCGCACCTCTCCCTCCTGAGCAGATTGGCTGTTTTCGACATTCGAAACACGTTCCGAGACTTCTTTCAGCGTGTCATGCAGTTCCTTTATCTCCTTTTTCATCTGCTGCTGCTGGAGAAGGACACGTATCATAACCGAAAGAGAGACGCCTTCGTTTGAGGGAAGTAGAAGGTGGCTCCATGTCAACATCAGCTACATCTTGTGTGACGGGGTCCACAGAGGGCGGGGGCGGTTTCTTTTCTACTTCCTTTCTCAGGGCCTCAGCTTCGTTAAGCTTCTGGCTGAGTTCGGTGGAAAGTTTCTGAAGTTCGTGAGACCTGGCTTCATCCCTCTCCACGAGGGCCAAGAATGGGGATAGCGACGAGCTTCCATGGTCTAAACGTCGTTGAAATGCAACATCAACTTGAGCCTGAGCTTCTGATAACTGATCTTTGAGACGCTGAAAGCGAGCCACTCGAGAGGGACCGAGAGGGAACATGGTTTGACTTTGCAATTTCCCAGCCTCATCCACACGAGCCTGCAGCTTCTTCCAACGCGCCAGAGCAGACTGATAATCCGCTTCCACTCTAATGAATGCGTTGAGCACTGAAATGTCTGCGGTTGCAGGGCCACTCACAGTGTTTGCTTCTCAATCCTTTCAGATTCCATCTGTTCCTTTGAATCGGGCTCCATTAGCTTTGACAGAAGTGGTAGATGATTTGAGTGAGAATGGAGCAGCTAGATGATCCTTGCGAAACTTGGGCTCCCTCAGAATCTGGTAGCAGAAAATCAGATAAAAATGGCAAATATGATATAAGAGGCTGCTCACTTATTGACCACCGTTTGCTTCATCGTTAAATAAAGATCATTGTGGTGCGAAGAATAGTGGAAATATTTTCGAGCTCAGCTTCATAAATGATTGGGTAAGCGGACGCGAATCGAAAAGGAACGCGTCTTTTTTCTCTTACCACCATCTTCATCCAATAATGTTCCAACGGGATCCCAGAGCTGGTGCTTTTTTGGGCGGAGACAGGGTTTCAGGGCAGGATATCAGAGATCAAAATGGTATGCTTGTCACTTTGGTCTTCTCACCTCTTGTATTAATTCTGCTCAATGTTCAGTTCATCGCTGCTGTTTCCATCGCAAATACTCTCAAGAGCTCTCTAGGGCCTATGGGTCTTGACAAAATGCTGGTGGATAATATTGGGGTGCGTTCAAGTATCCTTTCAACTTGAGATTCGATTATCTCACCTGTTAGCACAGGAAGTTACGATTTCAAACGATGGGGCCACGATTCTATCACTTCTCTCCGTTGAGAACCCTGCAGGACGTGTATTCGTCGATCTTGCGCAAAAGCAGGACAAAGAAGTCGGAGATGGTACAACATCTGTCGTAATCATTGCCGCTGAGCTTCTTCGTCGCGGAAATGAGCTTGTCAAAGCAAAAATCCATCCGACCACGATCATCACTGGATATCGTTTAGCATGCAGAGAAGCGGTCAAGTTTATGCAGGATCAGTTGAGCATCAAGGTGGATTCGTTAGGGAGGGATGCTTTAATCAACACAGCCAAGACGACCATGTCTAGCAAGATTATTGGAAAGTAAGTCAAACAGCTCATATCGTTCTGGTTCATTCGACCAATTTTTTATGTAGTGATGACGATATCTTTGCACCCATGGCGGTCGATGCTATGCTTTCAGTAAAAACCATCAACTTGAGAGGAGATATCAAGTACCCCGTAAAAGCCGTAAACGTCCTCAAGGCCCATGGTAAAAGTGCACGGGAGTCTCTATTTGTTCAAGGATATGCTTTGAACTGTACGGTCGCTAGTCAAGGTATAACAGTATTACCCACCGACCTTCTCTTCGTATTCTTACCGTTCTATTCTAGCGATGAAAAAACGAATCACCAACGCCAAAATCGCGTGTCTGGACATCAACCTCCAAAAGGCCCGTATGCAACTTGGAGTTCAGATTTTGGTTGAAGATCCCAATCAGCTGGAAGAAATTCGAAAGCGGTATGCACTTGAATTTTTTCGTGATCTCCGATGATTCTTATTATATGTCAGTGAATCCGAAATCACTCTTGAGCGCATTCGAAAGATTCTGGGAGCGGGCGCTAACGTTGTGCTGACCACAAAGGGTATCGATGACCTGTGCCTGAAGGAGTTTGTCGAAGCTGGAGCCATGGCCGTTCGCAGATGTCGAAAGGAAGATCTACGAAGGATCGCAAAGGCTACAGGCGGTCAACTGATTTCTACTCTTGCCAACTTGGAGGGAGAGGAGAGTTTCGAAGCTAGTTATCTCGGGACGGCGGAAGAAGTTGTTCAAGAGCGAATTTCGGACGACGAGCTCATCTTGATCAAGGGCACGAAAGTCGTCAACTCCTCATCAATCGTCCTCCGAGGTGCAAATGACTACATGCTCGATGAAATGGAGAGAGCGTTACACGATACCCTTTCCGTTATCAAGCGGACTTTGGAGAGTGGTTCCGTGGTTCCTGGTGGTGGTGCTGTAGAATCCGCACTGAGCATCTACCTGGAAAACTTTGCAACCACCTTGGTATGTTATTACATTTCAACAAGGTATGGACAAAGACTCAAAAACTCAACACATTATTTAGGGCTCGCGAGAGCAACTAGCGATTGCTGAGTTTGCTAGCGCGCTGTTGTCGATCCCAAAGACGTTGGCAGTGAATGCTGCTAAAGACTCTACTGAGCTTGTTGCCAAACTGCGCTCATATCACCATGCTGCCCAAAATGCGCCAGTTGGCGACCCGAAGAAGGCACTATTGCGTTACGGTCTTGATCTCATGAATGGTGACGTTCGAGACAATGTTACCGCTGGTGTGCTAGAACCCACAATGAGCAAAGTCAAAAGTTTGAAATCAGCCTACGAAGCCGCAGTGTCCCTTCTCAGGATAGACGACGCTATACAGTGCATTCCGGGTATGTCTGCTCGATATCCTTGGACTAGATTTCAGCTAACATTCTCTTAGAACCTAAAGGCGACCCGGATCCCCATGGCCATTAGTTTCGGTAGCGTAGAGTTTGTGCAATGTACAACTACTGTAAAGCATATACTTAGACATTGACACGCACATGAGTATTGAGAGCACGAGACCTAATCGGTCGTGCAGTTGTATCGCGGTCAACGCCACTTGGTGTTCCCTCCGGTTATCTACTTTTCCGTTCCCGCACGCTTGTGATGATATAAACCTGTCTCTCTTCTTTACCTTCTCGACGAAACTCAGCCACCATGAGTACGCTCAGTGTCAACATTGCTAGTGGAATCGCTACAATCACGTTTAACCGTCCCAAATCGTACAATGCAATCACCGTCGAAGGTGCGCTTAATTGCCAGATTATAGCAATGATGAACTCATTCTTGATTCGTTCTACTATAGACTATGACGCTTTTGCGAATGCCCTTCGGGATATCGACAAGAGAGACGATGTTTTAGTAACGGTCTGGCAAGGTATAGTATGCTGGCTCAGTCCAACGGCAGTGAAGCTAACGAATGGTCAAACTGTTAGCGACTGGCAAGTGGTTCTGCGCGTACGTGATATCTTTTCATCTTGGGAATGAACTGTGCTCAGCTTCCTTATCTCTAGAGGTACGGATGTTAAGGCTCGTACACAATCTGGGCCGAGTTCTGCCAGTGGCTCGCCAGCACGGTCTGTGCGTGACAGCTTTCTAAGCATTGTGCATACAACAACGGACTGTGGTCAAGCTGTAAGCCTAGTGCCGTAGATTCCGCTTGTCTGTGGCTTATACAAAGCTAGCTTTACTCACACAGCAAGGTTTTAGTCGCTGCTTTAAACGGTAGGTCTCAAGTATTTGCTTTTTGACGGTATATATTGAGGTAGAATACAGGTCCTGTCATGGGTAAAAAATGACTGTTGCTTCACGCGTCTTTTACTGAATCTTTATCTGTGAAGGTATCGCCGCAGGTGCGATTTTTAATCTGTACGAAACTAGAACACGAAGCTGATGATTATTGTACTCAAGCTTTCCTTGGATATTTCGACTTCATTTTCTCTGTTCAGGACGCTTGGCTTTCGGTACCATTCACCTTTTTAGGTGAGACAGTCCTTAGAGAATGATCCACAATGAAACTGATTCTCTGTAGGCATAATCGCTGAAGGTGGTTCAAGCGTTAGCTTTATCAATAGAAGTAAGTACAATTTCCGGATACCTTGCGGGGCTGGCTTTACTTACTTGAACTTGTGCAGTGGGCCCTGCCAGGGCCAATGAAGTCCTATTATGGGGCAAGAAAAAGACTGCTCAAGAACTTGTTGCTTGTAACTTCATTAAGTGAGTTACCATCTCTTGGTACCCGTATTCGATGCTCAACTGTTCTACAGCGAAATATTTCCCTCCAAGTCCACTGAAGAGTTTCACGCTACTGTGCGCGCGCATCTGCTAAAAGAGCTTGAAGGTCTAGATCCAGCTGCTATACTGTCTGTTAAAAAGTTGCTTCGCGCAGGGTTGAATGAGAAAAACGACCCGAATGCCGTGAACCTCAGAGAGAGCTATGGTAAGATCTTTTACCTAGATGATTCGAGCTCAGACTGAAACTAGGCATATCGTAGCCCAAGCTGAAAGGTTCGCAAGTGGTATTCCAGAAAGACAATTTGGCCGGATAGCTAGGAAAGAGATCAGACATAAACTGTAATATTTAATGCCAGGACTATGTAGTTTAGTACCCTGAGGCCTAAGGATTTTCTCCCTTTAACTTGCGCGTAAGTCCATAAGCAAGCTTCCGAAGAGTAAACTTTTAGAAGCGAGGATTTCCAGACGTATGTGTCCTGGTGTTTGGAGGCTAGAACATGATAAAAAGCACGGAGGAAAACGCGATCATGCGGATAACCAACGCTTTGACACCGCCGGCCGGATCTTTTGTACAAGGTTAACTATACACCTTCACCTTCACCTTCACCATGCTAGCACGTCGTTTGCAGAGACTAGCAGGGAAAAGATTCCTCGCTGCATTTCTTCACACTACCCGTCGCGTTCAAAACTCGCACAAAGTTATCGAGCCGTTCAAGCTAGCGGATGTAGGTGAAGGAATCACAGAATGCGAGATCATTAAATGGTTCGTTGAAACTTTCGTACTCAGTGGACACGCATTGATTCCAAGTCTCCAGGAATGTCAAGCCGAAAGCTGTTATTCAGGCGTTTGATCCATTGTGTGAGGTTCAGAGCGACAAAGCCAGTGTCGTGAGTGTCATTCTCCAAAGGACCTGTGTTACCGATAATGACGATTCCAACAGGAAATTACAAGTCCATTTGATGGAGTCGTTATGGAACTGTTGGTTCAAGAAGGAGAGGTTGCTAGAGTTGGATCCAATCTCTGCTTGATTGAGGTGACGAAAGAGGGTGTTATGGAACCTCTGGAAACGCCTTCAGAGGATAAAGAGCCATTGTCAACTCAGGAATCCACTGGCAGCGAACAAAAGGCAGAGGCTTCGGCGCCCGTCACGTCTAGGCATCCGATGGACCCCAGACTTTCCCCGGATCCCAATAGTAGTAAATCCAATCCCCGGGCCTTGGCTGCTCCGTCTGTTCGCCATTTCGCACGACAGAATGGGGTTGACCTTTCACAACTGGCTCCGGGAAGCGGAAGGGATGGAAGAATCGAGAAACGGGATGTTGAAGAATATATGGCTGGTGTTACTTCAGCACCGCCAGTGCAAGCTGATGGACAGGATGTTGTCGTTGAACTTGGTAGAACACGCTACGCTATGTGGAAGGCGATGGAAAAGGTACGCGTAAAGAATGCCTGTTGCTATATTTCAAACTAATACCCTTGTTTAGAGTCTCGAGATACCACATTTTGGGTGAGTTTTGTATATTTTTGCGCCCGTTTTCTATATTGAACGCGAAACATTAGCTACTCTACCACTCTTGACCTAACCGCTTTGCATGGCTTATTGTCCAGTTTGAACGCAAACATTCCTCCCCATTTCCTTCCAGCATCCTCTACTCCCGCACTTCCTTTAGCAGTCTCTCCATCATCCGTGTATGCGCCTCCTACTCCACCAGAGGTTCCATCATCTGGACAATACACGCGTCTCACCTATCTCCCCTTCCTTTTGAAAACATTAGCCAAATCTATGATAGAATGGCCTTTATTCCGTGCCTCCATAACCCCGACTGCTTCTGACGTTTCTTCAAAGCCGACGCTCACTATTCGGCCCCATTCCGACATATCTATCGCGCTCTCTACACCTAATGGTCTCTATACCCCCACGCTTCAAAGTGCAGACACGTATTCCATGTACGCATTATCGTCGCAGTTGAAGCATATATCCCACCTCGGTAGGCAGATCCCGAGCGGTCTTACACCGAAGGAGATGCCTAAACGTGGAGGGACACTCACCGTCTCAAACGTTGGTTCTATTGGTGCTGGCGATTTTGCTTCTCCAGTTCTAGTTCCGGGAGGTGGGGTAGCGATTGTAGCTCTAGGGCGGGCGAAATGGGTTTGGGATGTCGATCGAGGGGATGGAACCGGGGAGAGAAGGTTGAAGCTTGGTATCTCATGGAGTGCTGACCATCGCGTAGTAGAAGGCGCGGAGCTGGCTGCTTTTGTGGAGTGCTGGAGAGGCTATGTGGAGAATCCCGAACGACTCATCGCGGACAGTGTTTAAAGGATATGACCAAAGCATGAAATTAACAGTTGCATATAACATAGAATTAACAAAGCTGTATTTTTACTTTTGAAGAATTAGTTATTGCGCCTCTTCTTGGTACCTTTGCCTCTCTCCATGTTTTCATCGATATCCTCCATGTTATCCCACAATTCGTCGTCGCCTTCTTCAGGCTCCCCAGGTGATGCCGTAGCAGGCTTTGCGGAAGAATGGTCACCATCCCATACGACCACTGTCGGCATACTTTTCGTAAACACCTTTTCCAACACTTCACCTTTATGCTCTTGTTGCTGGCCGAGTTGGTCTGGGGGAGCAAAAGTACTGTGGATGCGACAGTAGCGATCTTGAGCGACAGAGACCATGCAAGTGGGTGAAGGTGCTATGGAAGTAACAGACCCAGCCAATCCTTTGAAAAAAGAGTCAGAAGAGACAAGCAACTGATTTTGGAAGAGAGAGACCTTTGTAACTGTATGAGACATGGTCCATTTCTTAGATCGAGAGCGAGCAAATTTGAACCATTATCGCTAACGAATGCCTCACTAACATTCCTTGAGCGTTCTTGAACGTGGATATAAGTGAAAAACACGTACTGGGCATTGAAACCTTGCTCTAGGGTGGCTATTCCACCTACTTTTGCAACCTTCCAGTCGGAGACGGGTCTTCGTGCGACACGAGAGTCGTAATGTCGGACAGATCCCAGCTGCGTTCCTGTGAGAAGGTGATGATTCGATCCTGAAGACGAGGAGAGATACGTCAAAGCGGTGATTCGGATGGGCTGCCGTAGTCCGAGGTTATCATTAGGCACCTAGAAACAACTATGAGTCCTACGCCTCGACAACTATACAAGGACAGAATTACATTCTTCGCTCGCCAAACTTCACCAGGCAAAAGTGCATCGCTGCGTTTTCTCTTTTTAGCGGCTGCCGTTAAATCGTCAACTGTATTTTGGAACGCTCTCTCGGTGTCAAAGACAGACAAGTCAACTTCGTCACCACCATAGGCAAAGGTGTCCTGATACATGCGCCATCCAGAGAGACGGGTGGGTAAGGAAGTAGTGAGGGACGTTGGTGAATCCGAATCTTGCTCTCTGGGTGTCATCCTTAATGCGCCATTTGAGGTGCAAGAAAAGATATTTCTTCAAGGTGGTTTGAGTCATAAACGTCCGAAGAAAAAGCAAACACGTACTTGTCGTTGCAATGTAAACCGACGTATTTTTGACCTGCTTTGAGGCGAGTTTCTGTCCACTGTTGTAAGCTTTCTATCGAATCATCTTCAGCGAGGCTAAAGAGCTCTGCTGATCCGTTGGAGTATCCGGCAGCAAGCTGTCTTCCGAAACGGTTAGGGCTTTTGGCTAGAGGAACAGTTGAAAGAAAACACAGTACCAGAGTTACTGAATCAGTGCGAGCGGCAGAGAGGACTTGCACACTCGCATTCTGTGAGGTTCCTGGTGCGAATATTTTGCAGTTCCGACTTGGCTTCTGGTCCAGAGTTGGGACGCAGAACTTTGATATTACCCAGCTCATCTCCTTCGATGAAGCGCATGTTAGCTTGGACGAGTATCTGATGAAGAAAAAGAAATTGACGGCGCTTGTGTACAGACGCCGGCTGGCGCCTACTCTTGCTTCCAAACTATGGACCCGCTCAAGGAACTGAGCAAGCTCGAGAAGCTTACCGCTCAATCTTCGGGGAGAAACAAGACAGCCTCTCTATCGGACTCCCTCGACGTTCTACTAGCTTCCCTGGAATCTGCGAAAGCTCATGTAGACGACATAACCGTCGAATCCTGGCAATTCTATCGTACAAACTGTAGAGACTCAGAAGAAGGCAATAGATGACCGCCAGAAGGAGATTTATTCTACAACCGCGAAAGCTGGGCAAGGCTATAGATAAAGTTCGTCTTAAACTTACAATCTGAGCGTACACTAACATATAGTCTTGTAGAAATTCCCCTCTAGTTTACCATCTTACCCTGACCTCTTTGAAAGCGATGATGCGATTGCTGCTTTAGAGCGGACTATCGCTCTAGCATTTTCTAAGGACGGGGCAATTCGACGCTGCAGAGATATTTCTAGAGGTGATTCAGCTTTTGCTTCAAGCTTGTCGTATCCTAATGGTTGCTCAGGAGTCGGCTATCGTTATCCCAACCGAACTGAGATCCCAGTTCATTGAATTGCATCGGATCCTGCAAGCGCTCCGAAATCAGGATATAGGTCCTGCTCTTTCGTACGTGGTTACGCTTTCTTTCTACGGGCTCTTTTGACATTATTATACACGTAGATGGGCCCGCGGACATAGAACATTTCTCCAAGCTCGCAGCTCGCCTCTTGAATTCTACCTTCATCGCTCACAGTATATCCGCTTACTGTTGTTATCCCATCCCCCGAATTCCCTTGCTGCTATTTCTTACGCCCAAGCGGAACTCCAGCCTTTTTTCCGAGACCACCAAGCGGAATTTCAACGACTCATGAACTGTGTTACTTACTTACCCTTATCCAGGCTTCAGACTTCGCAGTATGCCGACCTAGCTTCCCCTTCATTACATTTTGAACTGGAACCTCTGTTTGCGAAAGAATATTGTGCTAATCTGGGCATGAGTCGCCAGATCCCGTTACGGGTCGTAGGAGATATTGGAGGTGGAGGAGCACTTGCAAAGATTGAAAAGTGTCGTCGGGTCATGCGGGAAAGGAAGAGTGAATGGAGTCAGAGAGATGAACTACCGGTGCGTTTGCCTCAATCATCATGCTAACCAATTTGACCATCTTTCGCAGATTGAAATATCCCTTCCTCCAGAGAACCGATACCATTCGATATTTACGTGCCCAGTTTCCAAAGAGCAATCTACGGAACTCAATCCACCTATGATGATGATCTGTGGACATGTCATAGCTAAAGACAGTCTTACGAAGCTCGGAAAGTCTTCAGGGTATGTCGTTGTTCTTTTCCTACTTTCACTGCCCACTTATCGCGTCATTAGGCGTGTAAAATGTCCGTATTGTCCGACAGAATCGTCTGGAAGTTCTGCCGTTCAGGTTCACTTTTGAGGCTCCCATTTTAACTGCATATTTAACAAGCACGCATTGTAAATATTACCCAACTCTGTAGGTTTACTGTAACGAGGACATGTACTATCACCGACCGTAAATTGTAATGCAATATTATTATTGAATTCAGAGGAGTCAGGACTGCCGGCCCGTCACACGTGATCGGTTCAAGGCACTGGGCTCAGCTGCTTTCTCAGATCGCGCGTTATCCTTCGTCCATCATGGAGGTTTGTGGTTATTCTTTTCTTTGGTGTCTACATACTCATACTCGGCCAGGCCTTACTCGATTTTTCTAGCGACTTTGATGTCGCGCTCTTTGACAAGGTCGTCATGGCCTTTTACACCAGTTCCGGAGCTGAAGTCTGTAATCCGACTCATCTGCCCTCTATCGACACTCATCCCTTTCTAGCAACAAATGGCCCAACAAATTCTTACTCGATTCGAGGAAAACCCAGATTCATGGACAAAAGTGCCAACCATTCTGGAAAATTCCAGCTTTCCGCAAGCAAAGGTAGGCTCTCCTTTCTCAAAGTCAATGCTTATTTTCAACTCTCGGACAGTACATCGGTCTTCAAATCCTGGAGAAATTGATTAGCACACGGTGGAAGACATTACCGGAAGGTCAACGACAGGGTATACGCAACTTTGTTGTGGGGGCTACGGTGAAGGTTGCATCTGATGAGGCCTTGTCGCGGAAAGAGAAAACGTACCTCAACAAACTGAACCTTGCCCTTGTTCAAATACTCAAACAAGGTAACGCTTTATTGCATACATGACCTCACTTTACTAAAGCCTCGTTTCGTAGAGTGGCCGCATAATTGGCCGACCTTTATCTCTGAACTCGTCGAATCATCGAAAACCAATCTATCCTTAGCAGAGAACCATATGAAAGTCCTCTCAATTTTAAGCGAAGATGCACGTATAATCCTTCCTCTGACCGCGATACTTGGTAGCTGACAGTGGTTATGTTCAGATCTTTGACTTTTCGGCAGAACAAATGACCCAAACCAAGATCAAGAATTTGAAGAATCAGATGTGTGGAGAGTTCTCCGATATATTCAAACTCTGTTCGGAAATTCTAGAGGAGGCTAACAAGCCGTCGCTCATAAAAGCTACATTGGAGACTTTCCTCAGGTTCTTGAATTGGATTCCGTTGGGATTTATCTTCGAGACAACAATCATCGATCTGTTGTTGAACCGGGTGCGTGCCTTCTTTGATAGTACAATACAGCCTAACTCATGAATGCCGTATACTAGTTCCTCGAAGCTCCCGAGTTCCGCAACGTCACCCTCAAATGCTTGGCTGAGATCGCAGCTCTCAATGTAGGACCTGAATACGATCCCAAATTTGTCATCCTATTCGCGATGGTCATGACCTCCGTGAACCGCATGATTCCTCCAAGCACCAACATTGCTCAAGCCTACGCGAATGCTGGCTGATGCTGGTCAGGAGCTCGTACTCAACCTCTCCCTCTTCCTTTGCAACTTTTTATCAAATCATCTGCGCGCCGTCGAGACCGAGAACAATCGAGATGTCCTACTCAACGCAGCATCTTTACATGGTTAAAGTGTCCCAGGTTGACGAGACGAGAGATCTTCAAGATTTGTCTCGAATATTGGTTGAAGCTCGTATCAGAGTTGTATGACGAGATTCAAAGCTTGCCCATCGGTGACTCGGGACTCTTAATGGGACTGAATCTTGGCGGTAGCAATGGGAACGTGTTGAACGGCATGTCGTTGAGGAAGAACATTTACAGCGACGTGCTTTCCAACCTTCGATTGGTTGTTATTGAACGGATGGTGAAGCCGGAGGAGGTGACTATGATTCGATTCTTTCAATGACGCCCCTTCTCACTACTTGATTCAGGTGCTCATTGTCGAGAACGAAGAAGGAGAAATCGTTCGAGAGTTCATGAAAGAGAGTGATACTATTGTCCTCTACAAGTCCATGCGCGAACTTTTGGTCTATCTTACGCATCTTGGACGTGGCTGATACTGAGACTATCCTCACCGAAAAGCTCGCAAAACAAGTCGATGGCTCCGAATGGTCATGGAACAACCTCAATACCCTTTGTTGGGCAATTGGTTCCATATCTGGCGCCATGAGTACGTGGTTTTTTTTGTTTTTGCTACAGCGCATCTTACTGATAATTTTTGAACTGTAGACGAAGAAACTGAGAAGCGCTTCCTTGTCACTGTCATCAAAGACTTGCTGGGATTATGTGAAATCAAACGAGGAAAGGACAACAAAGCGGTCGTGGCCTCGGACATCATGTATATCGTCGGACAGTATCCTCGCTTCCTAAAAGCGCATTGGAAGTTCCTCAAGACTGTCGTGAACAAGTTATTCGAGTTTATGCACGAAACGTCAGTCTTTTAGGTTTGCAATCGTTGAACTAAACTAACCGCCTTCACTTTATTTAGACACGAAGGTACTTTTCTCCCTTTTTTTGACATCCTGAATACGACCTTATGTGCTTCTAGGTGTTCAGGACATGGCCTGTGATACTTTTATCAAAATCGCACAGAAATGTCGGAGACATTTTGTCATGCAACAGTCTGGTGAACAGGAACCATTCGTAGACGAAATCCTTCGTCTCCTTCACCGAATTACGGTTGATCTGTCTCCGTTACAAGTCCACACTTTCTATGAAGCTGTCGGCCATATGATTTCAGCTCAGCCCAATAAACCTCAGCAGGAGAAGCTGATTGCCAAGTTGATGGAATTGCCCAACAACGCAGTAAGTTTTAGATTATGAATTCTTGGTACATTGCATTGACGCGCCGTAGTGGGACTCTTTGATGGCTCAGGCTGCCCAGAATATGGACGTTCTTTCCAACACCGAAAACATCAAAATCCTATCAAATGTCTTGAAGACCAATGTATCCGCTTGCACGTCGATTGGAAGCTTCTACCTCCCACAAATTGGTCGAATCTTCCTTGACATGCTTGGTCTATACAAGGCTGTCAGTGGAATCATCAGTGAAACCATCGTTAAAGAAGGTTCGTCGTAATCTTTATCCTCAGTTGGCTCTGGCTAATATTGCTTGCAGGTGATGTTGCCACCAAGACACCCAAAGTTCGCCAGTTGCGAACAGTAAAGAAGGAAATTCTCAGACTCATGGAGACGTACATTAAGAAGGCGGAGGATTTAGAGGCTGTCAACAGCAATTTTATGCCACCATTGCTCGATGCCATCTTGGGCGACTACAACCGCAACGTTCCTGCTGCTCGAGACGCTGAAGTCCTCAACGTTATGGCTACTATTACCGGCCGTCTAGGGGTATGCTCAAGGCACCTAAATTTTACTTGAACGCTGTTACTGATTTTCTTTACAGGCGCTGCTCACTCCACAAGTCCCAGCCATCCTTGATGCAGTCTTTGAACCAACTTTGACCATGATTAACCAAGACTTTGCGGAGTTCCCAGAACATCGGGTTGGCTTCTTCAAGCTTTTGAGAGCTATTAATTTCAACTGTTTCCCGGGTATGATTAACTCGTCTGGTCCTACTTTAATCTGCTAATTCCTTCTTATAGCCTTGTTGAGCATTCATCCTAATCAATTCAAGCTTTTCATGGACAGTATCATCTGGGCTATTAAACACACGATGCGAGACATTGCCGATACTGGTCTCAACTGTAAGTGCTACTTGCGTTATGTGAATTAGATTATTGACCCTTTGCTGCCAGTGTGTCTCGAGGTCGTGAACAACTTTGCCACAGCTGGTGATCCCGCCGTTAGCAATGCGTTTTTCCAGCAGTACTTCCTCAGCATTATCCAGGACATTTTCTTCGTCCTCACCGATACAGACCACAAGAGTGGATTCAAGCTCCAGAGTACACTGCTAGCCCGGTTGTTCCAGCTGGTCGAGCTTAACGTCATCCAAACTCCTTTATACGACCCGTCTCAGGTTACAGATCCCAACGTCACGAATTCCATGTTCCTCCGGGAATACACCGCCAACCTGTTGAAAACCGCTTTCCCTCATATTCAACCGTAAGCGTTCGTGTCAACTTTTCAGTTTCCTCTTACTGATCTATCTCCATATGTGATAATAGCATACAAATACAGGCATTCGTCAATAATCTCAGCGAGTATCACAATGATATCAACCGCTTCAAACTGGCTTTGCGTGATTTCCTTATCCAGCTTAAGGAGTTCTCTGGTGACAACACTGAACTGTTCCTTGAAGAGAAGGAAGCGGAAACTCTCAAGAAAGCCGAGGAAGAGCGGCAAGCAGCGATGCGTATACCGGGTATGCTTAAACCTTCCCAGCTGGAGGATAAAGACGAAGATATCTAAATAACGAACGGACTTATGACTCTTTTTCTACCGATACTATTGGCTTCACTGTATACGCACATTGTCCGTCGTTCCTTTTTTTTGATGATTTACCTGCTTGCAGGCTGCTTTCGATAGTTTCTTTTATATGTACTACTAGCTATACGTGCTCCAAAATAATGTAGAATTCTGTACACAGTTTGTACATGCAAAGCACATCGGATGATGATGAAGTCATTCATACAATGTTTGTCACAGTTTCGCTCGGTTGAACTTCAAACTTTATTCTTGCTCTCTTTTTCTCAATGTTCAAAAAGTCCGTCTCTTACCTGGCGATGGATCGATGCTGCTCACAATCGTTCCAATGATACAGATTCGTGCCATCGACGGACGTCTCAGGGCAAACGCCAGTCAAATCTTCAGTCCAAAGATCGATACGATCCACGATTCTCGAACAGTGGAAAATTGAGCCAGAAACACTGGAAGCAGTATGGCCAAAGAAAGAGGGCTTGGTTCACGTTAAATGGTCCGTATCTTATTCTTCTCATCGATGTAACACTCATTTTGGCTTAGCAGAGAACATTTATCGATCTACACCGTCCACGGAGAGCCTATTTTCTTTCAGCATTTCGATGGCCCCATCTATCCAACCCTTCGCCTGTTACACAAATGTCAGTTCATATTTTTTTTCCCCCTTGTTGCCCTGCTCACAGCTGGCCTGCAGATCCCTACATCTTACCGAAAGTAAGGGTCGACCGGGGTGCTATCAGGTTTCTACTCGCAGGCGCACACATGATGTGTCCCGGTCTCACATCACAGGGGGGTTATCTACCGCCTGCCGACAAAGCACTCCCGGCTGGTGTTTCCGTCGCGATACATGCGGAAGGCAAAGAACATGCTGTCGGCGTTGGTATCCTCAAACTTGCAACCGAGGAAATAAAGAAGGTCAATAAAGGCGTAGGTGTGGAAACAGTGACATACGTAGGGGACGACCTTTGGGCAATACAGTCGCTCTAGCTGAGCCTGGGGGTAGTGAAAATTCCAAATATGTGCGTTTATGGATTTCTGTTAGGCTTCTATCATTCACTACTTACGGATTAGCCTATGAACAGGCTACAGCTTACCAACTGTGTTCCTGTTGACAATAATGTACCGTTTGGTTTGGTTATCCGCCACAATAAGGATTCCATTTGGTTGCCGAACCAGTTCGTCCCATGTTTGCTCCCGCTTGTTGACGGGCCCGCCCTGCACTCCGATGACCCTCGTACCGAAGCCCGAAAACATACCAATCCTGTCACTCCTTCCTCAACCGATATACACGCTGAATGCGCATGTCTAAAACACTCCGCACACACTCCGCACATTTCAACCCCTCAAAATGAGTCTTGATATGACAAAGTGACCGAAGCTTGGTAACTCTGATTCAAAAGCTAGAGAATGATCCTGAGATGGTGGAACAAAAGGCCCCCCCGAGCTCTTCCGATTCTTCCAAGCTTTTAGCGCGACCCAGTAGTATCATGCGAAGCAACTTCAGAGGTACGGATCCGTCACTTCTCTACACCTTTGCCTCCTAGTCAGAATGAGTTCCACCACAAAGTCCCATGTTCATAAATCAATGGAGCGCAAATTTTGCGTATCGTAACAACTCTAATTCATTGGTTCTTCCCTTGATTTGATGTTGACATACACGCGAAGTCCAAGGAGGAACCGAGGAGCAGGCAGCTCACACGACAACGAATCTTGCCCAAGAAAAAGCTCGATATGATATGCGAGTAGATATACACAATAAGCGAAAAAGACAACAAAAAGATGATGTAAGTAGGAGTGAGTAGGAGTAAGGAGAGTAATAAGGAGCATACGATAGGATGGAGCGGGAGCAAACATATACACATCTAAAAGAAAGCAGCCAGAGCGATATGGGTCGCTAGCATTCTTGCTGATACAAATTATACGGAGCACGGAAGTGGTCGGAGAAGGGTAGGGGATCTGGGTCGACCTCATATGGGTAAAAAGAAGAATCGTTCGAGTCAATGAAAACATGTGGTGAAAGGATATTGGTAGGGTTGGCCAAGGTCAATGAAGAGCTCGACTGAATGGAAGGTGTAAGAGGGGAATCTGACTCGTCATCAGAGGTATCTTCAATAGCATCTGGGACTGGGAGGTCTGCGACATCATCCAGTTCATAGTAAGGCAAAGGGTCGACATAGGAAGGTGAAGCAAAAGTAGAATCAAGATGATAAGAGCTGATGAGGGGTGGATGAAATGGTGGATATGGAGCAAGATATGGGTAAGAAAAAGACGGTGAGAGGTAAGACTGGTTGAGGAGGTCGTCTGACGAAGACATGGGTGACGGCAGCGGACTGAGCATTTGGTCGTATTCGTCGTCTGCTTGCAGGGTTGACCCACTGTCGAGACTAAAATCGTCTTCGTCGTCATCGCCAAGAATTTCCAGCAATGAGTCCAACCACTGAGCCTCAGAGGCATTTTCTTCGCCAGAACCGTCTACCAGGTTCCCAGCATCTGGAAACATGAACGAATCTGTATCTTCGGCAGTTACCTCTTCATCCTCGACTTCTGTTTGGGCAAGCCCTGCGTCTGTCTTGTCGGTGAATGAGGGATTACTAGCAGTTAATGGCACTGCGCGTATAATAGAATTTTTTAAGAGCACCCAACGATGCAGATTGCACTGGTGCAGCTTGGAACGAGCCAATGAGGAGACTCGCTCCAACGAGGAGAGGGTAGATGTTGTTTCGGACATAGTTGAATATGCAGTAGCTGGACGAGGATGAAATGTTCTGCGGAATGAAGAGATAAGGGAACGAAAAACCATGCGCGAAATAAAAGGACATACGCAATCAGCGGTGGTGTATACGGTCTACAATTTCTGGTTCGAAGAGCAAGGAGCCGTTGTTGGATTTACGGACGACTTTATTAACCATTCTCGAGTGAGAGGGAGCCAGTCAGTAACTGGAACTGGACTAGATAGAGAAAAAGAGGCTAGGGGAAGGAGTCGCTCTGTTCATACAGACATTGTGGTGAGGGAGATGAAGCAACAACAAAAAGCGGCGCGGCTTTTATAAACCAATTTGAATTCCGAACTGGCTTGACTCGATCAAATCATTGACTCAGACATCATTCAGACGCCGAAGGCCAAAGCGCTCGTCCGACCACAGTCCGATCCGACCCAAAACCGACCACAAAAGATAAGCCTTCTTCCGCTCTAGCTACGAATATTTACAGACTGAAAAAAAATTTAAATAAAGTCCGTGTATCTAAAACTACCCTTCGTCCATTTTGTCATCCCCGCTCTCATCTTTCGCCGTCTCTAGGAGCTTCTTGATCTTCCCGAGGCTCTTTGGTGAAATGTCGCGTGCAATGGCGAGCAATTGCGCCGAGTTTACTTCATCCCCTACTAAGCGGTACACCTTTGCCAGCTGGAACACGACATTTGATTCTTCTGGCGATGAATTGCGCAAGTGTTCGAGGTCTTTGATCGCAGCCTATGTACAGGAATGAGGAGATGTAACACAATTTTGATTCACTCGATCACTCACTTGGTACTCCTTCGCAGAGATAAGGATTTTAGCCCTGCGATAACGCACCAGCGCGTTCTCAGGAGATAGTTGAACAGCTTTGTCAAATAGAGAGCGAGCGGCATCTCTATCGCCTCTTCGCTCAACCACCTGATAAGGTGTATCAGCGCCGGAAAAATCGATCCAGGATGAGCCATAACATACCATTCCAACACATCCCAGTAGCACGGCATTATTGGGGTGTATTTCCACGGCTTTTCGAAAGTGATATTCTGCAAGGCGCAATTTACTCATCCTCAAATAGCACGTCCCTAATCCATACCTACACCGCGACATTCATAAACAAACCATCATAACGAAACAAAAACGCGCATACCATGCATTGTAGTGGCGAGGATCAACACGTAAAGCAGACTGGAAAAAGGTGACGGCCTTATCCAAGTCTTCGTCTATTGTCTCGTGCCCACTTAACGTGTACGCATATGCACACGATGGATCCATTTGCGTGGCTCTTCGGAAGCAAGTCAAAGCTTGCGCTCGTTCCTTCTGCAAGGAAAATAGATTTCCGATCGCGATCCAAGCTTGTGGTGAACGAGGGTCGATATTGAGTAATTCTTGGGCAAGGAAAGAAAGTTCAACAGGTCTCTGAAGATGCCACAGAAGAGTGGAATAGACCTCCATGTCCCATAAACGATACGGTTCTAGTGTGCGAACGGCTTGGAATGCCCGCTCAGCCTTGATTTGAGATGGTCAATTTACGTTTCATTAGGACGCAGTAGAACTTACAGCGATGTGATCCATTCATCAAGGAGGAGGAACTAAGGACTCGTGGCACGCCTGTAACAGTAGAGTCGTTTAAAGCATGGAAAGCTAAATTCGACCAGGAACAAGCTGACAAGAAATCCAAGGAAGAAGAGGAGCGATTGAAGGGCTTCACGGCGAAAGAACGCGATGAGTTCCGAAGGATTCATACCCGATTATCTGGTGAGCATAGACGATCGATCTATTTGCTCAGTCAAATTCTAATGGTCTGTAGGACGCCAACTGTTCGAGCGTAACAGGATTTTGGAAGAGGACACTCTCTTGGAAGAGGGTACAGTCTCAGTCGATATAAGTCAATACGAACGTACTAGAGAAGACGAAGAAGACGAAGAGGAGCATGTAACATTTAGCGACAGCGACTAATGCATATTATGATGCTTCTTTTTTGGTTAGTAGCTAGCTGAATTCAAAGTAAATCGAGCTCATCGAATGTTTCAATTCATGAACAAGCCAGCAGTGAGTCCACTATACACCTTCAAGCACAGTAAACATGCAGCTAACGGCGGTGTTTCAACAGACCTCTGTGGGATCGGACTGTTCACCTTACCGTAGATGCAGTCGACTTCGACCTTCACAAAAGGATGTTGGACGAGATCCTGGAGATAGCTCCAATGACAGCATTCTGTTTTCTCTAGTTTGAAGACCCTCCGGGGGCAGGAAGCAAGCGCAATCGATACTGTTCCCCACCTAACTATGTACATCGATTGTTCAAGAACGCTGCGGTGACGACACAGATAATTGAAACGCTTATTTCTTACTGTCTTGCTCTGTACAATGAATTATGCAGTACTCGTGTTCTCGGGCACTGTTCACAGTGGGGAGAAATATAGTTTGAACTCAGCGAACGCAAGGTCAAAACCCAAAACACTGCATTGGACGGACGCGCTAGGCAATGTTTGTTTGTGCAAAGAAGCAAGTTAGGCGGCAGATACCGATCTCCTATGTACTTGATTTTTCTTTGCGTACGGCCATGTCTCCTTCAAAGAAAAACCTACCGTACAAGAAATATCAATGTCGAGTACGAGTTTTTTTATACAGTTTCATTTCCAGTCCAGACACTAATATATGTCAGTACTTTGACGACCGCGGTCGTCCATTGACTCCAAGTTGTAGAGAAGGAAATGCTTGCCGGTGCGTTTTCTTTTTTTACTTTTATCATTATCCCAGCTATCCATCTAACTCAATCTCGTTCCTTTCTGTAGCTTCGTGCATCCTAATGATCCTAACTGGCCCGGCGTTAAATGTCATCGCAATAAGCATTCCAGAGACGTTAGTCCGCACTCAAGCTGGATGAAGCACGATGATCGCAGAGACAGATCTGCCTCGCCTCTCGGCCGTGGGGCTCCTTTGGTCTCACAACACACCCTTTTCCGTCGTGTCAAACAGGAAACAGAAGACGAAACTCCTTTGAATTATAGCGAAACCGAGGGCAATCGGAGGAAGGGGATGACTCCACAGACCACTCGTTTCCAAACCGTATCTCTAGAAGGCGACGCGCGAGGAAGAAATATAGAGCGATCTGTTGCCGTAGAACAGGACCCACTTCAATCAAACAAAGTATGTGCTAGTGGTCGCGTCGATGAATTCATACGAGTTGACAAATCTCTTTTCATTTGTAGGCCAACACCAGCAATGCTACTCGCGACTTGCCCAATGCCATTCTCTCCGAGGCAGAGGCGGCCAAGAAACGTTCTGAACAGTTCGTTTCGATGTTCAAAGATGTTGCAATGTAAGCGTCCGCAATATTGTCGCGTTTGTTTGGTATCCTAATATCCTCCAAGGGTCTCTAGCCAGATTGTTCAGGATACAGTCCTTTACGACCAAGAAGAACGCAAATTACAGACTTTTAACGAGATAACCGCGTCGCTTGCCAAGATCCCCTCGGCGACGGCGGCAGTCGCAGGGCCAATTGCAGATCTAATTCTGACTCATGCGCAAAGCAAGGAACGACTGGACGAAAACTTTCGTCTGCTTGGAGCAGCATGGGAGAAAGTCTTCAATAGTCTCCTCGCGGACTTTAGTCTCAGCCTAGAAAATAGGCTTCAGACGGCGTTATCTTCTGTTAAAAACGAGGCGGAGAATGCCATGGGCCAACTGAAGAGACGTCGAGTTTCGATGTCCCCGGAGCAAGAGGCAAGGTCAAAAGCTGATAGCCACCATGAGGCGAAAGAAAACGAACATAGCTCCTCGGGATATGCTCACTCGTCGGCGCGAGACTCGAAGCGACGCAAGGTGGCTGGTCAAAGTCGTTCCGCCTCCCCCGATCCCCGACAGAAGGATGAAACTCATAGACCGTCGGTCGTGAAGATATCTCTGGACGATATTCTCAATCAAATGAAGATGAAAATCGATCAACAGAGCTCTTGCCTACAATCCCTGTCGAAGGAGAACGAGGAGGTACAGTGCAGTCTTACTTGTTATTCATTTCCGCGGGGGTACTGAAATATATGTTCGGTAGTTGAAAAACCAGCTGCAACGATCTTCTCCTCCTCGCGCTCCGAGATCGCAACGTTTGGAATCTTCCGTTACTGAAAGTGCTCGGGCAGGAAACTCGACAAGCGGTCAGAAGGGCTCCTCCCATTCCCAGTCAGTCTGAGATTCGTTCATACGGTACCTTTTGCGGCGCTGATCCATTATTGTTTTCAGTGAGAGTCGTCATTCATCTGGACATCGTCACCAAAGTTCGCGAACCGACACGAAGCGCTAGTGAAGCCTTTCCTGCAACCACACCATGTTTTAAATTTTTATCTTGCACCAGCATCCAAGACTGTAACTGTTTTCCCTCTAAAAATCAGATACCGAATAGTAATATGTATAATAGATGAATACTAGTAGTAAACCAGACAATTCCCCTTTATCGACTAAAAAGATAATATGTATATGCGAAAGATTGTCATCGATTATGATTTACTCTTCTTCGACTTGGATCTGGTTTTGATAGTCATAGGCGCTACTGGTTCCAGTTCCACAACATCACTGTCGTAGACAAATTTCTTCACTACGACGTTTTCCTGCACAAGATCTTTCAGAGGAGAATCCGTATTCGGAAGGTTCCCTAGAGTGTCCAGCGTGCGAGCCTACACACACAAAGTATAATTGAAACACATTCAGTCAATCAGTCGACACGAAAAATAAAATATACAAGTACACACGTACCTTTGCTGTAGGAGCCAAACATCCCTTCTTGATACTCTCTTGTGCGATACGCGCATGAGTACTTCGCGGTTGTATCTCATCCAGATAAATCTGGCTATACAACCCTCGATCCCACTTTACCCTCTTCTCCTCTGCCTCTGCCTCTGCCTGGCCCTGATCGTCCGCGACATCATCTATCCGAAGTCGTTTCATAGGCCGTAGAGGCGTCTCATAATCTTCCTCGTCTCCGGGACCCCAAACATGCTTGCGACTATTGGGAGTCGGACTGCTATCCACCGTCATCTCGTTTCGTTTTCATCTTCACCTTCACTAGCACCATTATTCTCATCACCCGTTTGTCTTGTCCTTATCCTTTGCATCGCGCTTAGCCCTCCTCTCAGCCCTCTCCGCCCTCTCCTTTAGTCCTAGCCTCCTGCTCCTTCTGCATAACACTCTTCACATTCATCCCAGGACTCTCCGGACGCGCACCCTCCCTCCTAATCACCTCCGTTTGCAACAGCGCAGTAAGGTATTCCTTATTTTTCGTCGTATTCGAGTCCGTTAGAGTACGCAATGCGACAGCAGTCATACCGGAGAAGGGCCCCGTGTCCGTGAAATGTGGGCACGTTTTTTCGGCGTGCGGAGGGGGGTGGACGGGGACGGGAGGGTCTGGAATCGGTGGTAGTAGTAGCGTTGCGGCTGTTTCTTGTGCTTCGGCGGAAGGTGAATTCGGATTCGGAGGAATCTAGGGGAGAAGGAGCAGGAGTAGGAGTAGGACAATCGGAGGGAGAGGCAGTCCTTTTTCTGCTTCTTCTTCTTCTTGTCTTGAACTGGGGAAGAAGAAGGGATGTCGATGACAGGCTGAGACATAGTAGCAATTGGAGGCACAGCCGGCTCTGGCTCAGAGTCTTCCTTCGAACGATCAGGCAAGACACCATCACTCTCGCTCACCTAAGCCTCAACTTTGTGAGGGGAGGAGGAGGTGGTGGTGGTGGAATAGGCTCTGCAGACGAGCTCGTCTGCAAAGTCGCGCCAGTGCGATTGGGAACAACCCCATCACTTTGGCTGACGATGCGCAGCTGCTGCTTTTTCAATGGACTAGGAGCTTGGCTAGTAGTACCAGCAGTTAGTCGTTTCGGAGCGGCGAGTAAAACGACTGGTACAGACTTTGTCTTTGTCGGGGACGACGTACGAAGATGAAGACGAAAGATAAAGACGATTCCGGGCCCCGTTTACGCTTCAAACTCGTACTGGTACTGGCGGCAGGCGTAGGCGTGCTGGGAGCCAGGACTCGTTGTTTGACCGGAGAAGAAATCGGAATCATGGAGGAAGGAGTATGGAATCTGCCGTGAGTTGATGTGTTTAATGGTTTGGGCTGGAAGAAAAAAAAGAAATGAGGGATCGGTCAGTCGTGGAAAGAAGCAAGTAGGGAGTATGTATGCATGTATGTACCTTGATCAACGAAGACGATTCAGATTGCGGTTGCTTATTATCGACTTGCTTCGAAACCTTGGGCGCAGAAGAAGCTGTAGGTCTAGCGTATGGCTTGACGCCTATTCGAGGAATTTTACTCGTCGTCTGCTTGCCAGTGATTCGTGATTTCTCCTTCTCCGCCGACGCAGTCCCAGGACGACGCACAGGGGATCTCTGGCCACCCTCAGCCGCCCTGATTCTGCTGTCCAGAGGTGCTTGGTCCTGGGTCAGGGCCTTCTTCAGAAATGGTAGGATAAGGATGGGGCGGCTGCGCGTGATGCGACGTGTGAGGGTGAGGTCTCTCCACAGAATTACTTCTGGAGAACGGAGAGGGGGATGTTCTGCTTCTGGATAAAACCGGTTCCACAGATTCGCTGCGCTTTTTTGGGTGTGGGGGCTCGGCAGGCGCAGGCCTTGGCTCAACAGAGCGGCTTCGGACAGGACTGCTACTACTCGACGGCTTCTTGGTCGGGCTGCTGACATTACGAAGGAGAACGCGCCTCGGTGGGCTAGGGCTAGCCATAGCCGACGACATGATGGAACCGGATGTGGTTGTGGAGGCGCCAAAGTCAGGACGGCGACTGCCCAAGAGCAATCGAGCACCTTTCTGAGCAGATATCTGGCCGTTTGCAACAGCAGCTTGGATAGGTATCCTTCTAGCTGGAGTTCTATTTGGGTCATCCAAATCAGCGGGCTGTAGATGGAATTTATTGGGAGAGGCCCTTCGGATTGGGCTGGTAAAACGAATTGGGGGTGCAGGATCCGGAAGGGGGGTGGAAAATGAAAATGCTGGTCCTCCCGTGGAAGAAGGTCCGGGTTCAGGCTCTTCTGGGATTTGTTCTCGTTCTCTCAGGGGAGAGGTAGCAGGTGGGAGCAGGGATTTTAGAATTGTGACGGAACTGGGAGACAGTGAGCCCAACTCGCGTCGGCTTTGGAGATTTTGAGCCGACTTTCGGGATGGTGAGCGGGACCTGGACCTGGACCTGGTAGGCTGATCGAAAAGTGGAAGTGGAGGTGGGGGATCTGCCTTGTCAGGGTAGGGTACGAGGGAAATGGTTTTTCGTGGCGAGTTGGGTTTTGCCTGGGCATAGGTGTCGAAATCTAGGTCTTCATCACGTATAGGAGATGAATAGCGTGCGGTACTGCGTCGAGGACGATTGGAGCGTCGAAGAGGTTTGGGTGATGGTGGATCTGAGGTTTCCCTGGCATCTGAAGACACTTCAGCCTCATCGACCAACGCGTCTATGACGGCTTGTTCATCTGCACATCTGTGGGTGCAGGAAAAATAGCTGGAATATTTATTGACAATGATTGGTCGAGAATAGTGGAACGCGATGTAGTAGGGGTATCTGAAGCATCTGGAAGTAGAGTGGAAGATTCGAGAGAGATCAGAGGCTGGGGCTCTGGCGGAGGTGTAGCAGAAGGAGTCGAGTAGGAAGAATCCTCAGCGGTTGGAATCAACGGAAAAGGAAGGGACAGCACAAGTCCTGAATTTTCTGGAGACTGAGGTGGGGGAGAGGGGTTACCGTGCGCCCGCATAATTCGAGATGCTAAAACCGATGGTGGTTCTAAATGGAGTGAGTGAGGAAAATTAGAGAATTCATCTGTCCTTACCGTCTTGAATGAAACCTTCATTATCTGGAGTCAAAGGACGCGATGGTATGTCCTCAATAGGAGGAATCTCCGGAAGCCCAGAGAGCCTGGGTGAGCGCCGCTGGGGAGTAAGACGCGCTGGAGAAGGATGGAGCAAGGCATTGCTGTCGGCCATTTGGCAAGACGGAAGCGTAGTGGTTCAACTAAGTTGGCTCGTGATCCGCTTCTCGATTTGGCAAACATCTATAAACATACACTTCCAGTACACCATCGCTCGCTTTGGCGTGAGTTTAGAATGAATCAGGTAGGAAATGCTTATTGCTGCGTTTATTCTATACTAACCTTTGTATCCAGGCTGCTCCTCGTGCACCTTCGCCTTTGCGTCAATCAGAGGGTATCGATCCAGACTTGGAGGATTCAGATGAAAGCGACGACGACAGCGACGATGTCAGAGAACAAGACTCTGCCACTTCTCAATTCGTCAATTTCGCTCACAGAGTCACTACGTTGGTCGGAGGAATCGCTAGTCCCATTCCCAGTCCCAAGTCCAAGTCCCATGCCGACTCATTCACAGATCGAAAGAGAAGCTCAGCGTGAACGCGAAAGGGGCATCAGGGAAGCTGAGAGGATCTTGCAGGCAGAATCAGCCCACAGATCCTCCCTCGAGGACCGTGTTTTGGCCATGCTTGATTCTACCAGGGCTTTACCCCCGCCGCCCTCTCGCGCCCAAACCATGCCAGATCCCCAATCAAGCCAGCCTTCTTCGCCCTCCAGTTGGTGGTCAGCAGCAAAGAACAGACTAACTCCTACAAAGGACAAAGATTTGACTCCTGCGCAGCAGGTTATCGTCGATATGAAGAGGTCCGAAAAGGAGCGAGAAAAGGCAGAGAAGGAGTATCAGAAGGAAATCAAGAGGTCCTCTAAAGGAAAAGACAAGGATTGGCCTGCTGTTTCCGAGAATAAATTCTCTGACCCCGCCTTTCTCAATCTCAACGTTCCACAAACGCCGACCCCACAACATAGAAGGACTGGTTCTCCTACTTCCCCTTCTCCCAACCCACCCTCCAGCTCGGCCCGTGTTCTTGGCTCCCCGTCTGCCTCTGGATCTCCTGCCCGTTCATTCACCGCTCCCAACTTGACCCCTTCCCCGAATCGTTCTACAACCAGCGTAGGCGCTTCTCCAGGGA
Source organism: Gymnopus androsaceus JB14 (assembly GCA_009733575.1). NCBI lineage: Eukaryota > Fungi > Basidiomycota > Agaricomycetes > Agaricales > Omphalotaceae > Gymnopus > Gymnopus androsaceus. The sequence goes on from ML769453.1 coordinate 169,268, forward strand.
GAGCTGATCAACCTCCTCTCTACGCTCAGTTCAACCCTCAGGGTGGTCTCGACGTGCACCTTACACTCATTACTATCGCGAAAAGGCATGTCTCTAACCTTTTAAAGAACGTCTTCTTCTGACTTTTTTATTATTAGATTCGAAAAGTTGGAAAAATGGACCGTAGGCCACGTTAGAGCTTTAGAGGAACGCATGGGTGATGTAGAAAGATGGTTGGTTGATAAGGAGGAACGCGAGCAACCCGACAAGAGCCCTGAGGCTGGAGATCGAGATGTTCCAACGAGGTCCAAAACCTCCGAGACGAACTTTCCGAGCTACAGGGCCGTATAGGCGAGCTTGGTCGTGAAATGGCCGAGATGAGCCGTGAGAGGGCGATGGAAAAAGTCTCACCAGATAATCTTTCCTCATCCAAGCAATCTCACTCCGCTACATTCAGAGAAGCCTCCCCGCCACCTACAGCTTCTTCATTCGCCCCCATCGAGTCGTCTACTGGTACCGGAGCCGATTGGCCGAATCTCCAATCACAAGCACACAAGCGAGTGCCCTCGGTACGGGAAAGCACCTCCCCACCTCTTTTGCGTTCGCTCTCGAGGCAGACAACGGGTGGCCGTTTGCCTTATCCTACAGGCGATTATGCTCCTCCTCCTGGACCCGAAGCGGGCAGTATAGGTACGGGTGCGGATACGATAATGTCGGGGACGTTTTCCCCTCCTGTGTCACCTCCGGGATCACTCAATTCTCGTACTCCGACAAGGAAACCTTTATCAGGTATGGGTATGCCTGCTTCGAGCGGTTTAAGCTTGGGACTTGCCAACGCGAATGCCAATGCCAACGCCAACGCTGGACCAAGCGGAGCTCCGGGAATGAGCTCGTCCGCGTCGACGTACTCCACTTCATACTCGAACGCATCGTTTTCTTCCGTGTCTTCAATCTCGCCTTCGACGTCTCCCAGCCCATCACCACGTCCACCTCGAGCTCAAGCGCAGGCATCCACATCGCCATCTAATACCGCTCCCGCTCCGAAAGGTAAAAGCCGAGTCTTGCCTCCTGTACCTCCCAAAGACCAACCAAGCCAACACTCGAGCTCCTCACCTTCAGGCGGAGGTGGAAGAAAGAGGTACACAGTCGCCTGGGTACACCTATCACTCGCGCGTCTGCGATATTGGCTGGCGAATCACAGTCTAATGGAGATGAGATTCATGAGACTTATGATTCTAGGGATTCCAGGATATTGCCCAGGTCAGGCTCCAACTCGTCCATTGGGAGAGCTTTCTTCTCTTCTTCGCCTGTATCGGCGGGCAGAGGAGGTGGGGAAGTTGACGACGATCATGAAGGCGGAGGTGGACGTGGAGAGGACTTCATTGGAGGAGACGAAACTATTGGAAAATCATCTTCTCGTTCGGGTTTAGCTGCTGCTTTGAAAAAAGACGGCGATTCGAAAACGAAAGGCTCCGATTCTCAGTTCACCCCCACACACAGTCGAATCCGTGCCCAATCTGCGTATGGGTTTTCTTCCATCGTGCAACAATCATCTCAAGGATCCGGAGGAGGGCGACACTTGCCCGAATCCACGTCGACTCCGAATATGTCTGGAGGGGGACTAGGACTTGGATCCACAGCGCCTCTGAAGCCTAGAGTCCGATCGCAGTCTACCTCGCCACATCCTAGTTCCGGTAACCTCTCAACTCCGACTACTCCTTCGTCTAGCTCCAAGTTTGTGGATCCGCTGGTTTTGAGGAGACAGGAGACGGAGAATAGGCATGGGAAGCTTGCGATGCCTCGTCCGCTTTCGGGAAAGGTTCCGATAGGGCAGTTGGTCAAGTTTTTCGATGGGGATAAGAAGAAGTAGTAGTCCTGCTTTTGGCTACAGTGAACTGTTATTGGTTTGGAACTCCCCTCCCCCTTACTTCATCTACATTACATATACTCTATCATATCTAGTGCTCATCGCTCATCTAATTATTTAATAGCTCCGCTTTCGAACTTGGCTCTCTACACTCGACTCTTCACCTTGCATTTACGTTCTTACGTTCTTCACTTCTTTACGCGCTTCATGACCCTTCTCTCTCTCTCTCTCTCTCTCTCGAAATGTTCCTTTGACATACCTGGCTTTAGGTTTCTCGTCATCATAACATGCCATATGATACCCGGACGGTCAAAGCTGGAAATACTGAGTATCATCGAATTCAAGGCGCGCTGGGTGTCAAAATCACAGTGGAAAGTATCAAACATCGCGCCATATTGTGCCGCGATCATGCCGTTTTTTGTTGGCCACTGCTCACTCCGAGTCGCTCATCGAAGGTTATAGTACTCACAAAAGCCGCGTGTTATGATTCTCACTTATAGAGACACTTATAGAGACACTGGTTACTGCCAAGAACGACCAAACTATTCTAGGTCAAACAATAATTCCTCAAATGAACATGTGCCTCAAAGGACCACGCCGGGCAAGGGACCGTATATGACGCGCCTAGCTGTGGCTGACTTTCCAGTATTTTGTCGCTCGTCCATGTATGTCAGCAATCTGAGACTGCATGTATCTCAAGGCATACTTGCAGTTCTATCGCAGTTCTATCGAATGATGAATTCGAAGCGCACTGAGGTCTTGTAAACCACAATCTTTTTCTTACCATTTTCTACTGGAATTTTTCTTCTAGGTTCAATACTAACTGTGTAGGGACGGTCAATTTGACGGTAAGGGTTTTATGAGATGTCACTTGACGATTCGACGCACCTAGATCGCTTTTAGACTGGGAAGCAGGGCACACTTGGCTCGCCGTTTATAAACTTCTTTCTTATCTTTGCCCTCAACAATCACAATCATCCGTCGGAATACTATCGACGAGGTTGCAAACATGGAGGACAAGATTACACATTGGAAGAACAACACGCATCTCAATTGGTGGATGGACCCTGGCCTGCGAAAGAACACAGGCTGGATCGTTTTACTTTACTTTGGAAGGTGCGTTTAACTGCCTCGCCTTTCTGAAACACTGGTCTCATACGCTGCCGGTAGCTTTGTATTTGGGTACGATGGAAGTTTAATAAGTGGATTCCAGACAATGCCGCAGTGGAACAGATCATTTAATAATCCTTCTGGTGTCCGCCTGGGGCTTATTTCGGCAAGTTTGTCTTTTGGGACAATTCTGTGAGTGGTATTTTAACACTGAATTTATTTGTGGTATACTCACCTGTTCTTTACACTTATGCTAGAACGTTCCCTTTGATATCTTGGGTCTGTGACAAGTACGGTCGACGAAGGGCAATACTTTTGGGGAGCGTTGGTACCGTGTGTTCTTTCCCACTATCGTCTATATATCGTATACAGAAACCAACCGAGCTAATTCTCAGATTGTGGGTGCCATAATAACATGCCTTTCTAAAAACGAAGGCATGTTCATCGCTGGTAGGATCATCATGGGTCTATTCCACTGCTTTCTGTTTTGTTGGCTGCTCGTGTCTGATTAACGAGCTTGCACATCCTCGCCTCAGAGGGTAAGTACATGGCGTCATTCCACCATTATTCTCCTTTGCGCTCACATCGTTCACCTGCCAAGGATATCGGCTGCCTTCTTCATGATAGCTTTCCCTTTGGCAGCCACAGTTGCCGCTTGGTCCACATTCGCATGTTTATTCTGGAAGTCCTCAGACTGGTCATGGCGTCTTCCAGCGCTCCTTCAGGCGTTTGGACCACTCTGTTCTCGTATTCACCGCGCTACTAGGGCCAGAGTCTCCCCGGTTCCTCCTCAGTAAATTTCAAGGAGAAAAGGCGTTGGATATTCTCGCAAAGTTTCATGCCAATGGGAGATCATGATGATGAACTGGTGCAACGGGAGTTTCAGCAGATCTCTGAACATATCCAGAAAGAACGGATGAACAAATCCGGGAGTTGGAGCAGCCTTATTTGCTACTCCTGCAAATCGGCGGCGGTTGCTAATTGTGGGAGTGGTCTCGTCTGCGACTCATCGTTCTAAGTAAGATTACCTAGCTGCGATGCTATTGAAATTAATTATAACTGACGTACCATCCTAGCTGGTCCGATAGCCGTTTACCTTCCCATTATGCTACGATCCGTTGGGATCGAAAATCCCGTTGTTATCTGTGGGTACTTGCTATCTTGAGGATTGAACACTCGTTCACTGGCATCTTCTGCAGCTGCTATCAATGGAGCACGCACTATCTTCAACATCCTTATACGCGATGATGGGAGGATTATGTGTCGACAAAGTGGGAAGACGTCCTTTATTCCTGATTTCAACGACAGGAATATTGATCACTTATATTGTGATCACTATTTTGGCAGTAAGTGGGTTATTGATTCTTAAGACTTTTTCTTTATTCTTGTGCATGAATAGGCAGAATTCGCGCGGAATCAGGCTCCTCCATTGGGGATTGCCTTTGTGGTCATGCTTTTTTTGTCCTACGGCATGCATAATATAGCATTTGTTCCACTTGCAGAATTATATCCTGTGGAAGTGTTGCCGTTCTCGATTCGGTCCAAGGCCATATCTTTTGGGAGTATGGTTATGACTGCTTCTATGGCACTTAGTGCCTTTCTGAACCCGATTGGCTTAAATTCGTTGCAGGTAAACATACCATGTCAATTTGATAATCGAATCTTCTGTTTGACCAGCTTCGACAGTGGCGATTTTATTTTGTGTTCATAGCAATTCAAGTTATGTATTTGTTTCTTATCTGGTGGTTTTTCATCGAGACAAAGTTCGCATCAAATCACTTGAATCTTTCTTTGAATTCTAACTTTGTAACATCTAGGGGTCGTACTATTGAGCAAGTCAGTGTACTTTTTGATGAAAATCGAGAAGTCGCGTCTCCAGGACTTGATACAGAGTCCGAGGAGAAGGTCCCGTATCTTTCCTGAACACAGATGCTCTCAATTTGAATATATTTTAATAGTACTAGTTTTCCTGTTCCGTTATGCTAGGGCTCGGATGTCAATCCTTTGGGTGAAGTTTGAACGATCATATACCACTTTAGCTCGAAACCTTGCATTCGAGCAAGAAGAAGTCAAAACCCAGAAGGTCGACTCCAAACCTCAGGCTGTCGTGGACGTCGAACTCTCTGAGAGTTGCCTTTAGATTACCAGAGGGAGGATAACTGACTATGCCAATACTCCCAAACCGAAGAGGGCTCCTTCGACGAGGGAGAGGAAGGAAACGATGATAGAAAAAGTAGCAAACTTGAAGAAGGCAATCGAACATGCATACGGATTGAGTAATTTATATGCCTCCTCCCTACTAGGCCAGATATCCCTCCTTGCGACTGACATTGCGGTGAACACAGCCAAAGCCAGACGCGCCGCCCTCTCGTTCATTATCATGGGTTCCACGAGTATAACCGAAGAAAAAATTCCTTCGATAGATGGTAAGTAATCTAGTGAGAGGACGAACAAGACTGCGCCCATGGAAGGTCCAATCCCAACGAGTAAATGAGAAGAAAAATACACATTGGGAACGACTCGGCCTTGCAAATCGAATCCAGCATCGGTGCGACCCCGGCCAGTCAGAAAAGCATGGATACTTCGACCGTATTCCTGCACAGTAAACGTGATTTAAGAAGGTCCTTCGAACTGGTAATAGGTACCATACTACACACAGGAATTATGACCCCATCGAAGGGCTCGTTATGCCCACATTTCTCGAACCTTGATGCCTGCTTTCAACCCATCCCGAAGAAGGACCAGCAAGTCATCTATTACCGGCTCCCAGTGCTCCTTGTGAAAGCTGCCACCTTTAAGAAAGACTAGAGTCAGGCCGTCCTGGGAGATGGAAGGACCGATATCGCTTGACGGTCGACACCAGTAGGTGATGTCGCCGAGAGTCTATTGCGAGAGTAAGACGACATGCCGCTTCGGGCTCTACAACATATTTACATATTTCACAGTTTAACTTATAATCTACTACTCGGTGAACGGTTGAAAACAACAGCCTCAGGCTGTGAGTTAGCCGGCATGGGATGAGAGAGCCTATCAGTTAGCGTTGGATCTGGGCGATGATCGATACGCGATAGTATGAAGAGGTCGCCAGCAGCTTTGGTATGAGAAATCGATTAGGCTATGGATAGGAAAGAAGGTAGTAAGCGCTCAAGTGCTTAGCGCCCGACCGAATTCTCCTTTGATCACTTTGATGGCATTGGAAAGTTATTTCCATCTTTCTAACAGTAACGATACTGGAAACCAACTTCTGACTCTTCCGAGAGAGACATCTATCATACCAAGTGCCTCAACCCGTCAAGTTCTAGAAATCGCCAATGCTTTGGCCGCCATATGCGTTAGTAAACCTCGTTCTGAGGTTTTCGCGGTTGCAATCCATCTTGATTCGAATTCATTGGTGATATTTGTCGCCGAGAACCACGATATACCAGAGACAACGAAAAAGTACCTCGAAAACGTACTGTCGATACTAGAAGAGATATCCCGTGAAGCCTTTATACCCAACCGAGAACAGTCCCCCGAGATCCAAGAGGCAGTTGTGGAATCCTTCCAAGAACGCCTAGGAATGACTATCCTTCGACAAACATTCGAAAAGTTTCTCGCCAGCTTCGTCCAACGTGACCGGACGTGGTATGCCCGTGTCGCTGAGATCAAGGAGCAGCTCAAGGGTAATGCAGAGTTGGCGGCAAGCTTCGACGATATAATCGAAGCTCTCGATATTGTTCACGACAACGCCTTGGCGTACTACAATGATACAAAGAACGAAAGCTTACTAGACCTTTACACGGCTCTTACAATATTCGATGATATGATCCGCACAAACAAGGACAAGGATATAATCACTAGGATGCTTGCTATTGTGGATCCTGGTGACAGCAACCGTTCTGCGATGGAGGTAGAGGAAGACGACGTAGATGTGAATGAAGATAACACCCAGCGAAACGGTTCGTCTCGTTCGTTCTTTCAATATTGTGCGATGATATATAACTGATCTCTTTTAAAGGCTTCTCCATGACGCGTTTCATTTATCGTGTCCTTTCCATAGTCATTCATATCCGGCGACTCCTCCGCCTTGCAATTTCCACTACGTCCTCTCAGTTCTTCTTCAGGAAACGCTACTTCTACTACTGCAAGTCAGTTGAACGCTCGATCATAGTTGATCCACAGGAGATATTGAAGAAAAACAGCTTTCCAAACCTGAAAGCTGTCTGCAACAAAAAGACAACATCTTCTCCCCTACATGCGGAGCTTGTTGTCTTTGAGACGCTTCTTCGATTTGTTCTAGAGAACCGGGTACAACCTTATTGGGTGATAGGAGTCTCGAAACTTATGTGCGTTGGCTGTCATACCGTGATAGCCAAAGCATACCCCAAAGTTCTCCAGAATCATAGGACCAATCTTGTGTGTTCTTTCTTCTTGCTTTCCCAAAGTTGCTGACCTGGACGTGTTAGGCACCGTTTACAGTCCAAGGCTGTCATGGCAAAATGTACCGCTCCTGGATTGCCCCAGATCTCTCGTTCACAAATAGTTCCCTTGGTTTCGACCTTGACTCTGAGGTCAGGACTAAGACGGAAGACTTCATCCGGTCTGCTCTGATTGATTATATCGAACAACGTCGGCTATCTGAAAGCTCTGTGGGAACTGGCATTAGTACGCTCCTTATCGTGCGCCTCAACATTGACTAACTCTGTATCAGACAGGCAACAGAGGTTGGATAATTATGAGAAAGGTACATCGCAAGAAACAAGCAGAAATCCGGACGGTCACGTAATTCCCTTTTTTTAGTAGGTCGAAGTACAAAACATTTGAGTGATATTTTGTAAAAAAAAATAGATCATTGGGTAATTATATCTTTGGAGGCGTTTTCAGCTATAGCTTCAACCGTATTGCAACATTGGCATATACCCAATCTCTGTCGCTGCTCGGTATATACAGGTGATTACTGTAAATACACATCAACAAAGTGTCCAAAGCTCGCTAGTGAAAGATGATGAAAGAGTTCAAGAATACTATGTATGGCAATCGTCGCATGGCCATTTATGTGTAGTTATGTCTAGTATCTACTGTATGTTTTCGACCGAGAATAACTGATGCATTTTAGCGATGTCAGAGCTTAGCTTTAAGCCCGCGCATCTCCGTGTCCACCTGCAATGCCTTGAAGTATCTTCTCTGCGACGGCGCGAGGGTGGGTTTGTGGGGACTAATGTTTCATAAGAATAATCATTTAGAGTTAGCTCAAGTCAATCTGAAGGCACTCACCAAATGAGCTGCACCCTCAATGTATTCAACACTAGCGAGATTTTGCAATCCTCCTGTAGCGTTGTGAATGATATCTTGTTTTGCTTCTGCGGGGCTGGGGAATGGTACTCGATTAACACCCGTCAAAGTTTACGCATAAGTGACCGCAAAAGTACTTACATGCCATCATTCACTGTACTGTAAACGATGTGCAACCGTATGCGAGAAACGTAGGATCGCATATTTCGGTAAGCGACATGGCAGCCGTTGAGGTCTCTGTACGAAGCCTGAGATCAAGAAGAATGAGATAGATGGGACAGGTCCGAGTATACAAGAGGCTAGAGCGTACCGTTTCTAGTTTTCGTGTGCATTTGAGCGTCAGACCATCCTTTATGTCGGGATATTCCAACGTGGGGAGAGGCCGCAATCCGTGATTCTGTACAATATGTACAGTAAACATCCTGACTCGCAAAACGAAAGACAGACTAACCACGTATATCCTCAGTGTCCTGTCATCCCAAATCTTCCAAGTATGGCGAGCCTTGAGCATTTTATATGCCTCCTCCCTACTAGGCCAGATATCCCTCCTTGCGACCGAGTTTGCAGTGAATACAGCTGCAGCCGAACGCGCAGCCTTCTCGTTCATTATCATGGGTTCCACGAGGATACCCGAAGAAAAAAGTCCTTCGATAGAAGGAAAGTAATCTAGTGAGAGGACGAGCGAGACAGCGCCTATGGAATGTCCAATCCCAACGAGTATATGAGAAGAAAAGTCGATATTGGGAACGACTGGATCTTGCAGATTGAATCCAGCATGAGTGCGACCCCGGCCAGTCAGAAAAGCATGGATACTGCGACCATATTCCTGCCATGGAACTATCCAGCAAACGCGAGTTAAGAAGGTCCTTCTGACTGGTAATAGGTACTACCATACTACTCACAAGATTCATAACCCCATCGAAGGGCTTCTTCATTAAGCAATGCTGAATCCCCCGAAGTTGGCGCGTCGATCGCCCACATTTCTCGAATCTTGATGTTTGCTTTTGATCCATTCTGCGACTGGGTAAGAAGGACCAGCAAGTCATCTATCACTGGCTCCCAGTGCTCCTTGTGAAAGCTACCACCATGTAAAAAGACTAGAGTCAGGCCATCCTGGGGCATGGAGGACTCCAATATCGCTTGACAGTTGACGCCAGTGGGTGGTATGGCCGAGAGTCGAATGTGTATGATTCCGAGAGTAGAGACGAGGTCTCTACTATCAGAGATGAAGACATGCCTCTCTGTGTAAGAAGGCTCTAATTTTTCAAGTTTAACTTTTATAATGCCGTCTGCAGTTGCTGCTTGAAAACAATAGCCTGGTGAACTAGCCGGCGAATAATTTAAGAAAGTGATGATCCATCACAAGATTAGTGTTTGTTCGGATGATCTGCGAGAGAATGACGACGTGGCCAGAGAACCAGCAGCTTTCTGAGTGGCTAGAAGTCCATTAGGCTATGGACTTCAGGAGGACTTATAGGAAGAAGGAAGGACAAAGAGGTCGTCAACGTTAAAGCCTTACAAGCGGCGCTCCAGGTATCCCTTCGGCGAACTACGATCAAATCAAAATCAATATCATGTGCAGCGCTATCGCTTGAGTAAGGGTAACGTTATGAAACGCGCCCCCAGCTTTGGCTGACTGTCCAGTATCTTGTTCACTCTTATCAGCAATCCTAGGGGACCGAACATATATGATAGAAGAAAGGAAGGAGGTTTATAAACGGTGAACTAGGTGGCCACAGCTTGCTCGGCTTCCTAAAAGCGATCTAGGTTCATCGAATCATCAAGTAACGTCTCGTAAAACCCTCATCTCTACATAGTTAGCACTGAAGGAACCTTCCAGTAGAAAACGTTAAGAGAAAGATCGAAGTTTTACGTTTCTAATTCGAGGATGAATTATCATAGAAGAGTACGCCAAGCTTACCATGATATCTCTTTCACGAGGCAAGCTTGAAAGGATTCTCGATTCATCATCATTCGATGAGAAGTACAAGTATGACTTGAGATACTCA
>ML769453.1:179528-255041 GCA_009733575.1 Gymnopus androsaceus JB14
CATCGTGGCAAAAGTAGGTAACCTTACTTGTAACGACGAGTCGGATGTGACCACACCACGACTAGCAATCGCCGCCGATTTGCAGGAGTAGCAATAAGGCTGCTCCAACTCCCGGATTTGTTCATCTGTCATTCTGGATATGTTCAGAGATCTGCTGAAACTCCCGCTGCACCAGTTCGTCATCATAATCTCCATTAGCATGAAATTTTGCGAGAATATCCAACGCCTTTGTCCCCTGAATTTGCTGAGGAGGAACCGGGGAGACTCTGGCTCCTAGCAGCGCGGTGAATACTGAGAACGAGGGTCCAAACGCCTGAAGGAGGGCCGGAAGACGCCATGACCACTCCGAGGACTCCCAGAATAAACAGGTGAATGTGGACCAAGCGGCACTGCACTGCCAAATGGTAACTTGTCATGAATAGCGCAGCTGACATCCTTGAACCCAGTGCATGAATGTAAGCGCAAAGAAAAATTTCAGCAGTCGGAACGACATCGTTTACTTACCCTCTGAGACGAGATGTGCAAGCTCGTTAATCAGACACGAGCAGCCGACAAAAGGGAAGTAATAGATAGGCCCGTGACACTCTACCAGCGATGAACACACTTCATTTTTGGAAAGGCATGTTATTATGGCACCCACAATCTGAGAATTAGCTGGTCGGTTTCTATATACGAGAGACCATAGTGGAAAAGAACATACGGTACCAATGCTCCCCAAAATTATTGCCCATCGTCGACCGTACGTGTCGCAGATCCAAGATATCAAAGGGAACATTCTAGCATAGTTTGACGAACAGGTGAGTATGCTCATAGAAATTCAACGATAAAACACCACTCACGGAATCGCCGCCAAAGGCAAGCTCGCTGAAATAAGCCCCAGGCGTACACCAGAAGGGTTGTTGAATGATCTGTTCCACTGTGGCATTGCCTGGAGTCCACTCATTAAGCTTCCATCGTATCCAACTGCAAAGCTGTCGAGCAGCGTATGAAACCAATGTTTCAGAACGGGCGAGGCAGTTAAACGCACCTTCCAAAGTAAAGTAAAACGATCCAGCCTGTGTTCTTTCGCAGGCCAGGGTCCATCCACCAATTTGAATGTGTGTTGTTCTTCCAATGTGTAGTCTTGTCCTCCATATTTACAACCTCGTCGATAGATTGTGAGAGATGATTGTTGAGGATGAAGAAAGGAAGGAGGTTTATAAACGGTGAACTAGGTGGCCACAGCTTGCTCGGCTTCTACTCTAAAAGCGATCTAGGTTCATCGAGTCATCAAGTAACATCTCATAAACCCTTTACCGTCTATACTGGACTGGTTAGTCTGAGCACTGAATCTAGCTTCGGTATTTGAAAGAACCTTCAGTAGAAATGCAAGATCGAAGTTTTACGTTTCTAATTCGAGGATGAATTATCAAGAATGAGCATCATCATCATTCGATGAGAAGTACAAGTATGACTTGAGGTACTCTTATCATATATGTTCGGTCCCCTAGGATTGCTGATAAGAGTGAACAAGATACTGGACAGTCAGCCAAAGCTGGGGGCGCGTTTCATAACGTTATCCATCGCTTCATTGTCATTCCAAGCGATAGCGCTTGAGGCACATGATATTGATTTGATTTGATCGTAGTTCGACCTGCGAAGGGATACCTGAAGCGCCGCTTGTAAGGCTTTAACGTCGACGACCTTTTTGTCCTTCCTTCCTATAAGTCCTCCTGAAGTCCATAGCCTAATGGACTTTTAGCACTCAGAAAGCTGCTGGTTCTCTGGCCACGTCGTCATTCTCTCGCAGATCATCCGTCAAACACTAATCTTGTGATGGATCATCACTTTCTTAAATTATTCGCCGGCTAGTTTCACCAGGCTATTGTTTTCAAGCGAGCACCTGCAGACGGCATTATAAAAGTTAAACTGTGAAAATTAGAGCCTTCTTACACAGAGAGGCATGTCTTCATCTCTGATAGTAGAGACCTCGTCTCTACTCTCGGAATCATACACATTCGACTCTCGGCCATACCACCCACTGGCGTCAACTGTCAAGCGATATTGGAGTCCCTCCATGCCCCAGGATGGCCTGACTCTAGTCTTTTTACATGGTGGTAGCTTTCACAAGGAGCACTGGGAGCCAGTGATAGATGACTTGCTGGTCCTTCTTACCCAGTCGCAGAATGGATCAAAAGCAAACATCAAGATTCGAGAAATGTGGGCGATCGACGCGCCAACTTCGGGGGATTCAGCATTGCTTAATGAAGAAGCCCTTCGATGGGGTTATGAATCTTGTGAGTAGTATGGTAGTACCTATTACCAGTCAGAAGGACCTTCTTAATTCGCGTTTGCTGGATAGTTCCATGGCAGGAATATGGTCGCAGTATCCATGCTTTTCTGACTGGCCGGGGTCGCACTCATGCTGGATTCAATCTGCAAGATCCAGTCGTTCCCAATATCGACTTTTCTTCTCATATACTCGTTGGGATTGGACATTCCATAGGCGCTGTCTCGCTCGTCCTCTCACTAGATTACTTTCCTTCTATCGAAGGACTTTTTTCTTCGGGTATCCTCGTGGAACCCATGATAATGAACGAGAAGGCTGCGCGTTCGGCTGCAGCTGTATTCACTGCAAACTCGGTCGCAAGGAGGGATATCTGGCCTAGTAGGGAGGAGGCATATAAAATGCTCAAGGCTCGCCATACTTGGAAGATTTGGGATGACAGGACACTGAGGATATACGTGGTTAGTCTGTCTTTCGTTTTGCGAGTCAGGATGTTTACTGTACATATTGTACAGAATCACGGATTGCGGCCTCTCCCCACGTTGGAATATCCCGACATAAAGGATGGTCTGACGCTCAAATGCACACGAAAACTAGAAACGGTACGCTCTAGCCTCTTGTATACTCGGACCTGTCCCATCTATCTCATTCTTCTTGATCTCAGGCTTCGTACAGAGACCTCAACGGCTGCCATGTCGCTTACCGAAATATGCGATCCTACGTTTCTCGCATACGGTTGCACATCGTTTACAGTACAGTGAATGATGGCATGTAAGTACTTTTGCGGTCACTTATGCGTAAACTTTGACGGGTGTTAATCGAGTACCATTCCCCAGCCCCGCAGAAGCAAAACAAGATATCATTCACAACGCTACAGGAGGATTGCAAAATCTCGCTAGTGTTGAATACATTGAGGGTGCAGCTCATTTGGTGAGTGCCTTCAGATTGACTTGAGCTAACTCTAAATGATTATTCTTATGAAACATTAGTCCCCACAAACCCACCCTCGCGCCGTCGCAGAGAAGATATTCAAGCATTGCAGGTGGACGCGGAGATGCGCGGGCTTAAAGCTAAGCTCTGACATCGCTAAAATGCATCAGTTATTCTCGGTCGAAAACATACAGTAGATACTAGACATAACTACACATAAATGGCCATGCGACGATTGCCAATATATAGTATTCTATTGAACTCTTTCATCATCTTTCACTAGCGAGCTTTGGACACTTTGTTGATGTGTATTTACAGTAATCACCTGTATATACCGAGCAGCGACAGAGATTGGGTATGCCAATGTTGCAATACGGTTGAAGCTATAGCTGACCAACGCTCCAAAGATATAATTACCCAATGATCTATTATTTTTTTAACAAAATATCATCAAATGTTTTGTACTTCGACCTACTAAAAAAAGGGAATTACGTGACCGTCCGGATTTCCTGCTTGTTTCTTGCGATGTACCTTTCTCATAATATCAACCTCTGTTGCCTGTCTGATATAGAGTTAGTCAATGTTGAGGCGCACGATAAGGAGCGTACTAATGCCAGTTCCCACAGAGCTTTCAGATAGCCGACGTTGTTCGATATAATCAATCAGAGCAGACCGGATGAAGTCTTCCGTCTTAGTCCTGACCTCAAGAGTCAAGGTCGAAACCAAGGGAACTATTTGTGAACGAGAGATCTGGGCAATCCAGGAGCGGTACATTTTGCCATGACAGCCTTGGACTGTAAACGGTGCCTAACACGTCCAGGTCAGCAACTTTGGGAAAGAAGAAGAAAGAACACACAAGATTGGTCCTATGATTCTGGAGAACTTTGGGGTATGCTTTGGTATCACGGTGATGACAGCCAACGCACATAGTTTCGAGACTCCTATCACCCAATAAGTTGTACCGGTCTCTAGAACAAATCGAAGAAGCGTCTCAAAGACAACAAGCTCCGCATGTAGGGGAGAAGATGTTGTCTTTTTGTTGCAGAACAGCTTTCAGGTTTAGAAAGCTGTTTTTCTTCAATATCTCCTGTGGATCAACTATGATCGAGCGTTCAAACTGACTTGCAGTAGTAGAAAGTAGGCTGTTTCCTGAGAAGAACTGAGAGGAGTAGTGGAAATTGCAAGGCGGAGGAGTCGCCGGATATGAATGACTATGGAAAGGACACGATAAAATGAAACGCGTCATGGAGAAGCCTTTAAAAGAGATCAGTTATATAATCATCGCACAATATGGAAAGAACGAACGAGACGAACCGTTTCGCTGGGTGTTATCTTCATTCACATCTACGTCTCGTTTCCTCTACCTCCATCCGCAGAACGGTTGTGTCACCAGGATCCACAACAGCAAGCATCTAGTGATTATATCCTTGTCCTTGTTTGTGCGGATCATATCATCGAATATTGTAAGAGCCGTGTAAAGGTCTAGTAAGCTTTCGTTCTTTGTATCTATTGTAGTACGCCAAGGCGTTGTCGTGAACAATACTGAGAGCTTCGATTATATCGTCGAAAGCTGCCGCCAACTCTGCATTACCCTTGAGCTGCTCCTTGATCTCAGCGACACGGGCATACCACGTCCGGTCACGTTGGACGAACTGGCGAGAAACTTTTCGAATGTTTGTCGAAGGATAGTCATTCCTAGGCGTTCTTGGAAGGATTCCACAACTGCCTCTTGGGATCTCGGGGGACTGTTCTCGTTGGGTATAAAGGCTTCACGGGATATCTCTTCTAGTATTCGACATACGTTTTCGAGGTACTTTTTTCGTTGTCTCTGTATATCGTGGTTTCGGCGACAAATATCACAATGAATTCGAATCAAGATGGATTGCAACCGCGAAAACCTCAGAACGAGGTTTACTAACGCATATGGCGGCCAAAGCATTGGCGATTTCTAGAACTTGACGGGTTGAGGCACTTGGTATGATAGATGTCATCTCTCGGAAGAGTCAGAGTTGGTTTCCAGTATCGTTACTGTTAGAAAGATGGAAATAACTTTCAATGCATCATGATCAAAGGAGAATTCGGTCGGGCGCTAAGCACTTGAGCGTTCTTACACCTCCTTTCCTATCCATTTCTGAAATGAATTGCAGTTGACATATTGTCCTAGCCGGTCCAATATCCACTTACCTTCCCATTATGCTACGATCCGTCGGTATCAAAAATCCCGTTCATATCTGTGAGTACTTGCTATCTCGAAGATTGAACACTCGTTCATCCTCTGCAGCTGCTGTAAACGGAGCACTTGCTATCTTCAACTTCTTTCCGGGTATCATGGGAGGATTATGCGTCGATAAACTGGGAAGACGTCCTTTACTCCTAATTTCAACTACAGGAATGTTAATCACTTTTACTGTGATTATTATTTTGGCAGTAAGTGGGGTTACAGTGTTACTGTATCTTAGGAATTTTCTTCATTCTTGTGCATGAATAGGCAGAATTCACACGAACTCAGGCTCCTCCATTAGGGATTGCCTTTGTGGTCATGCTCTTTTTATACTATGGCATGCATGATATAGGATGGGTCCCACTTGCAGAATTATATCCTGCGGAAGTGTTGGTGGGCTACTGAAGCCAGTCCCTTCGTTGAATACTTGGCTAACATTAACATAGCCGTTCTCGATTCGGTCCAAGGGCGTATCCTTTGGGATTATGGTTATGACTGCTTCTACTGCACTGGGTGCATTTCTGAACCCGATTGGATTGAATTCATTGCAGGTAGGCATGTCAATTCAATAATCAAGTCTTCCGTCTGACCAGCTTCGACAGTGGCGATTTTATTTTGTGTTTATAGCGATTCAAAGCATGTATTTGTTTCTTATCTGGTGGTTTTTCATCGAGACAAAGTTTGCATCAAAACATTCGAACTTTTCTTCCAATTCTAACTTTGTAACATCTAGGGGTCGTACTATTGAGCAAGTCAGTGTACTTTTCGATGAACATGGAGGAGACGCGCCTCCGAGACTTGATAGAGAGTCGGAGGAGAAGAATACGTATCTTTCTTAAACACAGATCAATTTGGATGTACTGTAGTACTAGTTTTCCTGCTCCGTTATGGTAAGGCTCCGATGTCAATCCTTTAAACGAAGTTTGAACAGTCATATTATACCACTTTGGCTCGAAATCTTGCATTTGAGCAAGAAGAGGTCAAGACCCAGAAGGTCGACTAGAACCTATTCTAAACTTCAGGCCCAGGCTGTCGTTGTTGAACTCTCCGAATTGCCTCTAGATTACCAGAGGGAGGATACGCTGTACTGACTATGTCGATACTCCCAAGCCGAAGAGGGCTCCTTCGACGAGGAAGATCACTGTTACTTCGAATTAGAAGAGTAAGCTCTGATCTTTCTCTTAACATTTTGTACGGGAAGGCTCGTTCAAGTACCGAGTTAGATTCGGTGCTAACCGTTAGAGATGGTCGATCAAACCGCAAGGGCTTTATGAGATGTTACTTGATTCGATGAACTTAGATTCAAGACCAGGAAGCCGAACAAGCTGGGGTCATGGTTTATAAACTTCCTTCCTTTATAAACTTCCTTCCTTTCTTCGCCCTCAACAATCATCTGTCACACTACTATCAACGAGGCTGTAAATATGGAGGACAAGACTACACATTGGAAGAACAACACACATCCCAATTGGTGGATGGACCCTGGCCTGCGAAAGAACACAGGCTGGATTGTTTTACTTTACTTTGGAAGGTGTGTTTAACTGCCTCGCCGTTCTGAAACATTGGTCTCATGCGCTGCTCGCAGCTTTGCA
The DNA here is from genome assembly GCA_009733575.1 of Gymnopus androsaceus JB14. Classification (NCBI taxonomy): domain Eukaryota; kingdom Fungi; phylum Basidiomycota; class Agaricomycetes; order Agaricales; family Omphalotaceae; genus Gymnopus; species Gymnopus androsaceus. The sequence continues at coordinate 186,538 of ML769453.1, forward strand.
CTTGGATACGATGGAAGCTTAATGAGTGGACTCCAGGCAATGCCACAGTGGAACAAATCATTCAACAACCCTTCTGGTGTACGCCTGGGGCTTATTTCAGCGAGCTTGCCTTTGGCGACGATCCCGCGAGTGGTGTTTTAACATTGAATCTATTAGCAGTATGCTCACCCGTTTTTTACACTGATGCTAGAATGTTCCCTTTGATATCTTGGATCTGTGACACGTACGGTCGACGATGGGCGATAATTTTGGGGAGCATTGGTAATGTGTGTTCTTTCTCACTATCGTCTATCGTATACAGAAACCAACATACTAATTCTCAGATTGTGGGTGCCATAATAACATGCCTCTCCAAAAACGAAGGCATGTTTATCGCTGGTAGAGTCGTCACGGGCCTATTCTATTCCTTCCCTTTTGCCGCTTGTTCATGTCTGGTTAACGAGCTTGCACATCCTCGTCTCAGAGGGTAATGTCATTCTGACTATCATTCTCCTTTGCGCTCACATTCATACATCCGGTCTAAGGATATCAGCTGCGCTATTCATGATAACCTTCCACTTTGGCGGCGCAGTTGCCGCTTGGTCTACATTTGCATGCTTATTCTGGAAGTCTCTGACTGGTCATGGCGCTTCCGGCCCTCCTTCAGGCGTTTGGACCCTTCGTTCTCATATTCACTGCTCTGCTAGGGCCAGAGTCTCCCCGGTTCCTCCTCAGTAAATCCCAAGGGGAAAAGGCGTTGGATATTCTTGCAAAGTTTCATGCTAATGGAGATCATGATGACGAACTGGTGCAGCGAGAGTTTCAGCAGATCTCTGAACATATCCAGAGAGAACGGATGAACAAATCCGGGAGTTGGAGCAGTCTTATTCGCTACTCCTGCAAATCAGCGGCGGTTGCTGATCGTAGGTGTGGTCACATCCGGACTTATCGTTACAAGTAAGGTTACCTACTTTTGCTACGATGTTTCTGAATGATGCAGTTGACATATTGTCCTAGCCGGTCCAATATCCACTTACCTTCCCATTATGCTACGATCCGTCGGTATCAAAAATCCCATTCATATACTGTGGGTACTTGCTATATTGAAGATAGAACACTCGTTCATCATCTGCAGCTGCCGTCAATGGATCACTCGCTGTCTTCAACATCTTTGCAGGGATCATGGGAGGATTATGCGTCGACAAAGTGGGAAGACGTCCTTTATTTCTGATTTCGACCACAGGAATGTTAATCACTTATACTGTGATCATTATTGTGGCAGTAAGTGGGGATTATTGAATCTTAAGACTTTTTTCTTTATTATTGTGCATGAATAGGCAGAATTCGCGCGAACTCAGGCTCCTGCATTAGGGATAGCCTTTGTACTCATGCTTTTCTTATGCTACGGCATGCATGTTATAGCATGGGCCCCGCTGGCCGAATTATATCCTGTGGAAGTATTGGTGAGCTACTGAAGCCAGCTCCTTCGTCGAATACTTACACCAACATTAACATAGCCGTTCTCAATTCGGTCCAAGGGTGTATCCTTTGGGGTTATGGTTATTTGCTGCTTCTAATGCACTTGGTGCGTTTCTGAATCCGATTGGATTGAAAGTGTTACAGGTAGGCATGGCAGTTAAATAATCGAGTCTTCTGTCTGACCAGCTTCAATAGTGGCGATTTTATTTTGTGTTTCTAGCAATTCAAACCATGTACTTGTTTCTTATCTGGTGGTTTTTCATCGAGACAAGGTTCGCATCAAATCACTTAAATCTTTCTTCGAATTATAACTTTGTAACATCTAGGGGTCGTACTATTGAGCAAGTCAGTGTACTTCTTGATGAACATCGAGAAGTCGCGTCTCCAGGACTTGGTACAGAGTCCGAGGAGAAGGTCCCGTATCTTTCCTGAACACAGATGCTTTCAATTTGAATGTATTTTAGTAGTAGTAGTTTTCCTGCTTCGTTATGCTAAGGCTCGGATGTCAATCTTGGGTGAACAATCATATCATACCGCTTTAGCTCGAAATCTTGCATTCGAGCAAGAAGAAGTCAAAACCAGAAGGTCGACTCTCTGAGAATTGCCTTACCAGAGGAGGATAACTGACTATGCGATACTCCAAGCCGAAGAGGCTCTTCGACGAGGAGAGCACTAAGCCGGAAGAAATGATGATAGAAAAAGTCACAAAACTGAATGACATGTATACGAACTACAGATTCTACCCGTATGTTCTTTCCTTCCTCAAGTCTGAAAAAGACGTTGAAGTCGACTCCCGGCAGAAAAAGCAAGCGTCTTTTCGTTCCAAGTATCCAATCTTTAATGGCATATAATTCTACATACCTGCTGCTCATCTCGTTACTTATAATACTAGTTCGTGCTTTCGAAGGCTCTCTGCCGCCTTGTTCTTCTCACTTCACACGCTTCCTGCTCACAGCTTGTAAAGTACTCATATCATACTCTTTTCTTCAAGTCAAAGATCAAATTCAACGCGCGCGGGGTCGCGGTAGAAATATCGGTCCTTGGTACATCTATGTCTCGGGAAACAATCGTTTACATAGCGATGATGTTAACGTTTACATGAATTCACAAATTCGGTTTTCTGTAATTGAGGGTTGTGCTTGCTTGGTTCACAGGTAGCACCAGAGTTGACACGATGTTGACATGAGGAGGACGAGAAGCTGCCCATACAATTTCTTCTGCGATATCCGTAGCAGTCACTACACGCGAGAGATCAGATGTATAGGTGAACGAATTTCTTTCGGACTCACAAGGATCTAAGCCTTGATACACTTTGCTAGCTGCGCTGGCATCCCCACGGAAGCGAACAATCGGAGAACTCGGTCTCAACCATTCCTGGATCAATAATCAGTATAGTGAACTCATAAATATTCCGTCGTCCGCGCACCAGGTTGGATTTCAGTGACTCGAATGGGTGTGCTGACGAGTTCGCGCATCGTGGAAGCAGTGAAAGCATGAACAGCATGCTTGGTCGCCGTATAGATAGCACCTCCAGCGTAAGGTTCCACCCTTTAGGAAATGGGTTAAAAATCTTCAAGTGTATAAGGGTTAGAATCGTACCCGGCGATAGACCCAAGGTTGATAATGTGTCCAGACTGCCTCTCCTTGAAATCTAAAGGAACGGTTACTAAACTTGGACAAAACTTGAAAAAAAAAAAAAGTAAGCGACGTACCTTTGATTAGGAGCTGAGTTACAGATATAAGGCCCAAAACATTCGTAGCGAACATGGACTCTATATCTTCGTCGTTGATGTTACCAACTTGCTCGACACCGAGAACGAACCCAGCATTATTTACTAGAGCACGTTAGATACATCCCAACGAGTTGAGATGATTACCAACCCAGGATATCAACGTTTCGTAGGTCCGAGGGAACCTTGTCCCACAACGATGCAACTTGGGCCTTATCGGAAACATCGAGTTGGACCACTGCAAACTTTCCTCCTTGGGTCAAACCAGATTCTTTATGAGCAGAAGCGCATGCGGACGCGACGGATTGAAGCGCTTCTGCTCGACGAGCACATAGAATGACATTGGAACCTCCCTGGAAACGTACGTTGAGAAATCGTCATCCCAGAGATTGTTTATCGCGCACCTTGGCGAATAAGAGAGCGGTTGCCTGTTCATGATCGTTAGAGAGATCTTGCTGTTATACCTTTTGTATACTCACTGCTCCAATACCTGCGGATGCACCAGTTACTAAGACCGTCTTTCCGAGAAGTCTTTGAAAATTGAACAGTGACATTGGTGGTGAATGCGAGAGTGTGTGTATTATTGTGGACTACAAAATTATATATATACGGGTGTCCGTCGGATCCGCCGAACAATTCCCGATGACTTTTTTTAAAATTCTCAACCTCGACCATGGATTCGGAATCGGAGCAATTTAGATGGCGCAATCTTCTTGAATGGCTCGAGGGACATGGAATGGACGTGAGCCCAAGTGCTTTGCTTGTTGAAAGGAGGCAGGTTCAAGGTACGGCCAGAATCGACCTGCATCTTGTCCATCCTAATGTTTCCACAGGAACGGAATACTTTGGACTATTCGCTAAAAAGACTCTATCTCCAAAGACTGTCTTATTCACAGTACCAAAGTCAGCATTATTGAATATTAGAACACTATCCCCACATTACAATGCGGTCGAGCTGTCAGCTTCTCAACTGATTTCCCTTCATCTTCTCATACATCGACCTCTTGAAGGGCAAGAGTCCTTGGATCCCCTTATGGGCCCTTATATTTCAACACTTCCTCGGGACTTTGATTACCATCCACTCTCATGGATGGTCAAGAAAAACGAATCATTTGTTAAACTTCTTCCGCCCAGTGTAATTCGCGCTCTGCACGATATCTCTTCCAAGTTCAATGGTGATCTGGCAGCCATTTGTTCGTTTGTGGTCGGTACAGCTCATCAAGAAACCGACGTTGATCTGAAATCTTGCGTAGCGCGAACATCCTGCAACGTTGAGGGCAACTGCAAAGCCACCCGGCGACTTCGTTCCAGATAACGAAGAACTAGTTCTTGATTACCTATGGGCCTGGTTGAACGGTTGGCAATTTCGTTCTCTCATTGACATTAACTAAGTCAAGTTCTCTCAAGTGAACACGCGTTGCATATATTATCAGGTCAAGAATTATACTGCAGATCCTGACAATATAACTCTCTGTCCGATATTAGACTTTGCCAATCACACATCTAATCTTCCTTGTATGAATCCTCCATCTGCGAGCAATGGAAGCCTGCGCCGCGATTTTTCTCTTCTTTCCCCCTCCGATACTTGCATCAATGCAAACAGTGAGCTGTATCTAAAATACGGCGCTCACTGCAATCGCGTGTTATTCGTTGAATATGGATTTGTGCTCACTGCGGACTCGATTCCCAAAAATCAACAAGTTCTCGAGGTCAATATCGACGATATTGTGGAAGGTCTAATCGAGGAAAAAGGTGAAGCGGGCGCATGGATGAAGGAAGTACTGGAGTCGGAAAACTATTGGGGGTACGCTTGTAATTCGATTTTGATCCAGACGTTGATTTTGTTCTTTTAGGGACTGGACTATGCATTCTACGTCTGAATCTGCTTTCCCTTCATATCGATTGATAACTGCGTTACGCTTGTTTGCTCTCGTTCTTTCTACGCCCAGCTCCTTCCTTTCAGAAGAAACACTCCGTCCTTGGAAGGATGTCATTCTCGGTCGGCAGGAGGATCTTTCGGAAGATCAGGAAATTGCGTGGCGTAATGTTCTTCGTCGCATCTGCGTCGTGATTGTTGAGCGCGCATCTCGGGCACTGGATAGTATCGACAAAGGGCATGAGAGTATAGTAACCCTCTGGGATGAAGAGCGATATGTTGCGGAACGTATTTTAGATTTGATTGAGAATGGAGAAGTGTTTTGACTGGTCTCAGAATTTGCACTCAGGGCTGCTCAGAGCTCTGCTCAGCTAGACACCCCACCCGAAGCGCACCAAGTAAGGCTCTGGCGTTGCGGTGCATTGTCTTCCGAGATCGTTAGCCGGAATAGCATAAACTACTGTCTGCATTGCCATTAATGTAGCCTTAGAATCCTTGGCACGATCTGAAGAACTGGAAACTTGAAAGCCTCTACCAAGCTATCAGTATCTCGGTCTTGCCCAAAAACATCGAATTAGGCGGGGCGGCGATTTGAAACTGACGGAGAGCGGGACCGGACTACAGCATGTTACCGTTGCTGTGCTGTATGCGTAACGGCGCCAAAAGCGCCCTTTTATTAAATCCACCAACAAGAGTCGCTCATTCTTTTTTTCGCTTTTTCCTTTCAGCTCGATAACAAATTCGAACAATGGCTATTGAGCCTTTTCTGGCTACAAGGGCCCAACGGGCGTTCATTGCAACTCGTACGTATATATGTCCAAGACTTGCTCAGGTAGCTGATAATATAATTCTCGCAGTTACAATTCGTCAGTACACAACAGACAATGCTCCTTTCCATTATCCAGGACTCATGAAAAACTACAGAGGCTATTGTGGTGCTCACCATGGTTGCAATAACGTTCAGAAAGGTACGATTGTGATCAGTTTTGCGCTTTAAGCTGATACTAAATACCATATCCAGGTGGAGGAGCACATAGATACTTCGTCAACGTCGGGCTACAAGGTACGTCCTTTCAATTCTCATATCGACTCAACTCATATATTCTCTTCCAGACATTACCATGCTATCTGGCGTTATTTGCCTTGGCGGAGTGAGCAAGCCGTAATTATGAAGCAGTTTGGATTTTAACATGCGCGGATCATCCAGGGTGTTCGAAATGTTCATGGCTTTTGACGCATTGAGGGCTAGAAATGTCATTCAACTTATCGGAATTCTGCGTACGTCGCAAAAACATCTTGCATCGGATCTTTCTACTTATGTCTCCGATATAGTGTTCCACCTGGCCTTGATAGTATCCGCAGCTCTTCAAGTGCACCAGACCCGAGATGCTCTGATAAACAACTCTACAGACTGCAACACTCCTTCTGCCCCCAACTACCTTCATTGTACGTCAATGCTGTCTACTAATTGCGGACTGGACACTCATTCAGTCTCAGAACTGCGATGTCCCCGGCTCGCTGTGGAGGAACATCCTACCGTTCCTTGTCGTAACGCCTTGCATCATCGCCGCTTCTTGGTTGGTTATTCTGTTTTGGGTCAAGCAACTTTTCGACGAGTTTGGGTTAGTAACCGTGTGTTGGAATAATGGATCTTCCTTTCTGAGCTTCATACAGTTGGGCCATCTTTCATATCGTCGGAGCCAATCCCAAAATCAAGAGTACGTGTAATAGTCAGTTCTTAGAGCAAGGCTAACTTATATTCTATCTTAGACATGTATCAATAGTATGTGGATGTGGATTATATTCCAGAACCAAAGCTAATCATACCTTTTTCCCCAGCTACCAGGTCGAGATTTGTGAGATTGTTTGCTCGGTTGCTCGGTTAATTTGCTCACAAGGAACATCTCAAAGGTTTACTCAAATTTGATTTTTTCTTCTTCACCGGTGTTACGATGCAGGTCAGTACTTGGTTTGTTTTAGGGGTATCTTTTTGGCATTATGTGCTAACTTGCAATTGCAACCATGTCACAGCTTCTCATCGTTGTGCTGTCCAGGAATAGCGCGGAGTTTGGGTATGTTTATATGGCTGTGAATCTCCAACGCTATGCTGAAATCTGTTCCTAGTATCACCATCGCCGCTATTCCTATCGTTTTGGGGCTCCTCATGGGAGCTGCCATGGCCGTCCGGCGAGAAATTAAATGGTTCGTTTGTCGAACTCTGCTTTTAGTAGTTTCGCACTTAACCCGTTATGCAAACAGGCTGATGTCGATTGCACTTGTGGTGCGTGCGCATTATAATGATTCTATAACGTGTGGTTAACGCTATATGGTTGGGCAGATGATGTTGGCGGCTGAGACCTACTGTGAGTTAATTTGGCTCTTTAGATTCTAATGTACTAATGTTTTCTCTATGATCCAGTCAGTAAGTTCAATCTCTCGGGCTTTTGCCAACGCATCTAAACAGCATGTACCTGCTCAGTCTATAAACTCGTACGATTCTACGAACCTTCCTCCCGCGATCAGTACAGCACAACACGAGACACCCTGACCGTATTCAGTAAGCTCCTTTTGCGGTCTGCCCACAATAGATGTCTAATCTTCTTTCAGCCATCGTTGCTTTCCTTCTCCTATTTGGTGAGAACCTTCCTTTGTGTTACCGAGCTCCATCCTGATGATATTATTTGTCTTCCAGCGACATTTGCAGTAGGTCTGAGGTGTTTCAGCGACTTTGACCGAGGCCTACTGCCATCCAAGTCCCATGGTCAGTCCTACAAACCTGTCTCAACCAAACTAGACATGTTTAATGACGGTAATAACATTCTAGAAGTAAACAATCGGCCGAAATACTCACTAAAGGGCGATTCTGCAGATATGAGCCAACGTCAATCTTCGTACGGCGGGGGTGCAGTACTCGCGCCTCGGATATCTATCGAGTGATCTAGCCGGTGTAGCAGGTACACCTCTCAGCATAAAATCTTTAGTACGTCTTTTGCCATTAGTTGGTGCTGTCTATCTCGGTACTCTGCACATTGGGCCCATCTACTAGTCATCATTTATTTAAATACACCTTCGCCAAACGGTTTTCCTTGTATACCTAGTGCCTATTCCGATTCGATTTTTGGATACTCATGATCATCCTATTCTATCTACCATCTGCTAGTCTTGTCTTGTTTTGTATATATGCTGCTTGGATGCTGCTGGACAATGGTAATGATGAGTTTCAGTCTGCGAAGCGTCATGCTTTGGATTTCGCCTCAACAATAAGGACAAACTTGGAGCTTTGGCGCACCCTCTTCTCTGATGCATCAGTTCTGGCTGAACCTTGCAGATTGGACTTTTCAACGACTGAGGATAACTAGGAGACTAGCCTGGCTGTTTAGCCTTGGTAGAACTTGTGACAGGATGGTGAACTTGGTGATGGCCGATTGGCGAAACGGCATCGCGTTTGAGTTGCATCAGGCAGGTTCGAATCCTGCCTCGAACATTACGAGACCGATTGGTTACTGAATGGCGATTCAATTATCTGATTCATGGATCATGGCAGGAAAGAAAGAGCGTTTCCCCATGTACGAGTATGCGAAAATTAGAGCCATTATGAAGAGCTGGACGCGTCGAAGCTTCGGTACCGGTGAAACTTCAGCAATTTACCCTGCTCACTATTGCCTTTTGCATATGGTTCTGGTGTCAGCCGAAATTATTTCCGTGTTTATTTGGGCTGCAAATGAATGGGCTATGCGAAATGAATTAAGCCTATATTCTTTTCGGCCTGGCTTTGGTTTCCATAGTTTTCAATTCATTTCGACCAAACAAACAAGTTCAAAAAACCATCGACCCAGAACCATATGCAAAGGCAATAGAAAGCTTTGTCAAAATTGTCAACGGCCTGAGAAGATTTCTCTCAAGTTGAGAAATCGTTCGAGTAAGCTTGTAATCACAAATGTGTCATGCTGATAAACGACTCTGTTGCTGAACCGTCCCTGGACGACGCTCGACACAATTCTTTGCTGGTATAAAAGCAAGGATAACTCTCCGGAATGAACATCAACACCCTTATTCTCAGTCCTCTCAAACCAAGTACACTTTCTTCGCAATCTAATGAAGTCCTCTAGTTCAGCTACTCCCTTGCAACTGCGCCACTTTTCGAGCCCCTTCGACTGGGTCTCTCACTCTTCGCAACCGTGTGTTCATGGCTGCATTAACAAGGAATCGTTCGGTACCTACAAATGTACCGAATGATTTAAACCTCGAGTACTACCAGCAGCGCGCCAAGAGCGCTGGTCTGATCATCTCCGAGGGCGTTTTAATAACTCCTCAAGGGTGGGTCCATTATTAAATCTTGAGTGTAGAAAATCACTAACATGCCCTTGAAACAGAACGGAATGGCCTCATGCACCTGGAATCTGGAGCCGAGAACAGATTGCAGGATGGAAGAAGATTACAGACGCCGTTCACAAGGAAGGCAGTTTCATTTTCGCTCAATTGTGGCATCGTAAGTTGCAACCAGTTCAAGTCAGCCTCGTCTAACACCATGAAATACAGTCGGCCGAGTCAGTCATCCTGATGCTCCAGAGCAAGTAGCCTCGGGCAAGCCTGTATATGCACCCTCTGCAATCTCAGCACGAGGAGGAAAGTTTAGATTCCTTCCTGGTGAACCGGGATACGTTACAGTAAGTACACACTCGCGAGCTTGCATGCATGATCGCTAACATACCTATCTCAGCCGACTGCAATTGACGATCCGACTACATTGCTCGATCTCTTTGAGCAAGCAGCGATAAACGCTAAGAATGCTGGATTCGACGGGGTAGAATGTGAGCTAACACCTATACCTGTCGCTTCATTTATCTAACATTCCTCTTCCAGTGCACGGTGCCAATGGATACCTGGTCCAACAGTTCCTTGATTCAACCTCGAACAAACGAACAGACTCTTGGGGAGGCTCTGTCGCAAACCGTGCCCGTTTCGGTCTTTTGGCTCTCCAGAGGCTGATCAAAGTCTTTGGAAAGGACAGAGTCGGAATCAAATTGAATCCTACTGGAGGATACAATGATATGGGGTAAGTGATGCGGTTCTCTTGAAATGCATGATAGGCCTGATGTTTAATTCTAGAATGCCTCTTGAGGAAACTATAGAGACGTATAGCTACTTCATATCCGAAGCTGACAAGCTGGGAATTGCTTACATTGATCTCGTTCGTTATGTTGATATGCTTGACCCAGTCATTGACGGTATGCGAAGTTTCCCCATGTATGATGCCGCTCGATTCTAATACTGCTTACCGTGAAGGGGCAAAACGGGGAACACCGCACGATATCCTCGCCACCTACGGTTCTCTTATCAAACATGCTCAAGTGTTCTCGAATGGGGGATTCACAGGTGAAGAGGCTGCTGCTACTGTTAAAGGTAGGGATTCACTACTCATGCATATCCTGTACTGACTGTCATTCCAATAGCCGGCCAAGCCTCCGGTATCTTCTTCGGAATACCATGGATCACCCACCCCGACCTCGCACAACGTTTACAGCTCGGAAGGCCTCTCGATAACGAGATCGACTTTACGACGCTATATGGAAAGTACTATGCTCCAGAGGCAGAACAAAGAAAAGGATACGTTGACTATCCAGCGGCAGATTATTCTGACCTGGAGCTGAAGAAGAGTAGTAAACGTCTATCCATGGGTAACAGGTTGTTAAATTTGTTGCGGCGTAGCTATTAGAACGTCTCACATGAGTCACAGCTAAAGAACATACTTACATTAGTTCACTTCTAATTACACTGTATCGATAGCATTAGTAGAATATTCGTCTTTTGTGATTCTTGCAAAGCCTGTCGAATGAAAGTGGTTGAAGGACGCGTATGATACTTACTTCATTATTCAAAACACAGATTGAATATAGACTCGTATACAGACTCGTATAAGTACTTAAATAATCGAAATACCGACTTGATACCAACTCACAGCATTATTATTTGGGTAAATTTTGTGAAAGGCATTGAATTTAAGTGCATGCAGTCGATCAACGAGTGCTATTGTCAACTGACAACGATGGCAAAAGGGAGAACGCGTATATTACAGTTGATCACGGTATCGAATGGTAGTCAAAATCAAAACTTATAGGGCGCGGATCTCTGTTGTCTACCTCATGGCCCAGTCGTCCCAGTCCAATTTCAATCCTCTTGAACATCGAGAATGGCAGAGTCTAGCCGACAGGAGGCTTCATGAAGCTTCTTTAATGCCATTGAAATGTGGTTGGCGCAGCTATCCTGAGGCGCATGAAAAGTTTCGTCGTGTTGTAGAAAAGTGAGCTCACTAAATGACTTTGAAGCATTGGTACTGAACTTCCATAGTCTTCAGATCGCCGTCGAACGAACAGATTTACTTTACCACTCTCACAAATATTCGAGTTTTATCAAAAACTATGAATTTCAGAAGAGTTATCACGAATACAAAATATGTCTCCAACATTTGAAGGAAGAATCGAGGGTACAGTACTTTTCTAACACTCGTTGCTTATTTCACTAATGAATAGACAGACTTTTGCCGGCTCGTGTGACGAGTACGAGCGTGAGCATCCAGAGCTGTTTCCCCCTCGCCATAAACTACCCTCAAAGAGAAGAGCAAGCGTAGAGTCGAGGCGCTGTCAGGTTGACATTACGGTTGGAGAGAGCTCAATCGATATCAAGGTGCAAGGGGAAGGTAGCGTGAATGTCAGGATGAAGCAGGAACATGGACACAGTGTACCGCCACCTCCGTATATTCTAAATCCTTACAGTGGGTAGACTTTAATCTTATGCTATTCAAAATCTCCTCTATTAAAAGAAAGGAGATGATTATAAAGAGAATTCCTTTTTCGAAGGGTTTGAGATTTCAGAAGAAAATAGCATAGATCCCAACACCGGTCGCCAATAAAGGTAGGGTACCCCTTCCAAAGTTCAACAAATTCCACTTTTGCAACAGCTCCACCGTTCCGTCGTCCAACAAGATTTCGGCCCCATTCTTGGTCCTCTCCTTCACCGCCGCTGCTTTCGCATGCAACGCTCCATTGGTAGACCTCATTGTCAAAAGCGTATACGGAATGATAGATGCGGTAAGAAGACCTGCGATGGTCAAAAGGCTCCGAGTGTTGTGAATGGATTGAATGGATAGCGGGTTGGGGAGGTAGTAAGCTGCGTAGGCGAAGGATGAAGCAGTCAATAAAACGATGGGTGGGTTGGCGCTGTATCCTCGGGTGTAGATGCTCTGCCAAATACTGGAGGCATGGGCAGCAGCGGAGGCTGGGAGACTAGGATCGAGGAGAGCGTCACCTGCGACGTATGAGCAGGCCATTATCGCCCCTACGATATGTATTCAGACCCAAGTTGAGATAGATGATATCATTTGGTACATACCGGAACACCACGCAGATCCACTCAGCCCCACTGCTAGGGCAATGCGGATGCCACTGGGTACTGCAACAAGGGCCATGTTGTATATAATGGTAAATTTCAAACAGAGCCTTAACGGTTGAGTGAAAGCTTTATATACCAATGGCCTGAGACTTTTGGCCAAAACGCGTCAGCAATGAAGTAACTGTTCAACCATCATGATCATTAGATCATTGTGGTGGCACCGACGCTACACGAAATGTGCGGCTGAACCCTGAAGCCCAGTGAAAAGCCAGAGATCCCAGGACCATGGGACTAGATTTATCAAAGTACTGCCGCACCGTGCAGTAGAAAAATCCAGGCGTCCTACCAGTTTCGGCGTCTAAATGTCGACAGTAAGCGCTGGCTTGACTCTTCTCAAGACTCCAACTGAGCAAGACCTAGAAAAGGCAGGGTAGGTAGGTAGGTAGGTATACCGGCGCGGTCCCATTGAAGATCTTGCGTATACGCAGTCCCAAATTTGAGATTCCGATCCAAAGAAGATTCGCAGCAGGGGATGCACAATCCATTACGAGAAATCGAGAATTCCGCGCAATAAAATAGCAATATAATCCACAAAATACAAGCACACAAGAGCATAAATTAGTTCTGTGAAAAAGATGAAAGCGCTAGTCAGTTCAACAAAACTGGAAGGAGGAAACAAGACGTACTTCCGGTATCCTAAAAATAGTGATTTCCTGTTGTTTAAAGTAACGCCGATTTTCCTCGTCGATCAGAACCAGGTTGAGATAGTATCGCGTGCTGAACTTTTTGTTCACATCGCGGAAGGTTGGCGTCAGGTCGAAACCTCCGAGGAATAGACGGATGGGTATAGTTTCACCTGTGATAGTGACGGTGAGCAAAGGATTTATAGGATCTGCTGGACTATACCTCTAACAGGGGCACCATCCATGATTTCGAACTTTGTGATTGTTTCGCTCTCGTTGTACTGGTTCGGAGGAGCGCCGGTAGTTTCTCTTTGGATGATAGACAATTCCATATGCTTGATTTTTATCCTCACAAGCAGGAAGAAAATCTTGCCAACTATGACATCTTTCAAATGGTACCTTGAGGAGAGTCGCTTGTCAGCGAAGAAAGGAAATTAAGAGAGAGGATTCAGAGAGCGCACTTGGACTTGTTGTACTCGAATTCGATATGCAAGCTATCTTCAATTCCGACTTCCATTTTAATTGAATTGTTGCTGTCTGGGGGCATCCTGAACGAGTGTACCCAGATATCCCGCTCCTTTACCACATCTGCCATCCGTCGTGATATCGTTACCCGAATAAAGTACCTATAGACTAGTTAGCTCATAGTATTCTACATGGAGCTTGTAAGTACCTAAGTACGCACCTCAGCTTAACATTAATTCCATGATAGCTCTCAAACTGCTTCTCCACGTTCTTGAACCCAAAATCGAACGTTTGTGCTTGTCGCATTTCTCCTGGCGCTGCAAGCTCCTGCGATAGGGATAGAAATTCATGATGATGCCCTCGGTCATAGAATAGCTCTAAATCACTTCAGACTTGATTATATCTCGAAATCCTAAAAGGAAAATTCACCTATACTTCCGACAAATTCAACCTTGATTCCATCGTGCTGGACCTTCTTGCCGTCTCGTGTACGGATAGATATCTATAAACTATATCTCCGTACAATTTACTTGTCGAAATAAGCAAATTGTGAGCCTACCTGGCCGCTGACTGTGTCTCCGTCGAAATAAACTGGACATGAAACCATCTTGTCCTTCTCGCCCTTGGTCTCTACTAGCTTGCGTACATCCTCTCCGTCCAACTTGAAATCGATGTCAATGGGTGACGCGAAAAAATAGCTAGTCATTGTGCGTTATCCTTGTACCAGAACGAATACGCGAAGAGGAAGATGACAACTTCAGACAAGAAGCACACGTGGAACGGCGCTTAACGCGTCCTGGTTATTACAAGTTCGGGCTGTTAAATTCGGTTTGACAGAGTTAATACATAGTACATGGTCAGTACAGTTCTTTTCTTTGTTCAGTAGTCCATCATAATCATGAACTGCTTCACTCTCCCTCTCTGCCTACAGGCGACCAAACAGGATTATTCGTAGATATGTTACCTACGCCTCCCGCAAAGATACCATCGACAGTGAGTTCCAATTGAGGACTGATCGTCACGTTAGGTTCCATAGCCCAAAGAGCAACAGCAACAGTGCTAATCAATATCGTCAGTAAGCCTCTTTCTGAACGAAATGCGATTACACTCACTTTGTTCCATTGTAATCAAGAATACCTTCATGAACGGGGAACTTGAACTGGGGCCTACGCAAGAACATATCAGAAAGACAGAACGAAACATCGTCTGCAGGAAGAACTTACCCCAAGTTCCCAACCCTCTTACCCATCATCCACCCGTTCACAAACAGATACACCCTGTAGGGTTGGCCCAGAGGCTCGTCGAACGTGAAAGACGTCAATACATCGAATCCTTCCGGAATACTCAAGTTGAATGTCGTCACGAAAATCCTACTCCGGCAGCGGAACCTGGCAGTCCCTCGGAAAGGTCGCGGGATTCCCAAGAAGAAGTATCGAACCCAGGAAGATGCCATCCCTTACGCTCGCCGAAGGTGCCGCCTTCGTTCATGACCCCACGAACTTTGTCGAGGTACCCTTTGTAGCCGCCCACTTTGCCTTGGACCTTCCACTCGGTGAAGTTGCCAGTATTCAGCTGGAAGCCTCGAACACCACGTGGAGATTTAGAGGCGTCGGTATCGGCTATGAAAATAAAGGTAAGAAAGGAAAAACGAGACAATACTAGGTCGAAACACGTACCTCCGTTTGTTTCATTTAGGCCCATGTTATCCTGTAAAGTATTGTATCAGACCGAAGCACTGAATCATGAACCAAACACACCTGAACGATAGTGATAACGTTATCCTCTCCTATACGCAGAGAGCCCTGGGGGAAGAAGAACTTTTCGTCGGTTTCCTCGATCGTATTAGCATCATTGCTAGAGCTAGAAGACACCGTTAGCTGGAAAGGTATGTCAGCGGAAGATGAGAGGCAAACTAACTTTCCAAAGGACGTGTTTAAGAAAACATCGTTGATCCAAACACTCGCCGCAAATGCTAAATGTTAGAATTTTGAGTAAGGATCACCGCAAGAAAATCAGGGTGAACCAACCTTCACCACCGTTGATCGAGAGATTAACGCTAGCTTCCGCACCAGTCGCATTGAAATGACCTCTCCAAAGAACAATGTTCTCGCAGCTGGGTGGGGGAATAAGATCAGGAAAAGCCAAACAAGCCTGTTAAGCACTCACTAGCCATAATCACACCCGTAAGTAATTCTGCCATCCCCATAATACCTAAAAACATAACCGGTTGTCAGCTGAAGCAAGCAGCGCTGAGAATAAGTTTACATGGGGAATGGAATATTAGTAGTCGTGTGGTTTGCCACCTCCCATTCTGAATCGTCAAAGCTACTCAAGATTTCAGGCAAGCTGTTGTTAAACTTCCACCCTGAGAGCACTGGAACCGTTATGTTCTCCACTATCGTCGAACTGGGAATAGTTCCAACAAGGATGGACGAGCTATCCGCGGAAGCAGAGACAGACACTTGTGCTCCATTCCAAGTGACCGAAGTGACATTAGCCGGAGCAACGATGGTGAGGGTAGTATCGGCAGTGCCAGCGGTAACGTTGAGGTCTCCTTTGAGCGCGAGAACACCATCGGTAATGTTCGCAGTGCGCACGAGGTACGGTCCACCGACAAGAATGGAGTCGTTCGTGCCTATGCCCCAGTAGTTGGCGAAATCGCCTGAAGCGGCGGGTATCACGGGGGAAAAGAAAGTAGCGGCCGTGGCGGAATCTGCGAATAAGACGAGTTGCGAGTCAGACTCGAGGATGGTAGCTAAACCTGAAAAGCCCGAAGCAACAGAGATTATGGTGGCGTCACCGAGAGTAGGGGGTAGGCCGGCAGTAGGAACCAGAGATGACAGTGATTCCAGAGGAGTTGACTGTCTGTGTTTCGGAGACCAGAGAGTGCGAATTCATGTTCTTGAGCTGACGGCCCATACAAAAGAACAACATCCTTAGTGCCAATGACACCAGAGAAGAACACTTGTGCAGTCGAGTACAACAAGCTTGAGCCTGAACCAAGATCGTAATCTGTAAGAAGGACTTTGGATTCACGACCAGACAATGTGATATTGGAAGCCACGAGAGGAATCTGCAACTTGACGCCCGCCGCGGTAGTAACGTTCAGCTTGAAGTTCGTGGTTGCACTATGGTTAACGATGAGTGTACCGTCAACGTGAAAAAAAGTGAAGGAACCATACGTGGAAGTAGAGTCGCTTTGCCTGACAACCCAAAAGCCCGAGCCCGAGTCAGGGTTTTGAAGGAATGTTACAAAGGCGGCAGTGTTCGTAACTGCGCCAGCAGTGAGTCCAGTTGACGAATCACCAACCCAATTGGTCTTGTAAAAGTCGGGAGAACTTCGCAGGAATATCCCTTGAAGCTTCAACTCGAGGTGCTTGTCGGTCAAAGCTCGGTTTTCGGAGATCTAGACGGTACTTGAATAACGAGTTTTAACGCAGTAAACAAATGCTCTCTTACTGTAGCGCCGTAGTCATACGAGGTATAGACCTAGAGAGAAAGAGCGCGGTATATCAGGTTCAATTAATTTCTTTTGACAGGCTTTGCAACGCACACCACTAATGTTCTGTATGAGTAAAGATGAGTAGATGAATAGAGAAGACAAACTCACTGGAACGGGATCCCACCCCAAGAGGTGCCTCCGTAAATCATATAGTAGCTCGTAAGCTTCGCATTACTGGCCCACAACTGGCGATTGAATACCGATTGGAAATCTGGTCCTGTAAGAATCTCGCAATCCGGATAACCTATGATAAGAGAATTTTAGAGGGATCAGGAAGACAAGAAAATATTAATTCTCACCAGGAGCACCTGGTCCCCATGCATCGAATGATCCACCTTGGAGAAGGTTAGTCGGACCAAAGGGAAGAAATCTAGGAAAAGTCACCTTGGAATTCTACAAAAGAGTAATGAGGCAAGGTTACGAGAGAAGACTAATCACCACGAACCAGGTATGTAGAGGGGCTGCGATGGATTGGCTGACTCATGATAAGAGTGGTAGTTGGTGGTCACTCCACTCCAAGTTTGCGGAGACGAGCAGTCGAAACCTTGAGGGTAGCTATCGAACCTATGCGATGAAAACAGGATCAGCAATATCCTTGATGCCCGCTAATCAAGATGCTCACCCGTATAGATCAACCGCGCCCTGGGTTGAAAAAAAAAAGTGAGCATTGGTTGCATTATATATACTGATACTCACAGTTCCGTTAATGAAGTTATCACCTTCTCCTGGGTCGTTGTACGTTAATGGAATGACAATGCTTGAGCTGTCATAGACAGATTCCAATTCAGCAAAGTATTCTGCACCCTGGCCCTGGTTATATTCATTATCTGTCAATTATCAGCATGAGATTATTGCGAAAGCTGGCTATGATAGTGCTCACCGACTTGGAGCAAAATGACAGGACCACCCTCCGTAATTTGGTTGGGAGATGTTCTGGTTAATGATGCCTAAGAATGTAGTCCATCCATGCTGCAGTGTAATCTGCCGCGTTGGTACGAAGTTCACCTGCAACTTCGGTCGTGATCCAGTGAGCGAGTCCTCCTGCGGACGTCTCAGCATTGATGTACTTTGGGCAGATGTCACTTCAATAAAGAGGGCGAAGAGAATAACCACATGGGACTCACAGGACCTGTGAACGTTTATACAACAAGTGCGGACACGAGACGAGTTACATCAGTAAAGTGCATTCCTTTGAGTTTCTCCGCGTACCTGGTCTCAACGTGATCCATATTCCTGCCTCTTTCGCAGCATCGTATAGCGGCTGCAAAGCCCTCCAGTCATTAAAATCGACAGTTCCATTAGAAGGGTTGATTGAACCCATGTGCGTGTAAACCTGCCATTACGGTTAGCAACTCAGGAAAGAAGAGCTGAGCTGAGTGTGATCTTACGCTAACACCGTTCAGCCCCGCGGCTTTAACTTTCTCAAGAATGTCTATCCATAAGTCGGGGACAGGAAGGCGGTACGTGTGGAATTCGCCAGAGCTATGTGCGGTAGTTTCAATGTTTGGAGAACGGAAAATAGAGGATTTCTGCTTACTGTAGGAAGATTCGTTGTCCTTGCAAAGAAAGACTGAAATTGTCAAATGACACTTCGTCAGTAAACCGAGGAGAGATCACGTTCCGTTTATTGGAACGAGCAAGATTGTCAAGTGGGTTTGCAGATACTCTCCCAAAGGGTACTAGGAACGTCAGCAAGACAGAAAATATGACTGTGGTAAGCCACAGGCGGGTGTGCGATGGGTGCTCCATTGCGCTTTTGACTCCATTGATATCTAATCGAGGGTTTTTATAGCCCCGGAGAAGGTCTTTGTGGACCTGACGTAGTAATGTCGCAGTCTTGCTGCAGTCTCATGACCACTGACCGCGAGGAGGTTGTTTTGAAAAATGAAGAATAATTGTTCACAGGGGACATTTGGTTCTCCAAAAATCGCGGACCGCTGGTAGAAAACCCGGGGCGAACATTCAATTCGACACATTCAATTCGACACATTCTGTTGGGAAAGAATTTCAGGCATCTATAGCTGCACATGATTTGCGCATTAGAAGATCATAAAACCTAGAATGTAATCTAAAAGAACTCACCTGTTCTCCAGATCCTCCTTGGACCTGAACCCACACAAACTGAACCAATACGAACGTTGAATGGGAAGAGCGTCGTTGTCTCTCTCTAAGTTGTCATGCAGCTCGCAGACGATCATTTCCTGTACGAGTTTATCAAGGGCGATTACTAATGGATATTAGAAGAATAGACCGCCCAAAGGACGGTCGAATTCTATTATTTGGAGAATTTTGAATCATGCAGTTCTTGATCTTCTTCCTTTGAAATAAACCAAGTTAACCTAGCGAGCAGCCCGCGGAAGGATAGGACGGTACATGAAAACCTGGAAATGCTCGAACCTGTGGAGTAGACTGAGCGGAGATTCATCGTGAAGCTGGTCAAAAAGTTGTTCATGATACACAAAGTAAAGTACACGGAAAATAAAATAGATGCGAAAGCACGAAAGATAGGTAGGTGATGTAGCACTGACTGGGCCCATTTCTGAATCCAACGGGAGCTTTCTGCGCGCGCGCAGAAACTGGCAGTTTCTGAGATTGTGCATAGGTCACAGCGTCACGTTGTATTCGTATTCTCCGCTCGTACTTTGAGCCATCCAAAGGAAGGCGGCTGAAACCATGATAAGAAAGTTTTGGATGACGTTGGCGTATCCGTAGTACTTGAACATCTCTGCGTAGTCACTGAAGGACGTATTTCAGTACCAGGACAGTCTGGAGGCAGAAATCGTTAGAAAAGCCAAAAACATCTGAAAGCAATATATGAATACACACCACGCTCCCAGCCAGACCACCAGCCATCAAGGCAAAACCTATGAACAAAAAGAGTCCTTGCTCTCCAGACGGCTCTTGAGTCACCAAAGCCCTCGTCGCCTTTAATACGGTCCTTGTCGATGAGATTAACGACAAGATAGCCCAATAATGAGCAAATGCCTGGCACCCAATCGACAAATTTAACGTGTACAGGTGGCTCGTCGCCCCAAGGAACACGAGCATGCTGCAGAGTACACAGCAACGTCCAGAAAAATCCAGTTTGCTATCGCAAACTATTTGAAGTATTACATTTTTGGATTATAGAATGGAATTATGCAGGCGAACCAAAGCTCCAGCAAGGTATACTCCAACATTTCGACGATATTTTCCAAGATGGAGGTCCGGGAAAGGATTCAGACAAACTCTGCGAGGATCGTAATTGGACCTTGGAAGAGACATGTGAAGAGGGATGAGATAGGCGCCCGGGCTGTGACCAATGACCGCATCGGTTAGACGCTCATCGAGATCAAGATATGGTGGTAGTGTTCTGTGTCCGTGTCCTGCTCATCCTGACATTCACACTGCCTTCCCCTCGCACCTTGATATCAGACTGAGCTCTCTCCATATCGCTAATATCAACCTGACAGCGCCCCGACTCCATGCCTGCCTCTTCTCTTCGAGCTTGTAGTTTATGACGAGGTGGAAACAGCTCCGGATTTTCACGCTCGTAATCGTCACAAGATCTGGCAAAAACCTGTCTACCATTAGTAAAATAAATACAACGAGTGTTAGAAAATTACTTTCGATTCTTCCTTCAAATGTCGGATACCCATTTCGTATTCACGGTAGCTCTTCTGGATTTATAGCTGATAAACTTGGATATTTATGAGAGTGGTAAAGTAAATCCGTTCGTTCAACGGCGTTCTGAAGACTATGGAAGTTCAGTACCAATGCCACAAGTCACTGAGCTCACTTTTCTACCGCAGGATAGCTGCGCCAACCACAGTTCAATGGGACCAGACAAACTTCATGACACCTCCTATCGTCTATACTCTGCCATTCTCGGCGCTCAAGAGGATTAAAGTTGGACTGGGAATTGGAATTGGACTGGGACGACTGGGCCATGGGGGGAGGGGAACAAGAGATGAGGAACAAGAGATGAGAGATAACCCGCGCCCCTGTAATTTCTGAAATTGACTATCTCTAGAAAGTCACCACCACCATTCGATACCGTGATCAACTGTAACGCGTATACGCGTTCTCCCTTTTGCCATCGTTGGACAATAGCACTTGTTGATCGACTTCATGCACTCAAACCTAATGCCTTTCACAAATTTTACCCATGCTGTGAGTTGGTATCAAGTCGGTTTATTTAAGTATACGAGTCTGTATGCGAGTCTATATTCAAGTAAGCATCATACACGTCCTTCAACTATTTTCATTCGATAGGCTTGGCAAGAATCATAAAAGACGAATATTCTACTAATACTATCGATACAGTGTAATTAAAAGTGAACTAATGTAAGTATGTTCTTTAGCTGTGACTCATGTGAGACGTTCTAATGGCTACGCCGCAACAAATTTAACACCCTGTTACCCATGGATAGACGTTTGCTACTCTTCTTCAGCTCCAGGTCAGAATAATCTGCCGCTGGATAGTCCACGTATCCTTTCCTTTGTTCTGCCTCTGGAGCATAGTACTTTCCATATAGCGTCGTAAAGTCGATCTCGTTATCGAGAGGCCTTCCGAGCTGTAAACGTTGTGCAAGGTCGGGGTGGGTGATCCATGGTATTCCGAAGAAGATACCAGAGGCTTGGCCGGCTATCGGAATGACAATCAGTACAGGATATGCATGAGTAGTGAATCCCTACCTTTAACAGTAGCAGCAGCCTCTTCACCTGTGAATCCTCCATTCGAGAACACTTGAGCATGTTTGATAAGAGAACCGTAGGTGGCGAGGATATCGTGCGGTGTTCCCCGTTTTGCCCCTTCACGGTAAGCAGTATTAGAAGTGTGCAGCATTATACATGGGGAAACTTTGCATACCATCAATGACTGGGTCAAGCATATCAACATAGCGAACGAGATCAATGTAAGCAATTCCCAGCTTGTCAGCTCTGGATATGAAGTAACTGTACGTCTCGATAGTTTCCTCGAGAGGCATTCTAGAATCAAATATCAGCCCTATCCTGCATCTCAAGAGAACCGCATCACTTACCCCATATCATTGTAACCTCCAGTAGGATTCAATTTGATTCCCACTCTGTCCTTTCCAAATACTCTGATCAGCCTCTGGAGAGCCAAAAGACCGAAACGGGCACGGTTTGCGACAGAGCCTCCCCAAGAGTCTGTTCGTTTGTTCGAGGTTGAATCGAGGAACTGTTGGATCAGGTATCCATTGGCACCGTGCACTGGAAGAGGAATGTTAGATAAATTCAGCGACGGGTATAGGCCTTAGCTCACATTCTACACCGTCGAATCCAGCATTCTTAGCGTTTATCGCTGCTTGCTCAAAGAGATCGAGCAATGTAGTCGGATCGTCAATTGCAGTCGGCTGAGATATGCATTTTAGCACTCATGTATGCTAACTAGTGAGTGACCACTTACTGTAACGTATCCCGGCTCACCAGGAAGGAATCTGAAATTTCCTCCTCGTGCTGCGATTGCAGAAGGTGCGTACACAGGCACACCCGAAGCTATTTGTTCTGGAGCATCAGGATGACTGACTCGGCCGACTGTATTTCATGGTGTTAGACGAGGCTGACCTGAACTTGTTGCAACTTACGATGCCATAATTGAGCGAAAATGAAACTGCCTTCCTTGTGAACGGCGTCTGTAATCTTCTTCCATCCTGCAATCTGTTCTCGGCTCCAGATTCCAGGTGCATGAGGCCATTCCGTTCTGTTTCAAGGGCATGTTAGTGATTTTCTATACTCAAGATTTAGTAATGGACCCACCCTTGAGGAGTTATTAAAACGCCCTCGGAGATGATCAGACCAGCGCTCTTGGCGCGCTGCTGGTAGTACTCGAGGTTTAAATCATTCGGTAGGACCTCGGAAACTCCCCCCAAACGTTGTCCGGTCAAGTGCCCTGAAGTACGCTATGATTTTGAGCTCAAATACGCTATTTCGGACAGGGACGGTCACGTGAATTTCAAAAAAATTCCAAAAAATTCCTGAGCGCTCCTACAGGCTTCTACGTACGTTAAAAATGACCTAAATGCATTCCTGAGGTCCTTTTCGGGCAGGTATTATAAGAATTTCAAAAAAATTCCAAAAAATTCCTGAGCGCTCCTACAGGCTTCTACGTACGTTAAAAATGACCTAAATGCATTCCTGAGGTCCTTTTCGGGCAGGTATTATAATTTTCAAAGCAGGTAAAGCCTTCAGAGCCTTTTTTGCCCCCTGCTTTTGGAACGCTTGCCACCGTTTCCCTGAACGACCATTCAGCTGCATGTTACTATGTGAACCAGACAGCGCGTCACTCCCTCAAAAATTTCGGTTCGGCGCAGACGCGCCGACCTAAAGTACGCTATATCAGGACAGGGAAGCTGATATTTTGGCGTAAAATACGCTATAATCGGACAGGAAAATCGCCAAAATCGCGACCTAAAATACGCTATTCCGGACAACGTTTGGGGGGAGTTTCCGAGGTCCTCATTCGGTACATTTGTAGGTACCGAACGATTCCTTGTCAATGCAGCCATGAACACACGGTTGCGAAGAGTGAGAGACCCCAGTCGAAGGGGCTCGGAAAGTGGCGCAGTTGCAAGGGAAGTAGCTGAACTAGAGGACTTCATTGGATTGCGAAGAAAGTGTACTTGATCTGAGAGAACTGAGAGTTAGAGTGTTGATGTTCATTCCGGAGAGTTATCCCTGCTTTTATACCAGCAAAGAGTTGTGTCGAACGTCGTCCACGGAGGGTTCAGCGACAGAGTCGTTTATCAGCATGACACATTTGTGATTACAAGCTTATGCGAACGATTTCTCACTTGAGAGAAATCTTCCCAGACCATTGATATGCGGTCATGCAACACGACAAAGCTTTCAGTGAGCAGGGTATGTAATTTGCTGAAGCTGAAGTTTCACCGGTACCGAAGCTTCCTTCTATGCGTCAGTAGAAAATACATGCTAGAATAGGAAAGTTATGTAATACTTACACGTTAATATTCCGAGCTACAGTGGCGAAATCCGTAATCAGAGGGAAGATTGTTTTTTCGGTCCCTTGGTTCAGTGGTGGCTGAGTGTGGTAGCCCTCGGCTGGTTATATTAGTGAGGATTGCAAGTCCTTGTGTATGGGCACATAAAAAGGTAATCTATGATGGATTAGAAGATAGAAAAAAAGGCAACAAGGAGCTTGACAATGAGCAAAAGACTTGGAACACACAAAACGAACACCCTGTGGGGTGAAACACTCACAAAGGGTACACATCTGAGTTGTGTAGATCAACATAGGTCATTGAAAATGTGACTAATTGAATATCTGACGAGAGAGTGTGTGTGATAGAGATGGCGGTAGTACAGAGCAATATTTTACTATAGCAGATTGTGGGGAAACATTCCATCACCAAGCCCAGCACAGTAAACAGAATCCGTTTACAATTTCGCAGCTACAGGTGCGCATGTCGCTTTCGCATCAGCCCGAGTTTCACCCTGAAAAACGCCCAAACAGTTGGCACACATAATATGTAATACCAAAAAGCAAACATACCTCATGTTCCTCCGATTCTCCTCCCGTTGAACTTGTACTCTTTGTCCTCATCAATCCACGTGCCTTGAACCATTCTATAGCACCGCCCCTAGTACACCATACTCACGGACATTCCCATCGCGGATATCGAGAGTTGTCGTGGTATCATTCTTCATGCGCTCCTCAAAGAATGCCTTCATGAGAGTAGACTGCAAAGTCCCATCATCCTTCCACGGTTGAATCTTTACAAAGTTTCCCGACGCTGGAGGATGCTCAACAAATATTTGAAGACTGGACATCGATCCAAGCGTCGATTTGATTTTCAGTGTGTTCAGCTCCAAGACAGATTCGAGAGTGGCGTAAGTCCATGTTTGTGAGTTTTTCTGAGGGAAGGGTAAAGTTTCGTCTCCAGCCATGACGGCTACATAGTACATGGGTGTGTTAGATATGACTTGTGAGCACACACACACACCAAAACGGTACGCACGTAGCTGCAAAATTGAGGTTCTCTTCAATGTGTCCGCCAGCCAATTGCTCGTCTATGTAGTTAGATAGCAGAATGCGTTTCGCAAACAAGAAAAGATGCTACGCTTCCGGTCCAGAACAAGAAAGGAGGCAAGTGTATATACGGCAATGGATCCAATTGAGGGAGGACACACAACGTCAGGTGAGGAATTCAGTGCACAGCTGTCCACAGCTTATCCGTACCGGCGAGCCAATCTGCGAGATACCACGTAAATATAGGGTCAGGGCGATTCAAGGGGAGAAGGAATGAAAGCTCGGATGTCCTCCTAAGTATAAGGTCATCCGACAAGGCGCATTTGCAGGTTGAGATGTATGGAAAGAGGAACAGTACATATTCAGACCATCCGGACTTTCGAGCGCGCCAAAGGATATCAACTACAGAAAGCCGAGATCAGCTCTCTAGGAGCGATGATGACGCGATGAGCGAAGTACCCTGCGTGCGCGTCCTCTTGCGACATGCCATATGCACGCTTGGATGGATGAGAAGTACCATATTTATAGCAAAGTAGTCTAAGCTATTAATCTTCCCATACGTTGACTATTTCCGCTTCATGATGGTAGTGGCACATCTTTCATGACGCGATTCAAGCGACGATAGACAAACTACAAACAAACAAAGTGGTGAGTAGGATTATTCATCATTGCAAGGGATGGATGGACCTTACGCCTTCATTATACTTCGTTCATGAACCTCTGCATGTAGAATTTCCTTGTCTTTGACCAGTAATTTGTAGGATTGGGTTAATGCATTGAGCTGTAACAAAGGTGTTTGTTAGTTTAGCTGAGTAACAAAAAACAGAGAGAACAGAAACGTGTCGAACGAACCTGCACGCCAGCAACACCCATAACAACCAGCATGACAATCCAATTCGACGAATTCGCCGCCAGCCACAAAAGTGCATGAACCGGGGAATAAATACTAAACAACATCATCTCCAATTCCTCGAGTCCAAATCTCCAACTGCTGTACCCGCGATGGATTTTCGCGTCGGAGGAGTCGTGGCCTTGGAGAAGGCTTTAACCCAATAAGAATCTCCAAAACACGATAGAAGCGCGCCAGGACCCCGCGCGAAGGCGGGCGGAGAGGACGGCTCGAGTGTATCGAAATCGAGGTATTGGGTGCTGACGAATTTGGCGTTGGGGGAGGAGACGGGGTCGGTGCGGCGGTGGAGGCGGTAGAGCTTGATGCGGGTGAAGGCGTAGACGGAGTTGGTGATGTGGCGAGGAGGAGGGTCATAGGGAGTGTCTGTGGTAGTGATGTCAGTAGAGAAACGAAACAAGGACTGATCGCTGAACGAACGGACCTAATCAAACTATGGCCTTGGCTCTCTCTCTCTCAACATCCAGCGCAATGCCCATCCTCGACTCGCTGATCCCGGACGGTGTAGGTGACACTGAGCGACCGTTACGACTCGACAACGGCGATTCGATATATAACTGAGCGGGATCAGCTAGTCTAATCAACTTGGTTGAGTTGGTCTGCAAAGCACCCGAGTTCTCTCCTCCGCGGGACTAATACCTTCGTCGTCAAGCGGTCTGTGCAGTAGATTTCCCGATAGATTCGCTGCGAAAATGATTGAGTGAGTGAGTCCTGGACGACTTGGACAAGGTTTTTGAAAACGAAGAGGAATGATAATGACGAGAAGAGGTTCCAGCTGTAGTCCCGCGACTCTCTCTCCGACTATTCATTACAGTGACTGGGATGGCATCCTGGTTTCCCAAAAGACCTCGAGCTGCCGAAAATTCCATCCTCGAAGTCCTTTCCCTTCGGCTGCTTGTTCGTAAGTAAGTGACCGGGCTCAGTGATTCTGGAACGCATTTACTGCCACTTTTTCCGCTGTTGTTCCAGAGTTTGACCTTCTTTCAAAACTCTGTCGAAATAAGCTTATAATGGCTTATTGATAACGAGAAAAAAAACATACCGAGTATGTAGTCTAATCAGCACAACAGATAGGTACGACGCGAGAGTGGTACTGTTAAAAAGGCATAGTGGATAAGCATATTAAAGTTGTACTATTTCAACGTCACAACTTATACAGTATTTAACCACTCCTTTGTACATGATCACTCCTTTGTACAGTGACATTTTCCAAAGCCAGGATGCATCTGGGTAAGTACAAATGGTGTTCAAATTTAAGATATGTGATGTATCAAGGTCCAACACACCCAACTATGTACATATTCATGTATGCCCTCTCAGGGTAGATAGATTGGTATAATTTTTATAGGAAGCCAAAAAAGAAAATCAGATATCATGCAATCAATAATTTTTTTCATGGTATAATTTTGCTGCTAGTAGATGCGGATGAGCTTTACAATCATGTAGATATCCATATGTTGGTACTTGACACCAACATTTGAGGAGAAATTCAAATTTTATAGTTTTGATGAGAATAGGGAAAGTGTTCATTGAGTGTCATATGTGATATTACAGAGGCCCTGGGGCCCAGGATAGGTGTCATTCAGATATATGCACTTTAAAAACATTATTTTAAGCACAGAGCGCATCTCAAAAGATGCCAGAATCACATGCAGAATGGGGTGTACAAAGGAGTGATTTTGACCATTTTTGCATATCCAAGAACAATCCTGCCACAGCACATCCATTTCTCCACCAAATTGAACGTGATTTTGGGATTTACCCCTTCAGATGCCCAGCTTTCAAATGGGAAACTCATTAGAGTACCAATCTTGGTAGTTTATGCGCAGTGAGCAAGATACAGATTTGGTGTACAAAGGAGTGGTTAAATACTGTATTGAGTCTGACTATGGGAGACAAGGATAAGAAAGAGTTTGAATTTGTAAAGCCGGAAGATGAGAGTCTGTTCGGCAACATCAGTAGCTCTCGAGGAATCATTAATCAACAAGTATAGCACGGAGAGCTTTGACGATTTTCTGGGGAGGATCCAATTCGCGTTTGGATCTTATCAAGTACATCCGGGACAGGTTTCCGCTGGTGTTCGTTCCCTCCCTCATCTTGGTCGCATTCTTACTGACGGTTTTGTATAGACATATGTTCACGAAGCGGACAACAGTGAATCATTTTGCCTTGGTGTATGAGTGGAAGGCATGAATCCGACGTTGAAGCCTCTCATGCTGGCTGCTCATCAAGGTAAGTGTGCATTCTTGCGACCTGCACGTTGATTTTTTACGATGTCTCGCTAGACACTGTACCTGTGGACCAGCACGCTAGACCAATGGATCCATCCTCCCTTCTCCGGCTATCGATGGGGAATGGATATGGGGGCGAGGAGCGGGGGATTGCAAATCCGAGGTTATTGGGATCCTCTAAGGGTTTTGTTGGACTTTGCTTCACTACACCCATTCATGGAGGGGTTTTCGCTAATAGGACCGCAGTAGAGCTTCTGCTACAGCAGGGTTTCAAACCCCGGAGGACCGTTGTTCTGGCTTTCGGTGAGTGCACATATCAAGTACGACATGTTACTTATCCTTGTTCAGGCATGGACGAAGAAATCGGTGGTATGCAGGTACGGTACTTTCGTAGCACCATATCAACAATCTCTTATTTCATTCGTTTTGAGGGCGGCCCTGCAGTTCGTGAATTCCTCCTCAGCCAGTATGGCTACCATGGATTTACACTTCTCATCGACGAAGGCAGTAAGTCCCTTTCCCATGATCTATGGACTCGAAAAAAACTTTTCCGCAGCTCAATTCGAAGTGCTCAAAGACTCTGCTACCATAGTCGTCAAGCCCGGCGTAGCAGAGAAAGGCATAGTTGACGTCAATGTACAAGTCAGGACCCCAGGCGGGCACTCAGTGTTACCACCCCGACATACCGTACATACACCCTTCTCCTTGCCTTACCTACTCTTCTCACCTACTACCTTATCCTATCTTATCCACAGAGCGCCGCTCTTCTCTCCCTCCTCATCTCCACCCTCTCCACCCCCCCACCCACCCCCCGCCTCCTTCGTACCTCCCCCTTCTTCCAATCGCTCCTCTGCACCACCCTCTAGCCCTCCGAATTTCCCTCCCCAATCCCTGCCTTAATCCTCCGCGCGCGCACAGACAATTCCGCTCTCGAACAACTGCAAGAGGAATTATTGAAATTGAACGAGAGATTGTGGGAAATGTATATGGGGAACTCGCAAGCTGTGACTGCGATCGGTGGGGGACTCAAGTCCAATGTGTTGCCTACGAGTGCTTGGGCGCTTGTGGATCATAGGATTGCGGGTTGGAGGTGAGATATTGAGTCTGACTGTTTATTTATTTATTTATTTTGGTGGTGATACATACATAGTTCGGTGGAAGAAATCAAAAGCCGTTAC
Source organism: Gymnopus androsaceus JB14 (assembly GCA_009733575.1). Lineage (NCBI taxonomy): Eukaryota > Fungi > Basidiomycota > Agaricomycetes > Agaricales > Omphalotaceae > Gymnopus > Gymnopus androsaceus. The sequence continues at coordinate 215,950 of ML769453.1, forward strand.
ATCGACCTCTTCACGCCGCTCACCCGATCTCTCAATCTCTCCTTTTCTGCCTTCGAAGAGTCCAACACTAACGACACCTCCACCGAGTCCGGTCCCCCCCCCTCAGAGACATACCCATCGAATGGACACATCGAGCTGAGCAGCATATTCGACAAGGCAAGGGATCCGTCGCCCTCGAGTCCGATTTTTGAGAGCGCGGCTTGGGAGTTGTTGGGTGGGACGGTAAAAGGGACTTTGGATGAGCCTTTGGGAGGGCTGTATGATGGGATGGAGGTGAAACCTGAATTTGTCATCGGTGGTACCGGTGCGTTGCTTACTATAGATATTTTTGCTTTGCGAGGTGAGGTTTGTGTGCATGCCATGCTGATATGCATCTTTACTATAGATACGGTGCATTACACAGCACTCACAGAGAACATCTTCCGTTACGCTCATTGTCCAACTGACAACTCGATAAGGGGATCGTATGATATCAATGAAGGTACGTCCTTCCCTATTCGAGTTTCTCTTCCTTTGACTGATGAATGTATTTCCAGCTATCCGCGGCAAGGTATACTTAGAGATGATACGATTTCATGGGCGGTCAATTTTGAATGCGGATGAGACTGATTTGTTGGGTTGATTCAGGAGACCCTGGGGAGACCATATGTACCCAAACTGATTCGAACCACAGAGAACCCGCGATCATCGTTGGTGGTAATGGCTTTTCTGGAAAGGGAATGAAAGTTTATGACATGGCATGATCCTATTGCCTGGAACTTGCGACAAAGACTAACCTGTAGAATGTCAATGCAACGCTGTACTAGGTTCACCAGTTACAGTGATCCCTTTGATAATCAGAATTGGCACACATCTCTATGTGGAAGAGATAGGTGTAATTTTTTATCAGATTCAGCGTTCAAGAACCACATCCTGAACACAGTAACAGGGCCTTGTCCACAACACCCACCATGACCAAAATATCAAACTTGGAGCTTGTTCACACGTTACTGCTCGCTGCAATCAGTATTGCATCTATTATTTGCTCCTACTCTCTACTAGACTTTGTTAAGACGACTATTGAATCATCTTCGTTTACATGGGAGCGAAGACCAGAAGAGCAATTTTTTAGTCAGTCATTCCTGAATATTTATACCGACAACGGAACACCACTCATGTTTTAAAATTGTAGCGTATGATGGAGACGATTTCCCACCCGACGTAGATTATAACTTTGGACCCCCAGTGGAGATGATTGTGGAGGAGAGCGTCCACTACTCAATGGTCGATAGTGACGCAAAGATGGAATGGGCTTACCATCATGCGTTCAGTCACGGCAGTGTCATTCGCGTCGGACCTCGTAATCGAACGATGTACATCGCGCTCTTCCACCAAAGCCACTGTATATCTCAACTGAGCTCCCTACTCGCAGGAGAAGGGCGTTCTGACTGGGCCCATACACATCACTGCATGAACTACCTCCGTGAATGGATCCTCTGTCAAGCTGACCAGACCTTGGAGCTCGGAGATTTCATGCAACGAAACTACACTGTAAATCGAGAAGGAGGGACTTACATGTGTAGGAATTGGGAGAATGTTTTCGACTACACCACACGAGATTGGTTGAAGTGGTATAAACATGGAAAAGAGCTCGAGAACGGCTTACCTAGTGAGTGTTCTTTTAACGCAGCTCAATTTTAAAGTTCGTCTCCACTGAGCTGTCCTGCAGTGGATTTTAATGACTTTTGAGCGGGAGGTTGTGTGTATCACGGTAATCATCATGGGAGAGATTTACCATGTAGCGTTTATTGGCTGTCGTTACCACGCTGGTCTGGTGAATTTCACAAATTTGCGTGAAGTTTGTTTAAAATCAAACGTTGGAACGCACGAAAGTGCATGCTAGTGCATTACATTGGTCCAGATTCTGACGCTTTCTGACGCCCATGTTTGGCACTTACATCATCCGGTCTTTGAGAAACACGGATTAAAGCTAGGTCCAAGCTGATGTATATGCAGTTGCTCGGATCTAGCCAGGATAATTCTATCCTATCCTTATGCTAATGCTTGGTGATTTGCTACCAATGGTGGCTGATTTAATCTTATGCATAGTGTTCAGATTTGACAGATATTTGTTCTCCCTTCATTATCGGTCCTTCCCTCTACAAACAAGCAAACCAAGTGATGTTTTGAAAACTTCATACATTATACTGTCCACCTGATTTCCATCATCGTGCATTCAAGTAGATGGCCACTTCCCATCATCTATTTCTGGGCGTACTCGCATTGGAGGAGATTGCCAGAGGTCAATCATAAGGAGATTCCTTGAGGTCAAAACGCCAGAGTCTCTAACGTTTGCCAGAAGCTATGATCTCAGAGCTCGCCCATCCATATCGTCTCTTCACTCTCTCCTTCGTTTTGGTGATCAAACTTGTTTGTATACTTTCTATTCGATACCTCCAAAATTCTCGGAATTCTCAGGCCGGCACAAATTGTGTGTTCTTTTAACAGCCTTGGTTTGTACATTCGGGCACTGACTTCTGCCCCACATAAGTATCGATCGATGACAACGATGTCATTACTTGGAATGTAGACAACAAAGAGAAAGTCATCATGGACTTTGAGGAGACCGCACGATATCAAATTCAGGGGCCCGACGCCGACAAAGAGTGGGCAGCCCTTTATCCATACGGCGGTATCATCCACCTTGGATCATCCCCAACCCCATACACACCCTCCATGTTCCACCAACTTGGCTGCCTCGATATTGTTCGAAAGGAGATCATCCACGTACAAGGGTCTCCTGTCAAGATCAAGCCATCTCAGCTGGCGGACCACTGCAGCAACTATCTCCGACAGATGATGCTCTGCCGCTCGGACATCGCACTGGAGTATTGTGTTGGGAAGCCACACGTGGATGTGTTTCCGGAGACGTATACGTGTCAGGATTGGCGGAGGCTGTATGAGGAGCTGGAGAAAAATCATAGGGAGTCTGTTGAGTCAGGGCTTTTTTCCCCATAGGTTTGGACCGCTGCTCTACCATTTTACACCTAATTTGATTTGGGGATCTTCTAGAGCTGAAGGCGATTGGAAGTTGTCAGTGTTCAAGTTTAATATTTGTACTAAAGGTTCATTAATTACAAGATGCATCAAAATCTTCGCGTATTTTAGATAGATGGAGAGAAATGATAAAAAAAAGAGGAAGGTAATACTTCTGGTCTGCCAAACTTTAACAGAACAGCGAGAAAGAGCGCAAGTAATAAATCCTTCAAAACCAATGGTCTAGACATCGTATGCCAATAACGGACAAACCGAGTAGTAACCAAATGAAAGAGAGTAACATTCTTATTTTACAGCCCTTCTTACCTTACCCAACACATCCGAGTCACTTTGAGCGAGAACACTTAGTTTACTTGCATATAAATCAATTGTGAACATCTAAGATTTAGTGATGTTGAAGGTTTTGAGCACAGTGTCTGTGCGAGTCTGCATCAGTGAAGCTTTGAGCTGGAAAGTCGGAAGCATTGGATGATTGAGACAAATTCGGTCGGACTCATGTCAAGGGCTTCCAATGCGTCAAACACGTCAAACGTGTCTGCAGTGTTTTAACTTTTAAGTGTATACAGTCTGCGATGTCGGTGACAGTTGATATGGGCGAAGGAGTTGAATCAACCAGCTTCAACTTGGAGTGACCGCCGCTGTCAATACTACTGATGCGCGCGCCCAAACGCTTTGGGAGTACTGGCTCAGCAATAGGATTGTTAATTAAACACTTGTGAATAAAAAGGGACTCCGGGGTCCTGGTATGAATTATGTATATTTATTAGATGGAAAATGAAAATAAAAAATCATATATAAAAGAAGATTAAATGTACTTGTTGAGAATCGGGAAAGTAGATAAAAATCTAGGACTCGGATATCCCCGGTATCGAATAAAGGAGATTCCTGGGTCTAAAGCAGTCCGCGTAGAAGGCTGTCATTGTTACGCCGAACGCCAACGAAGTTCTGTATTACTTGCGATATCCATTTGAAGCGATCTTTGATGTCAATGAGAGAAGATTACATAAGTATGTACTGATGCTTGTTCCAATTTTCCAAACCCATCTTTCGCCAGAACCCATTACTCTGTTCTGTTCTGAGGGATCACTCTGATACAAATACTCATCTTTGCCTCTTGTTCTGCACCTGCGTGTGCTCAATACAGCCCCACCATCAAGTTTCCTGTTTGTTGTTATGATCCTCGCCATCGGAAATATCTCATCTCTGTCTAGAACCTAGATTTCGCTCTTCGTTAATCATTTCCAATTATCCTGTCCTATCTCACGAGAGGCCTATTCTTGTCCCATATCTCTGAAAAGACTGAGAAGACATCACCAGACGTCCACATACACGGGTCGGGATTCTGGATTTGTTGACATCCCATAGTCGAGTCTAAATTTACATTATGGCTTGAAAGGGCTTGACTACATGTACCTGCTTGTTTTCTGTCTGACTCCACCACAATGGCCCACCCAAGAACGAACTTCAACTACGAATCTCTCGCTCAAGAAGACCAAGACATATCCGAGTTCAAGACCCCCATCAAACGTTAGACCTTTCCTTCACCTATTGAGCACAGCGCTGACAGACACACGGATTTTCTTTGCAGCTGTGGATGGGACGGTTACGTCTAGGTTCATCTATTGGGCCATCGTCGTCGTCACTCTCTGTACCATTTTTGACGCCGCCCTGATTTTCTTCGTGACTTACCGCTATGCTTTGTCTGCATCCCCTCCGAGTCCTCTGGAGCGACCCAGCACGTATATAAACTTTGAAAATCTTTACCGCAACGGTACCCGTCCGAAGACAAAACATGGTGCAATTACAAGTCTTACTAAGGTGCAGACGCAGACTTCAAGGGTAGAGCCAGAAAGGGTACTCCCCCACTCAAATGAGATGTGGATGACCTACTATGGTTCTGTGCCCATTGGCGATCGGCGTCTGAAAGTGACAGGACAGGTGAGGATTTATTGCCTTCTGCACCCAGGGTACCCACTGTTGATTCCCGCTTCCCTGTTTAGATATCCACCATCGCACAGTCTCGAGTGCTTGACTGGGGTATGGAGAACTGCTCTCTCGTTATCACAGTTCCGGCATTAAACGATACCTCACTCATTGTATCCGAATCGCACATCGATAGTCAGCTCCTCGATGTATGGGCTCTAGAGTCTACCAACCGAAAGCTAAACGTCCGCCAAATTTCGTACAAGACCAAGCCCAGTCGGCAGAAACTCTTAGGGAGTCTACAAGTGGAGTTCGGGAATACATATGAGCTCCAATCTTGGAATTGCAAGGCGGGGACATATCAGACTTTCGAGCTTGTATGTTCGGGAGATGACTCGGACTGTAGCGTGGATTTGACTACGGTCGGAGAGATACAGGCAGGTATATGGTTCTCTTGAATAATTTGGTGGACTTGGCTGACAGATCGAACTTTTTCTCTTGTTATGCAGGAATTTATATGCGTCAGTACCAGACCGTCTGATGTTGGTCAGGCTTGCTCTATTTCATGTTGTAAGGTACTTAGTACCTGTACTATAGGATGCATTGTTTTTTTACTGTCCAAATACAGCGATTATTCTACGCTATTTAGATGGCCACTAATGCGCCCGAGAAAATGTTTGTAAAAAACAAAGAAGTACAAAGATTTTTGCTATCAAGATTAACATAATATTCAGATCGGAATAAGTCTCGCAAAACATAGATTTTCCACTAAGCTTTCTCAACAAATTTCCAGAAATGGATAAATAGCCCTAACCGTGGTGTGAAGGGGACTCAAGAGCGAGCCAGTGCATTAGAAATGATTAGATCATTAGATTAGATTGGCATTAGATTGGCATAGGCACATGATGGCTCTTAAGGCCTCATCTCCGAGTACTGTACTCTTCCGACCAACTGTTCACAGATTTCGGAAAATACAAAATAAAAAATACCAAAAAAATCCGAAAATTCGAGAAAAAATTAAATCCGAGGTCCAATTATTTGGACGTGATGCGTGACTGAACAGTTGGTCGGAAGAGTACAGTATCATGGATGCGAGCGAGCAACATATCATATCATGAGTATCAAAAGAATTTTAACAGATATGTATCCTGACCTCAAGCGCCACCACATATAGACGATTGAATTCCGACTTTCGACTTGAACGCTAGATGTCTGCAACTTTGGGAAGTTCCGAGAACAATTTGGTTTGAAGATCTTGGCTCGATCTGCTCATGGTTACGGGAACTCATTAACGTCGAGTCAAAAAGCTACGTTGTAGGACTAGCACCCACTGGAGATTCTTCTTGTCCCACCATGTCTGCCGTGTCACCCGCCGCTGCTCAAGCAGGATACAGTGCAATAAACGTTACCACATACGAGACTGAGTTTAGTTCATTGCTCTATGGTGCGTCACTTATTTTCACAGCATCCTCGTGTCTTCTTGCCGAACTTTCATCGCAGGCATATATGCAACCTTGGCATTCGCTGCGATGTGGATTGTCGTGTAAGTAACATTTCCCTTAAACACCGACACACTAATACCGGGACTGATTGTTGGTAGCCGCAGAGGAGTTACAAACGGACGGGCATTGATGTTGTCGATCCTCGCCATCATGTTCAGCGCATCCACAGTATCGTTCGTATTAGGATGTATCACCAACGTATGGCAGGCGCAGATGATATTCTTCCCTGAGGTGGCTACACCGCAATTTATCCATCGATTTTACCTTGTCGACACGGCAGGGTTAGTCTTTGTGCGCTTGAATGTTAGTCCATTTACCTCGCTTCCAGCCCGGTATATTCAATCAACGACTGCTTGTTTGTTAGTATATTCTCAGCGATCTCATTGTAGTGTGGAGGGCTTGGGTTATTTGGGGACGAAGTCCTCGGGTTCTGGCACTAGTCTCTTTTTTCATGCTTGGTACTATTGGCGAGTATTCCAATATGGAGTTTATAGGTGGGTAGAAGTGTCTGACCTCTCATTTTAGCATCAGAAGCGACCGATGCCGGCCTCACACTCTCTCAACTGTTCAATGACAACACGAGTTCCAATAATCTCGGTCCTATCAAGGGTGGAGAGAGGGCCATGATCTTGGTACTACCAACGCTAGCCACTAACCTCGTTTCCATGTTCCTCATTACTTTGAAAGCCTGGTATGCCATCTAGCATCTTGTTTCTCTGAAAGGTGTCTGATCAAGTGTACAGGTATCACAGAAAAGTCATCAAGACTGACTTTGGGGAAGGAAATGTATCTTCACGAGCGATGGTGGTTTTGACATGGGTGGTAGAGTCTGCGGTCATTTACTGTGTACTATGGGTAATTACTCTGTTATTTCATCTCTCGATGCTCGTATTTCTCTCTGACAAATGTTAGATCCTCTATATCTTTGCTTTTTTCGAACTCTTCACCGACGTTGGTCTAAATATCTTTGATGGATGTATGGTACAGTTTTCGGTACGTCGTCCCAAATCAAAATTGAGCTCCAATTGTTTCTCGACTAACCCTCTCATCTTGTTTAGGGTATCTATCCAACCGCCATCATCGTCCTTGTTGCATTGAACAGAAGCGAATGCGACCGATATTCGTCTGTGATAGATGAGAGCTTGAAATTTGCCAGTGTGCCCATTGACAGTGGGATGACGCACCCCGATACCACTACTGCTGAAAGCGCACACGGGCTCTAACGCGATTCATCCTACTTTTCAGTTTGGGGGTATGTTTGAAAAAGATGGAGGCTCGTCTCGATCTCAAGTCGATATATCTTGAAAGCGCCGGCAAGACGCAGCAAGCGAGTGCTTTGTTTTGGGGAGCGTGGAGACCTCGCAAAGGGTAATTCAAGTTCATTCGAATAGACTTACTAATTTCCTGTATTTATTTATTGAATATTTGTCTGAATGTCTTTCCATTTAGCCGTAGCTTGGTGACCCGCCTTCTACGAGGTTTGTGAAAGTGTCGAACCTCGATATTCTAGTTTTCAACTGTCAACCTCTAGGGGGGACCAGTGCTTTAGGCCTAATTCAGCCGTTATTCTTCGTTAGTCTTCCAGACACCCAGTCACCCGGTCCAGGTATTTTAAGTAACTAGCAATGTTTGCCTAGCTATCAGCACTCCCTTGTTTATGGTACATACTTCATTGTGGAAGGATGTGATAATCATGCAGCTCAGGAACCAAGTTGTAGCTTGATTGACGATCATGTCCGCCAAGAACCTTGCAAAAGCTTCCAGGAGAACATCAGCAAAACCTGGGTGTTCTCCATAGCAAGGTCCCCTCTGTGCAGCTCTGTACAGTTCTGTACAGAGCTGTACAGCAATTGATCAGGATTTCTCTGTCAGAGATCCTCAGACCTTGAAGCTCACCATAATCTCCCACTACACTAGGCGAAGCAAAAGCAGAGACCTCCTTTCAAAGTTGGTCGACAGGCCGATTCGAGCATCCAGTTAAAATATATAGATAGATGTATATAGATAAACAGATAGATAGACACTAGATACGAGTCGCTGTTGTTTCGTATTGTTTCGGAAATTGCTTCACCAAGTACAGTACCATCTTGCAGCCCTGATGCATTCGATGGCAAGGTATCACCGGAACAACACGGGGAACATCCCACACTGAAAAATCCACATTGACGAAATTATGAGAGAACTGTTATTAAGTATGTGAGATGGGTAGCAGCAAAACAAAGACACGACGAACCGAAAGCTACGATTCAGCAATCATAGTTCAATCCCGCACTGAGATTAGGCGGGACCTACGGTTGAGGATGGTAAGAAATGGTTCAGACCCGGGGACGGGGGCATTGAGAACCTCAGCTGTGTTATTAACAGTGTTAGTTGATAGTATGAACACAGTTGAATACACAAAATAGTAGAAGAAAGCGCAGTGAACAAGGATGATAATGACGACGACGAACTCACCTTCGACATCATCGCTGGGTATCACTGTGGCCTGGCTGGCGTTCAAAAACGCGAGGCAAGCGAGAATGAAGAGTTGGACGATGAGAAACTTCATGGATGCTAAATAATATGGTACTAGTAGTACGCGATGAAGAAGATAGGGCTTCTCTGTAGCTAATCTTTCATAGCTTACAGTACTTCTTATATCGGCCCTGTGTGGACGTCGCTAAATGCCGGGCTTTCGGGTGATGTGTTCTCAGTCTTCTCAGAGATATGCATATGTGGGAATAAACGATGAGGAACCACTAGAGATCTAGGTTCATTTAGACAGATAGGGTTTTTCCGAAGAAACAAGAAACTTGAGAGAGATGGTGAATCGGTGATAGATATTGCTGTTTTCAAAAAGGTTTGTGCGCCAAAAATTTCCCCGACTTAGTCTTTGCGTATCCAACTGGTTTGTGTCATAACTGGCTCAGTTCTGAACAAATTGCAAAAAAGGCTGATATTTTCGGAATCTATGCAGTATTTGTTCTGCAGACGCAATACACTCAAGGCACATTCTGTTAATGGTGAAAGGTAGCAAAGTAACCTGACTCTACGTGCATGCGATTGATCAATACTGACAACGATGGCAAAAGGAAGAATGCATTGATTACGCGTTAAGTATGGCAGATCGTCAAAATCAAAAAGGGGTGCGGATCATCTTTTGTTCCCCCATGAGCGAGAATGGCAGAGTAATGTCAAGGGCTTTCAATGCGTCGAACACGTCAAACACGTCCGCATTGCGTCGGAATGAGTCCTTGCAGCTGTCAGGATGTAAAGATGAGACGGCATCGCGTCGGAATGGGATGTTGAGGGGATACATATGTAAATGAGGCACTAACAGTGCTTGTCTGCGTCGCGGAAGAAGAGAAGTTTTTAACTTTAAGTGTAGTCTGGCATTTCAAATGGTCAAAAGTGCTATGTAGGAGAAGGAGTTGAATATAAATTGGAGTGACCGCCGCTGTCAATACTGATGCGTGCCCGAATGCTTTGGGACCAGGGCTCAGCGCTCAGCAATAAGATTGTCAATTAAGCACTTGTAAATAAAAGGATTGTTGGGGGGTTGTTTGACGGTTGTCAAACAGAAATTTCCGATATGAAGATTGTAAATCAGGAAAACAAGACGGAGGAGACTCGGAGAGAGAGAGAGAGGAGGAAACAATAACATCGGAGGCGACATAAATGTCGTCAACGAACGAGATATATTCCACTGCATCGTGTAGAAGAGGAAGAACATCGCGACGAGAAAAGAAATAGTGATGTTGAGGGTTTTGAGCACGTCAAGTTGAACGCGCCTGTGCCATGATAGAGTCTGAGTTTGCATCAATGAAGCTTAAGCTTCGAGCCAGAAAATCGGAAGCATTTGGATGTTCAAGAGAAAGTTCGGCTTTCAATGCGTCAAACACGTCAAACATGTCCCCATTGCGTCGGTCATGGGGTGGGTGAGGCACTAACAGTGTCTGCGTCGCGGAAGAAGTAGACTGGCATTTCAAAAGTGACAGTTGATATGGAAGAAGGAGGGATCACTGGGACTCAGCGCTCAGCAATAGGATTGTTGGATGATAAACCGAATTTTCCGAGATGAAGATGTGAATCAGCAAAACAACACGGAGGAGATTCGGACCGATAAACCTGAGAGAGAGAATAAAACAATAACATCGGGGACGACATAAATATCGTCAACGAGGGAGATATTGCAGAACAAGAAAGGCATCGTGACGAGAGCTTGATAACGAATGAAACGCTCCAGGAGAGCATAATGAGCATGGCGAGGAGTCCATAACGAAGCTGCAGGGGAAATCTTAAAATGACATTAATAGGCGTTGATATGTTGAGATGCAGGTCGGAAAAAAATTGTCAGTCAAGGGTATAACGGCGGTGTGAGTACGAAGCTGTCCACACGCAAGGAAGAAGTAGAAGACGATGAGCGATGAATCCGCGATTGCGTGTCCCTTGCATGTCTCTCTTGGCCGACAAGCTAAGCTAAATATCACACGGATGGATGGATGGAATTACCATATTTATACCAAATATCTAAGCTATTAATCCTCCCATACGTTGACTATTTCCGCTTCATGAGTGGTAGTGGCGACATCTTTCATGACGCGATTCAAGCGACGATAGACAAACTACAAACAAACAAAGTGGTGAGTGGGATTATTCATCATTGCAAGGGATGGATGGACTTACGCCTTCATTATACTCGTTCATAACCTCTGCATGTAGAATTTCCTTGTCTTTGACCAGTAATTTGTAGGATTGGGTTAATGCATTGAGCTGTAACAAAGGGTGTTTGTTAATTTAGCTGAGTAACAAAGAGCAGAAATGTGTCGAACCTGCACGCCAACAATACCCATAACAACCAGCATGATAATCCAATTCGACGAATTCGTAGCCATCCACAAAAGTGCATGAGCCGGGGAGTAAATACTAAACAACATCATCTCCAATTCCCCGGGGGTCCAAATCTCCAATTGCTGTACCCGCGTGGATTTTCGCGTCGGAGGAGTCGTGGCCTTGGAAGGCTTCAGTCCCAATAAGAATCTCCAAAACGCGATAAAAGCGTGCCAAAACCCCGCGCGAAGCCGGACGGCGAGAGAGGGTGGCTCGAGTGTGTCGAAATCGAGGTCCTGGTTGCTGACGAATTTGGCATTGGGGGAGGAGACGGGGTCGGTGCGGCGGTAGAGGCGGTAGAGCTTGATACGGGTGAAGGCGTAGATGGAGTTGGCGAGTGATGTGGCGAAGAGGAGAAGGGTCATGGGGAGTGTCTGCAGGTAGCGATGTTAGTTGGTAGAGAAACAAAGCTGAACGGACGGACCCAATCAAACCATGAACGACCTTGGCTCTCTCTCAGCATATCATTCCATTCCAGATCACTAGTATGTGCACTCCGCGATTGGCTGACACGCACACAGAGATGTAAAAAATGTAGAAAACCTCCAATGACAAATGCAGAGGTTCTTGGGGTGGGTAGTGGCACGTTGTTGGGGAACTGGGATATTTCGAATGCTATGTGTGAGGGAATGGAAGTGACTCTGGAAGAAGGAAAGATTAGAGAGTTGCATTAGAAAAGGGATTATGCAGACCTTTCTACGAGCCCTTTCTTTTTGATGATGGCTTTCCGTGCAGGTGTTCCCGACAGAGAGCTGGAACCTGTACCGCTGCGTCTGCCTCCTTTAGCGGGAGTAGCGTAAGGCGGAGGACGACGTGACCTTGCAGCTTCCCAGTCGAATGGGATTGTGGAGGACAGCGATGGAGTGCTGGAGGGAGATTGGTGGATTCCAATGGAGACACGACCTCGAGGTCTAGGAGTGACTGGCGCGGGCGACGACGACGAAGAGCCATTGTTCGTCTGGGCCAGTCTTCGAAGAGCCATGGAAAAGACAATGGTAACAAATAAGCGCCCAGTGAGCGCCAACACCATGAGGCATCAAGTCACAAGGCGGCGGTTCAAAAATTCTTTTTAGGCAATTTATTGTTCAACTTCCTTCTTTCCTTCCCCCCAACTACTCGCGTCACCCTGCCTCCTTCCACTCGTAAATCTTTCACAACGTCTATCCTTAGACCCCATACTGCCACTTCTCTGTCGCCCAGCTCCTCCATTAGGTTAGTTTTCTGCTTTTTCCTTCTTTCCATCTCTAATTCTCGCTGTTCAGCGTCAGAATGGCCCAGCCTTCTTCTTCTCATCGAGACCGTGACCGTGAAGAGCACCGTCACCACCGCAGTGAACGCTCTTCTCATCACCATCATCGAACAATATCCTCCACTACTCTTTTACTCGTACTCTCGCTTGTACTTGCTGTCCTTGCAGTCATGCTTTCGCTCCCTTCTAATAGTGCCAGCTCAACAAACCCGGCAGATCCGACTACCTCGGGTGTCTGGAACTATCTCACTCCAAAACGCACGCAGGCTTTGATTGCTCGCGAAAAGGACGTCGCCATTCGCGAGGCTGAAGTTGCCCGTCGTGAAGCTGAGCTTCTCGCTGGGGCACCAGGCGGCGTCATTCCCTCTCCTTCTCCCGTTCTTTGCCCCCCTTGTCTCGTTGCGACTACCGTCGAGACAATCACGGGTCCCATACAAACCGTGATCAAGGAAATCGTCAAAGAGGACTCTTTGACCCCTCCAGGATGGTCCAGTCCTCGTATCGATGACATCCTCGACAGGGAGCTCAAAATTGCAGAGAGAGAACGTGAAATCAGCAAACGTGAGGAAGGCGTCAATAGGAGAGAGCACGATGCTTCTCGTCGCGAAAGCTGGATTATGGAGCAGCTCATGTAGGTCGTTATACTGATCATCCTTGCCCATTTACTGACATGTACGTCTCCAGTGCTCTCGGCAACGATAGTCCCGCCGTCGAAGAGGAATACGTCTATGAGCCCGTAGGGGCCAAGCGTAAACCCAAGGTACCGCCACCCCTTCGCCGTTCCGAGCTTTGAGACGAAGGAGGTTTCATTCGAGCGTTTTCTTGCTTCATGTATAGTCCGTATGAATCCCATCCGTGCCCCTCCCTCCTTCGTCCGGGCTGGGGGACCAACGGTGTTTTTGTCTTGTCCCCCTCCCCCCGAGCTCCTGATTACCAGCACGAATACATAAACGATATCTTTTATCTTTTGCTCCGATCGACGTGTTGCGTCGACACACGTGATTGCATCTTGTTTGATTCTTGCTGGTCATCAGGAGGGCGTTCATTGCTCACATCCATCTTTCAATGCCGTGTGATTGATTTACTGACTTAATCTTTTCTCTCTACAGTATCAAGAGCTTCCTCCGCTAGTCATTTCCGAAACACAAATCCAATACGAAACTGAAACGAAAACCGTCACACAAACTGCCTATGTTCCTTCACCATCCGCCACCCGAGTCGTGGCGTTCCCTACGCCTGAAGCTGTCGAGATGTTTGCGACGACGGCTATTCCGAGGACTACAGCTGTAGAGTATATCACTGAGGAGGTGGAGGAAGAGTGGGATGATCCTACGGTTACGATGGTGAGGCCAAGGCCAACTGCGCGTAGACCTCCTGCTAGGTGGTTCCCTGGTTGGTAGACAGACAGCCTAGTCGACGGTTTTGGTTTTTCTTTTTTTTAATGTCTCGTAATGTTATTTGTAGTGATTTAGTGCGCGCTTGCTTGCTTGTTTTATATTTTCCTCTTTTATTTCTTGGTCTCTTTTACTACCACACGCTCGAATTTCCCTCTCCTTCGTCTTTATTTCATCTCGCGGAACCTTGTTATTCTTCTCTCCGGGACACTTGCTACCTACCAGCTTGTTGCTATATCCATCCATCCTCGACCTCTTTTACGATACGACTTTAGTACTTACTTTTTTTACGCCTATAAAGATGGATGACTGCGACGATGAATTTACTTGCTTACTTGACGTATGACTATGTAGTAGTGTAGATTATGGTAGAGCGCGTTTTTTTTGCTGATGTGTCGCGGGCGCTAAAGGGCTAAATCCGAGATAAGCCGCAAAGGCGGCTTATCAGAGGATAAGCTAAGCAGGTGTGAAAGTCGGCATTGCGATAGGTTCGGATCAAGCCCCGATCACTCCGCATCCCTTTTGGGATCTTGTTTGGTGAACAAACAAAGCTTCGTAGAAGGGGCTTGTATCAAACTCCGAAATCAAGGGGGGTAGTTGTTGCTTGCCTCGAGCTTGCACTTCTCACTTTTTCCACTAACTTTTGGTGAGTAATCTGCTCTTCTAGATCAGTACAACCCACTGTCACCTCAGCTTCATTTGTAGTTTATATATAACTTATTTTATAATGTCATATTTCGACCTGGTAGAACATGGAATCCGCGCATTGAAGTGTCGCGATTTTGAGAAAATTGTCTAGGTGAGTCTTCAAGGTCTTCTCAAACGATTCTAAGGATATAGTCAAATATGTCTAGCACTTTTCATACCCCCCATTTATCCCATACATGCTTGTTGTAGCTCAACAGTACCAGAAGCTACACCACACAATGGCTTTGACGAGTCTCAAACCTCTTGGCCCAACTCAACCTTAATACACGGTGTGCCACAGATACATGAAACCATTTGGAATCCACTAAGCTATATTTTAGGCCATTTCAGGTAGTCAACTTTGCATTGGATGCTGCTTGCTGCCTCTGGTGACATATGTGACTTCCGTGACATCAGCCCCTCGCTGGTCGAAATTCAAACGCGAGATGTGCTTCCCTGTCCGGGACCTCAAACCACATCAGTAATAGGATCATAGGGTCATTCTTAGTGTCCTTAACCACTAGTATCATTTCAGTATCAATTTATCTATGAGCACAAGCACCATTTTGTTTTCAGTTGTGATGCAACTTACTCAATGCATAGCAAGTGAAGAAATTGATATATTAAGTTTCTAAGTAGTTGAGGGCCTTCAGATGCATCTCAGATAGATACCTACTCTATATAAGTGAAGGGAATACAAAGTATATAATGGGTTATTGAGGGTTGATTCACCCCCTCTTATTTCGGAGTTTGTTACAAGCCCCTTCTGACAAAGGATTACCCGTTACTGGGCCGGAGCAAAGGGCTTGCTCCGAACCTAGCATTGCGATAGGTGCTTATAGATCTTATTACCGACTCTCACTGCCGTTCGTCTGGATTAGGTTCGGAGCAAGCCCTTTGCTCCGGCCCAGTAATGGGTAATCCTTTGTCAGAAGGGGCTTGTAACAAACTCCGAAATAAGAGGGGGTGAATCAACCCTCAATAACCCATTATATACTTTGTATTCCCTTCACTTATATAGAGTAGGTATCTATCTGAGATGCATCTGAAGGCCCTCAACTACTTAGAAACTTAATATATCAATTTCTTCACTTGCTATGCATTGAGTAAGTTGCGTCACAACTGAAAACAAAATGGTGCTTGTTCTCATAGATAAATTGATACTGAAATGATACTAGTGGTTAAGGACACTAAGAATGACCCTATGATCCTATTACTGATGTGGTTTGAGGTCCCGGACAGGGAAGCACATCTCGCGTTTGAATTTCGACCAGCGAGGGGCTGATGTCACGGAAGTCACATATGTCACCAGAGGCAGCAAGCAGCATCCAATGCAAAGTTGACTACCTGAAATGGCCTAAAATATAGCTTAGTGGATTCCAAATGGTTTCATGTATCTGTGGCACACCGTGTATTAAGGTTGAGTTGGGCCAAGAGGTTTGAGACTCGTCAAAGCCATTGTGTGGTGTAGCTTCTGGTACTGTTGAGCTACAACAAGCATGTATGGGATAAATGGGGGGTATGAAAAGTGCTAGACATATTTGACTATATCCTTAGAATCGTTTGAGAAGAACTTGAAGACTCACCTAGACAATTTTCTCAAAATCGCGACACTTCAATGCGCGGATTCCATGTTCTACCAGGTCGAAATATGACATTATAAAATAAGTTATATATAAACTACAAATGAAGCTGAGGTGACAGTGGGTTGTACTGATCTAGAAGAGCAGATTACTCACCAAAAGTTAGTGGAAAAAGTGAGAAGTGCAAGCTCGAGGCAAGCAACAACTACCCCCCTTGATTTCGGAGTTTGATACAAGCCCCTTCTACGAAGCTTTGTTTGTTCACCAAACAAGATCCCAAAAGGGATGCGGAGTGATCGGGGCTTGATCCGAACCTACATCTGGATCGACACAAGGGGGATCTGACAGCCGAATTTCCGAAAACATCCATGATCATCCTTCGTCCGGTCCGTGAGCGCTAAAACTTTCAGACAGCAAAAACATTTGAAGACCTTTAACTTTCAGTAGTCCTTAGTAGACAATTTTTTGAATAGACAGTAATTCTTTTATAGACCTTAAAATCGAGTCTCTGAATCCATTTGAGGTTTAAGCAAGAATTGAAAGAATTGCAAGCGAAATACTAAAATGTGTAGTGTAATACTATGGTGCCATTTAGAATCACACATGCACTGCCATGAGTCATACGACTCCATCATTCCGTCACTCCGACAACTCAAGCTTCTATTACAGCTGATTGCGAAATCGTAGCACAGTTTCGCAGAAACACTGTTTACTGATGGTGTTTACAGCACAAATAAAAATGACGAAATTGGTTACCCCGCCGCACGCCGCATGGTCACCTGGCAGTTTTCAAAGCCTCCTCGACGACACCAGATCACTATAACAGGACTCGAGACTTTATTCTACTGACCGTAGATGGGTGAATGTGCAATTTACGGGTGGTGGAGGACTGTTTTTTGGTTAGCAAAAGAGTGAAGATAGCTTTTTTTTCAGCGGGATAACGGCAAGTGGAGCAAATTTGTTTGTTGTCGTAAACACCATCAGTAAAGAGTGTTTCTGCAAAACTGTGCTACGATTTCGCAATCAGCTGTACTGTGCTACATAATTCATTATATTTTGTACTCAGAGGTTGGATTAGATGCATGAAACACAAAATGCAGCGAAATTGTAAAGAAAAACAACGAAAAGCAGCAAAAAGCACTGTGTGGTAGCACCGGACCACGGGATTTCCTAATTTGGGATCATGATCATGGTACCTGTAAACTTTTAGGGACGATATCGTTAATTTTGATTTCCGATCCCCCTTGGATCGACATAGCTTGGTGACCTGCCTTCCATGAGGTTGGTGAAAGTGTCGAACCTCGATAGAAGGCTTGGTAAAACGGAAGCAAAAGTTGGCGGAGAGTTTAAGCGCCCTGAATGTAGAAATTTAAAACCTTCCTAATCGGGCCTACGGTGGGCGGAATGTAGAAACTCCGATGTGGCGATGCTCCTTATCTCGCACTGCAGCACCAATTAGGCAAGTTTAAAAATATATATAAGGCTAATCAAATGACTGATTAGCTATAATAAGTCATTGGAAAGTCTCCGCCAGCTTTTGCTTCCGTTTTCCAGGCCCCTCTACGAGGTTTCTAGTTTTCTACCGTCAACCTCTAGAGAGGACTGCTTTAGGCCTACACTGGCAGCCAAAACTGATGAACCCCCCATTTTCAGAAATTTTATTCCCATGGCCCCAGAATTCCTCACTCCTTGATAATTTGAAATTTTTTACCTCTGATTTTTTGTAGTGCAGGTAGAAAATAGATACATCCAGTGAAATAGCAAACTCCGGAGGTTGAAAGACCTCAAACTCCACCAGGGAAGCATGAGATGACATTTGACCTCATAACCTTTAATCATGTTTGCAACCCTACAAAACCCTCACCAACAGCCCGAAGCTACACTTTCTGCACAAAAAGATGAAGAATTGTGGCCTCTGCAACTGACACCAAAGCGGTGGTCAGGAAACAACAGGGTCTGGGAGCCGTGGGAATAGAATTTCCGAAAACAGGGGGTTCATCAGTTTTGGCCGCCATGTAGGATCAACAATTAGAGCTATTCTCTTGTCCCTCACCCACCCATTCCTGGACTTGAATCATTAACCAGCATTATCAAACATTCCGGCCTTGGTCATCCACATGTTTATAATTATAGTGAGTATTTGCCCACCCACATGGGGCCAAGCCCCTGCCAAACCTCATCAACTAGGATTCCATACTGACCACTATTGTCCTATTGTATATATACTCTAGCTTGCTTATCTTATCTTGTTCACCCCCCAGTCAAAATAATCCTGCCAAAAGTCAGCCTCCTTCCCAGGCTTTGGGACTTCATGGTCCATTTGAGCTGAATTAGAAAAGATACGAATAACTCTCACAATGAGTTGCTTTGCTAGAAGGGACTTGGGACAAAGTGCTTTGGAATCAGGGAGTCAATCAAGCTCATATGAGTCATATCTCTTTCATTTTTTGACCAAGTCAATTACTGTAAGAGGCTAAATGGTAGTTCAGAAGCACGTCTACTCTACCGTCAGCTTCAATAAATTATTAAACAAAAAATTTGTATAATTATCCACTGTGCAAGTCATGTTACCTTCAAAAATGTAAGCCAAAAGAATGTGTTAAAAAAGCTGTCAAATAATGCTCCAATTGCCTTCAAAGTTGGGCATAGCATTAATTGGCATCTTGGTAGGCTACTGGTATGCTTGGAGTAATTAACACTTGAATGTGGAACAATACATACACTGTTCAAAACAGCAACCTCAAGATTTGTGCGCTTATCATTCTACATGTGATATCAGATCACGGGTTTCTGACTCCCCTGAATTGGAGCACCTTGGCACAAGCCTCTTTGTCGGAAAGGTGAATAAACTCAACCAAAAAAATACATGAACAAACAATTTCACCAGACTGCTGACAGAGAGGCTTGGAACAAACCTATGTCCCTTTGAGCTTGAGGCACCTCTTTATTTGTATTTGGTTTTTTAGGGCACCTAAGGGTGCTTACAGAATTTTACAATACATTTCTTCCATAAGTTACGAGAATGCATTGTTTGGAGCCATGAGGAGCTCTTGGAGATTAAGAATATATAGGTTGTCACAGTAGCTGGGCCTGAGCTAGGTCTTTTAATACATACAAATAAACAGTTGTGTCAAACTTGAAGGGGCACAGAATTATGCGAAACCCTGTACCTGTCCCTATGCCTGGCAGATTACGCCACATATCTTGTTTGGCTTCAGCGCTTTAGCATGCTGTGTACAATAACTTTTATATTGGAGCCAAACAAGACATGCACCATAATCCACCAGGTGTAGGGACAGGTATCTTTTCTAATTTGGCTCAAACAGACCATGAAGTCCCGAAGCCTGGGAAGGAGGCTGGCCAAAAGTGTAAAAAAATTCACTCAAACAAAATACTAACTGATTCATACACTTTCATATGCACTGACTTGAAAAATTGTTGAAATAGCAGAATGGATTCTCAAATTGAATGGTAGTAGAGGACATGGTTGAGCTAGTTTAGATAGAAGTTAACAGCTATAAAAAGTGCTCAATTTTTGCAATGCAGATTTCAACATAGCCAGTACTATTGATGACCTGGAAGTTAAAAAGGACCCGGATAAAAAATCACAATAAATCACTTGCGGTGCTTGCACATCGCACTCTTTCTGCTTAAAACTTTTAATACTCGGGCCCACAGAAAGTAACGGCCCGGCCATGCCCCTTCCCCAAAGAACAGTGAATATCTTTTGAAGATTGCAGTATTTTTACATCAAACAACTTGTATTCTTCATCTGCTGCATGTACTCCCTTGATTCCGTGCACTGGGAATCAAGGAACCGTGGGAATTCTTTGCTTAATTCAGGCAATAAGATTTTTGGCAGTTTTGCATTGACTCCTCATACCACCTTCTATTTTTGAGTAAAAATTATGAAAAAATTGGAACTCCCCATTTTTAATATCTGGCTTTTCATGTGTAAAAAAATCCAGGGACAGAAGGAAATATGTAACCTTGTACAATTTTAAGATCTTACAATTTGCTAAATATAGCAGCTAACTTGCAGAGGCATATTTTTTGAAGGTGCAAGAACAATTTCATTGAATATGTAGACCAAGTCTGTAACTTGAATGAAGTGAAAATATCCATTTGTTCAAAAGTTACAAGCAAAAAAGTGATGGGCCATTACTTTCTGTGGGCCCGAGTATAAGGTGTTGTACATGTTTTAAAGACATCTGTCTATTTACTTTGAAGGAATATTGTGAGGAAAAAATTCAGGATTATTGAACTTGTGCAAAATCACACTTTTTTCAGGTTCACATGAGCTTCTTGATTTTTAGAGCCATAAATACTTCACGGGCAAGTATAAGATTTCAACAGCACCTTTGGTACATGTATATAATTAGTACTGCCAGCCCATTAAGGTGCCCAACATGTGGTTGTGGTTTTGCGAGCAAAAATGCCCAAAAAGTGCAGTTTCAGACACTGCCAATTGCTGTTAAGCCCTCTTTTAACTTCTCTGCCAATTTCAAGGGTCTCATCAGCTCCCTCTGGTATCCTTCCAAACATCTCTTAAAAATCACCAAAGTTAATGGAAAGACTCTTTAATAGGGATGTTTTGCAAAGTTTGACAGCAAATTTTGTATGGCATGATGTAGTGCAAACTCTATGGAGTGTGGCCAAATTGGCTGTACATTATGGCAAATTTTGGAGCAGCAAAATTTGTTGCCCTGAAACATCCCTAATATCTTAAATATATTCTCCCAAAATCCAGGAGCCATCCATTGAGAACTGCAAAAGTTTTTCTATATAGACATTTTTTTTAAACTTCCAGGTCATCAATAGTATTATTCAGCTGTATCTTTTTGCTCAA
The DNA here is from genome assembly GCA_009733575.1 of Gymnopus androsaceus JB14. Lineage (NCBI taxonomy): Eukaryota > Fungi > Basidiomycota > Agaricomycetes > Agaricales > Omphalotaceae > Gymnopus > Gymnopus androsaceus. The sequence goes on from ML769453.1 coordinate 237,042, forward strand.
TTTCCACATTTATATTACTTAAATAAACCTTATTATCTCATTAAACTCATAGATTTTTGACTTATTTCGAAGTGAACTTATTTTTGAGACTCATTATTATTAATGTTTTACTTACTGTACCGTTTCAACCAAAAGTTCAGTCACAGGTCACATCAATCCAAATTGAACAGTTCACAGCAGGCTGTCACTGGTCATTCTGGGTTGTGAACACCATGACAACCAAAACAGCAAAAAACCCTCAAAAATGGTCCAAAAATGCTAGGGAAATTCAAATTTGCTCCATCTACCTGCAAACAAGCCAGAAACAACTCCAAAAATAAGGTAACAAGTTACTGGGCACTCATGCAGTGGCTCAGTGAACCCCTATGCACCCTGCAAGTGAACTGGTCACAACTATGTCACAGCTCACTTCCATCTGTGAACACCAAAAATTCTGAACAGGGCATGTCATGGGTCACATACTATAAACTTTTGGTCGAAACGGTACAGTAGTCTCTTATAAACAGACAACTACACAATTGTAACAATGTGTAGAGAGTCCGATGTCACCTAAGGTGGATCATTTGGGCACTTGTATTTAGATGCCAATATCTGATGTAATCTCCTCCAATCCAACTTGGACCAACTCGGAACACTGCCAAAACACTGTATTCCTCCAATCTGCCATATTGCAAAAGCATAAATGCATTGAATTTTAGTTCTTAAATGACTTTCTTGAGTCAAGGGCTTAATTTGAATAAATTCATTTGTTATCACTCCACAGGATCCATTAAAATATGGCTGTAATTTAGTAACAAAAAACATTTTGTAAATGATATGATATTTCGCAAGATTTTTTGTATGAAAAAGAACTAAGATTTCCCCCAAAAAATGAATGGGGAATAAGCTTCATTTCCTTTCAAAAGTGAAGGTCTTTTACAATTGGGAAAGATAGTCTTTTACTCATGTAAAAGCTTAACTATTACACCCTAACAATGCAGTAGCAACAAGACAAAGGTTCTTTGTCTCATGTAATTTTCTAACTATTACACTGTAGCAACAAAACAAAGCACCATTGGCTTGTTAGGGTGTAATAGTTAAACTTTTATGCGAGTAAAAGACCATCTCTCCTTAGTGCAAAAGACCTTCACTTTCAAAGGTAAATGAAGTACTTTCTCCATTCATTTTTCAGGGGAAATCTTAGTTCTTTTTCATACAAAAAATCATGCAAAATATTATATCATCTACAAAATGTTTTTCATTACTAATTACAGCCATATTTTAATGGATCCTGCGGAGTGTATCAGAAGAGAGTGAGTATACTTAGTGTTAATTTTTGGTTAATTTCAGCCATCATTTCAAGGGAAAGTGAAGATTTTGGAGTGTTAGGTATTCATAAGGCAATATTAATAATTACACTGGTGTAGGCCAGGAAACCATAAAACAACTTAAGTGCAGTGTTGAACATTGAAACAAAGACACTGGTATGGTTTCAGCAGGGCGCCAAGATTATGTAAGATTAGTAATAAGACACAAGTGCCCAAGTGGCCGATACTTAAAAAATAGATTATGTTTTACTAGCCTTAACTTATGACTTGGAACACCTCACTTAAGTATTTTTAACTCAAGTTCAAGTATAACTATTTATCAAGTTAAATATTACTTACTTCATGATGAATCTGATTTGATCCCATCAACAGAATTTTACTTGTACACAGTCTACAGGCACCCATGCAGTTTGGCACTTACTGTATCATTTCAATCGAGAGTTCATCAATTCTGAAATTTTTGACCAAAATAAATACAAAATAAATACAGAAAATTGAGAAAAAATTAAAACCACACTCCGATTTTTTTGAGGATGACGGATGACTGAGCTCTTGACCAAAATGGTACCTTACTTTATGTAATTATATGTAGATAAATTGGGGTGTCTACTGTTCTTTAATGATATTTATACACATTATAATTCAATGTACTAGTTTATTGAAGCTATTTAGCTTGTAATCCTAGTTCTAGATAATTCTCAGGCTGTCCCTCAGGCTTCTTCAGGCTGCCCCAGGTTCCCTCAGGTTGTACTCAGGTTGTGCTCAGGCTGCAATGTGTCAGTGACTAGTTCCCCACAACACAAGGTACCAGGTGTCATGACTTCCAACTTGGGCAAAGAAACAAACAGTAAGGGAAAGAGAAGATGATACTGAGAACTAGGAGGTATTGACAAGATTGAAGCTAAGGACTATGCTACAGCTACAACTACTATATATACTAAAGTACAAACCCTAAGCCCATAGCCCTATACCCTGACTATGCAGTAACAATGCATGAAATGATGAAAGACAACAAGTAAATAACAACAATAAGGAATGATAGGTCAATCATACAAGTATGGACATGCTAGCATGTGTTATGATTGGAAACAATCATACTCTGATCAACAGAACCCTAATAATGTAAACACAACCAATCAATATGGCTGCATGTTGGGATTTTGAGTTTGTAAGAACTAGAGATGTCAGGGAGTCAGAGTCTTTGGCAGGTACCCAAGGGTAGATCTGTGGGAAAACCCATAGGTCAGATGATCCGCAGATCCGGGTTAGTAATTCCCACGGTGAGACAGGATGAGCAGGCTCGGAGCCTGGATGCTAGCTCAAACGAGACAAGTGCTATGTATAAGGTGAAGAACTGCTACAAACATGTGGCAATCTACGACAAACACCAGGCTGGGTGCCTTCCTGGACCGGGATCCCCTACTCCAACAGATCGCTCAAGGTTACAGGTCAGCATCTAAAAAATCTGAATTTCTATGAGTAATAATTGTACACATTATTTGTTTAATTTTTAAGATTTAAACAACACATATGAGTATTTGACTGATATTGATACTAAGCACAGGTCAGAATGGTTGGGTACAAGTTCAAAAACCCACATTTTCAATGAATCATTAAGGGTACCCATGGGTTGACCTGTGAGGATCAGTAAACCCACAGGTCAGGTCAAAAGTCCAAGGGTCATCAACAGGTCACAGGTCCAGGTCCATAGGCATCAAAAACCTGTGGATCAGAGTCCAGGTAATCTGTGGGTTGACTTGTTGACATCTCTAGTAAGAACTTCAGTCAACTTTCTCTAGTACTTACTTCAAAGGGTCCAAAATATTTGTTTTCCAACTTCTTCATTGGGTGACTTGTTGTAATGTTTATTCCCTAGAGCCACACCTTGTCTCCTACTTTGTCTCCTACTTTGTACTCCCTTGACTTACTATGTTTCTTATTGTAGTAGCAAGTCGTGTCTTTAGTGGCTTTCTTTAGTGCTGAATGTTGGAATGTCAAAGGTAAATTTAGTATTGAGCTATACATGGAACACTTTCTCATAGTCTGCACTTGTTTGTATCACCGTCCCATGCACTCCACATATATTGTCTCGCAGACTCCACTCAGTCTCTTGCCGTATCTACTTACTATCTTGCAGTACCCACTTCACCATATGGACAGTAGCCACAAGTATTCATGCAGTAGCCACTTGCCTGATATATCATTTGTACATAGGACTATATATAAAGCCTAGTACCATACCCTGTAATACCACTGTTGTCCCCCCATCAATCTGTGTGATTGTTACTACTAAGTCCTGTGTGGACTTACTGCTGCTACAGTTGAATACCTCATATGGAATACAGTTGGGGTAGGCCCAAACCATATTCCATATGGTGGATATTCCATACTATATAAAGTCAGTTTTTACCAGTCATTTATGTCTAAAAATGTGTGTTTCAAGCATTTCTGAGTGTATTACAAGTAATTGAATCTATTTATGACCTATTTGCAACCAAAAAGTCCATGATCCAGGTCAAATACCTCAAGCCAGTTGCTCAATGTAAGGTCTACATTACATTGATGCAATGACTTTAGCAGTTGTACACAGTTGATCAGTATGTTTGTGTGGCTAAATTGGTTGGTTGTTTGACATTTTGGTGAAATATCCGAGTTTTTGGGATGGTTTATTTAGGCATGATTGAGTGAATAAATGCAAAACAGAAATTATGCCACAAATCAAGCGACTTCAACTCCAATACACATGAAAATACTAAATATCTAAAAGTTTTGTTTTGATGTAAGGGCAGAATTTATGACTAAATTGGTCACTGCAATATGGAATATCCCCCAAAATTTTGCCAATATCATATTCCATATTCCGGAGTACAGATCCATGAAATATCCCTGCCTCCCAAGTTGGGAAATGGAATACCCCATTCCATATGATGGATATTTCATATGACCTTATTCCATATGAGGTATTGGACTGTACTTCCTATTTAGGAATACAACTCTAATAGGTTATAGGCTTGGCCTTAACCATTGACACATCATATTGCTGTAACCCTTGTTCATGCCACCTAGGCCAAATCCTGCACCTCTACAAACTTGACAGGAGATAAAGGCATCGGAACAAGTACCACCACCAGTAACTCAACAACATTCCATAGCATCTGAACAAGGCAGCTCATCAAGTAGTAAAGCTGTAATACCACAGCAGAAACAAATACCATCACCTCCCACAGATGACACTGTTCCTTGCAAAGGAAACCCACACATCTTTGGTGTTGACAAATTAATTGACAGATACAAGCACCAACTCACTGGAAGGTGGAGCCAGTGCAATAAGCAACATTGTCCAAATCAATATGACATACCTTGGACAGGCAAATTAGCAAATTTTGCAAGAGCCATGGCAAAAAAACAGGAGGAAATTATCAGAACTCACCTACAGCATATTGCCAACAATGAAGATAATGATGACAAAGAGGATACTGAAGCACCTATTGCTCAGCCAATTGCATCATCCTCACAGCAGCATACTCCTGCTCCATTGCAATCACCGCACTGAAACAAGAACCATCTCCACCCACTCCTCCACATGGTACGCATTAATGGTATCTCACTTAACTTTGTGAATGCATCTTGTTCCAAGTCCTATGCATTGTATGGTGTAGCAAGTCAAGCTTGGCGGATACCAAGTTGATGAGCAAGGCTATTCTGAGCCCACATATAATTATTACTAGGCTAGACAATCAAAAGACATACCCAAGGGATTGAAGTTTCCGAGGCAGCACTTGGTGCAGCCCAACAAGCTGGTTATACAAAATTTACAATGTTACTCTGCCGAGATGAAAACTCTTGACCAGATGAAAGCTTGCCTAGGCAATCTTGTCACAGAATGTCCGGTAACTCCAGCCCAGAGCTGCCGCAATGAATGGAAACACTCCCACAATGTCATAAGTCTCTTGACCAAGATGATAAAAGCAACATGAATGACAGAATCATCTAGGCGAGTTAAACTCTCCAAGACCAAATATTGTACTAGCTGGATGCCCGAGGCTTAGTTAGGACTCCAAGGCAAGTGTAATTGATGGTGTGTTTTTGGGTTGCGCATTGCTAGAGGGTGCCAAGGTATACTTGCCGCAGCATCACCAACGCAGCCACCTGATCAACCTCATTGCAATCACTCTTAGAGCAAGGAATGACTAGGAATAATTCCTGTCCAAGCTTCAGTGTTGTTCTGAGATCCATGTGCTACAAGGCATCTAGGCTTGAGCCCACACGGAACTAGGCATAATGTCTAGCTCGCTATTGGCAAGGCAAAGATGGATATACTTCCAAGGGCTGTTCATGGAATGTTTTTGAACACCATAGAACTTCACCAAGTTATAAATTTGGAGGACCTGCACAGTTTCCCAGGCAAAAGAAGGTGACTCGAGTTCATCTAGGACCAAATTCCAAGCATTGCCATTCCAAGTTATGAATTTCCCCAAGATTAGGTGTGCCAAGATGATTTATTGAGGAAGATTATTTATTATTTTTACATTTATGGACATGTCTTGATCTCTTTCATATTATTTCTTTGTTTTAGTATTTTTCCGAGATGTACCAGTATATAAGGGTAGCTACATTCTATATAGCAATCCAGGTTAGACTTGATACCTGAAATGCAGTTCTATCTTAGGACCTGTAGTAATCCGTACACGCTCAGACACATCTGCATTGTCCTCTACAACCTTTGAAATGGGTGGCCTTCTTGTAACCTCAATAATACTGAGGCAATTCAATCTACTTCCTGGCTATTAAGTCAAGCATTCCTGGTTTGCATCTTGGAGAGAGGTCACATCAGTCTTAGGACCACAGGTGGAGCCTAGCATGCACATCTTGCTGAGCCCATTGTTGATTAGGAAGATCTTGGACCCAGTGTTGGCTTGGTGTAGTTTTAGTGAGGAAACTCCTTGGAGTGTTAGCTAGCTTACCAACAGATTCTACCTCTTGCCTGCTCTTCACTGATTGTATTAAAAATGCCTACTTGAGTGACTTGCGCAGCAGTCATATAAGCTTGTTAGGTAACTTGGAGGATTCCCTGAGAGTTGGAGTATCATTGCATAGCAATGTAAAGGCTCTCGATTCATGCTAAGTTGTTTGTTGAGTTGGCGTACTTGACCTGTGCTTGGGTGTTTCACCTTGGATATGCAAAGTTTTTTGTTGAGCTGGTGTACTTGACCTATGCCTCAGTGTTCATGCGGATACACAAAGTTGTTTGTTGAGTTAGCATACTTGACCCGTGCTTTGGTGTTTGCTTTTTCCCCTTGATTAGTTCAGCGTGTTGTTGTATGTTAGTTGGCTTTTCACAACCTTCCTCCAATACAAATCTTGTTCATTCGCACTGCCTGTGCCACTGTCAAGTGCTTTTCTCTTTGAATCAATTTGTAGTCAAGGGAACCTTTGACAACCTCCTTCCTTGCATTAAATTAAACCTTTCAGATTGAATCTGATCAGGGTGATTGTTGTTTAGTTGGTTTTCATACCTAGCACAAATCTAACTCATCATCTGGAGCCCACCACGAGGGAAGCTACTTTTGATTGAACCTAAAAAATAAAAATAAAAATAAAAAAGCACAAGTAACTGTTGATCAGTCAGTGCACTAAAAAGATTCATTGTTGCAGTCAAAATTTCTGGCTCATTGCATAATCCACCAGCTGGGAGACATACACGTAACTCCAGCAAACCACCACTACCGCTGATAGAAAATCCCAATGTGCTACTGAAAAGGAAGCCAAAGGTACCTCCGTATCCACAGCCATCCTATCCACAGATGCCCAAGGATAGAACTACAGCAAGAGTAGCACCACAAGCTCCTTATTCAATTCAAACTTTGCCATTAACTAGACCTTCACCTGTGCCTGAGGAAGAGTGTAACAGCCCATCCCTAGTGACTATAGAGGAAGTTGCTAGTCAAGCAGAATCATCCATGAGTCGAGCCCTGCATTCACCAAAAGGGAATTCATCTTGGAATAGACTAACAGACAAATTGTCAGATGACAAAGAGTTTCAAACACCTATCATCAAGACAAGACCCACAATGACAAACTCAAACCCCACAAACTACAAGGATGTCTATACCTACAACAATCAGTAATATTAAAGTTCAGCTCATACCGGGAGCCATGCTTGAACTACAAAATGACAAGCTCCCAAGCATACACAAAAAGGCCTTGCCCAAGTTCAATGGTGATAAGCCTAAGAATTTGTTGGCATGGCTAGCCACTTGCGAGGCACTCTTCATGTTAAATAAAATCATGGAGGATACTGCCAAAAAGTTCCTTGCTGTGAGTTGGATGTTGTATGCGACACAGCTCAAGTAAAAGGACAATTCCATTGCGACTAGCTTGATGACCTCTTAGGAAGATTTCAAACAAATGTTGAAGAAAGGCTACCCTGAGACTGCGAGTGAAGAAATAGGATTGAAACAGAGAATTGAGAAGCTAGTAAAAAATGCAGGAACTATATATAGGAATGAGTTGCAGAAGATTCAGAAGTTCATTAGGGCTTTTAGTATTGAGGCAAATAAACTCATGAGTGGGATGCAGCCTGTACTCTCAAATAACAAGGCAGTACAATGGTTCCTCATGGCATTCAATGGTTCTTTCATGAATACTATCCTCAACAAAGCTGAAGTAAATCCGATAAATATGTTTGATTGAAGAGAAGATGATCCTTTTACCCTGAAGGAAATTGTTGACTCTGCTGAGAAACAAGCAAGATTGTGGAAGGGTGATTCTATGTCACTGATCTTGATAAGCAAACCAGCTGTTGCGGCCATGGTGTATAACCCCGATGTGCAACTAGTTCCCCACAATACAAGGTACCAGGCATCACAACTTCCAACTTAGGCAAAGACAAGAATGATGAGGAAAAGAGAAGATGATGATATTGAGAACTAGGAGGTATTGACAAGATTGAAGCTAAGGACTATGCTAGAGTTACAACTACTATATATACTACTGTACAAGTCCTAGACCCAGTACCCTATGCCCTGTACATGCATGAAGCTATGAAGTACAACAGTATCAATGTCTGTAAGTGATAAGTGATTGTACATGTGTATCCAGCACTGAATGCAGCATCCTAGCATAAGGTGTGATTGAAGTTAAGGATGGACACAAGTCTAGCTCCTTAACAGTACCGGCAGGTAAACCCGTGGGAATACCGGCCGGTATTTTAACCTGCGGGTCCCAGTACCAGTTTCCTACGGGTTATGCAGGTTGCAGGTTGCAGTTTTGCTCAAAGTTGGCAGGTTTACCTGCAGGTACCTGTGGACCTGGAATACTAGACACTAGAAATTAGTCCATTTACAAATAAATTTGGTATAATTGTGACTTGAGTTTGATGTAGGGCTACTTTGTAGTGATACCTATGCCATTTTAATATAAAACATGTACTTATTCATTTAAATTTGTGAGTATATAGGCAGGTATAAATAGTGGTGCAGGTTTGTGGGTACCTGCAGGTAAACCTGGACAGGTCTTGTGCAGGTTGCAGGTCAAGGGTTTGGATGCCCAGGTACCTGCACCACAGGTGCAGGTTTACCGGGACCTGGAGTTGTGTCCACCCTTAATTGAAGTGATCAAAGGATGATTGTATGATCAACACCTATGATCAAGGATCAAACAATCATACTAGATTGTACATGTGTCAATGAACCATAAAGAATGAAACATAAGTAAACAACACAGCCATGTGCCTAAATAAGTAAGTGCCAAGATATACAAAGACAAATAGAAGAAAAAGATAAGTAATAGTCCATGTGGCATGAGATAAGATAAAGTGTTTGTAACAGACATCCTCATGTAGGCTGTAGCTCAAGGCTCCTCAAATTTACTGAAGCATCAATCAGGACTATTGCTGCCTCAAGCTAATCTCAAGCTAATTCCTCAACAATTCTACAATGCTCAAAATACAAGAATTGTGACATAGTATACAAGAGCAAAAATACTCTATTTGGTGGCTTGGGAAGATACTGGTTCTACTGTAAGCCAAGCTGTTTTCCATACAGGAGTGATTTGGGAGATTGGGAATGACATGACAGTGATGGACATCTGACAATTAGTGAGTCACTGTAAGTCCAATGCCACTCAATACTGGCAATTACTGTTGTTTTTTCATACAGCATTAGCTCACCATCTTTCCCTCAACCTCTTGGGTCCTTGCTTGTTACAGCCATGCCTACCAAATTACCGACCAAGCCCTCAGACCCTATTCCATATCTAACCAACTGGTTATCAGCTCGGCTACTCCAGCCACCATATCAGTGTAACAGCTCATCCTCATTTGGTACTATCCCCTTACGGAATCTATACAGACTTTGGTATATAAAGCCTTCTGGCTCAAAACTATCCTTAACTCTTACTTTTACCATCACCTGTCTTTGCCTTACCTTTACGGACAATATTAAATACCTGTCTGGTTAGAGGTTTGGGGCACTGGGCCCGGTAAGTGAGTTTACACATTTTTTAAACTGCAGTTATTGTCCATGAAGGATGCAAAATAATGTGACAGAACCTAAGGATACCTATCCTAGGTCACTTTATGACTAGAGGACATATGAGCCTTCTCAACCACTACCTAAGACTGCCAATGAGGGCAGTTCTTTCTCTTCTACATAACTAGGTCAGTCGACCAACATAGTGCCCACAAACCATGTTGTTGTTGTTGCACCCATTCTGCGGATGTCAAATATTGCATCCCCAGAACTATTATTCACTCTGAGAACAACTCAAGGCTGTCATTACCACGCGACTCAGCCTCCGCTAACTGTATATCCATTACAGTCTATGTTGCCCAAGAATGTGGCATGCATATGATATTTTGTCAAACTTGGCAGGGGTAATTAGAAGTCCCCGAGTTGCATACTAAACATAGAGCCAAGTCCATCTCGACTCTCTAATGTAAACATGATTTGGTACATAATATGGGATTTTTTGGTACAACCCAAGATTCTCCAATTGACCAGTGAGCTTCATAAAGCAATTAATGCAAATGCTGGCCCATCAGTTAAAGCGCCATCTTCAAAGGGCAAAAATCTATACTAGTCACCCTCAATGACATTGACATTGAGCAGGCAATGACAGCCAAAAATCCAATGCATTCACAATTGACTGCTGTATCAACAGCACTGGTGAAAATGCATTAAGTTGAATACAATCGACAAATCTGACAGTGTGCCATCCTGCATGAGAAATTCGGAGCTACCAAGCCCATCAACATTATTTTCAGTAAAAGAATATGCACACAGAGGTGTATGCTGGGGAACAACTTGAGATCCCTACACACCCAACCGACTGATGAGGAAGTGCTTGTACCATACTGAGTTGATTCCCTGAGCCATTCGGACCAGATAACCAAACTGACATACCTGTCTGGGATACCTCCCAACAGGATAATTCTCAGCACCTGCAGGCCCACCAGGACCCTGACAAGGATTTAGATGATTATGACAATGATGACAGCGGGCATGACAGAAACCCAAATTACACGCAATACTCAAATGAGTTCCAAGCATTCTAATTCAAGAGCTCATCTAAATGCTAATAATAATAATAACTCTCGTGGCAAAAGTAACTTTACCTAGCAACCGAGATCACAAAAACAGATTCAAATTGTGGATCAAAGACAATACCAAGTCAATGCCAATAGCCCTCCACAAAAACATGGATATATGCACCATGAACTTGGACGGCCACCATGCAGGAACCCTAAACAAGCCAAGACACCTGATTTGGCTTTGCCGCTTCAGGACAGTTGCCCTGAAACAAGCCATATAGTTTGCTGGGATTGTGGAAAAATCTGGACATTTTGCCGGGGATCCAAAATGTACCTCAAGGGGTAAAGCCAAGCCTGAACATGTACTCCAAATGGTGGACAAAAATGGTCACTCAAAGGATGTACGACTTTTCTGCATCTCTGCAGATGAAACTGTTGCAGAGCCTAGAACAGAGCCTGAACAAGAATTGAAAATCAGTGAAAATAATGATATCTGGATTCACTGAAAGTCATCCAGATGATGATGAAAACCAATGCAACCCATGGGGTGGTCCGCAGCATGATAGCGACATTGCTGATGATGAATACACATACGCAGCACTGGAGCACCTGGGATTCATGAGATCCCAATCACCCAACATGTACCCAGAACATTTTGGCATGATGAATGATGATTCCGATGAGTGTTTATCTGTGAACTCATTAGGGATGCATACATCCAGGATTTCAGATGATACTGAACCATATCGCTCAATTAACTCACTAGATGAGGTTGAGAGCATATTCACTTCTGATGAGGCGGAAGTACTTGACTTTCATGAATACCTTTGTCCCACGGAACCTAACAAACAACAGGTACCACAACAGGTACACAGTCTCATCATACAGCAACCAAAAATTGCTGCCTGACTGCATTTATTGAGATCAATGAGGTATGTTGCCTCAGTCTCACATGTATAGTGATTAATAAATGATCGCTTACTGAATAAACCGGCAACTGGGACCAATAATGCACAGAAGACCATCTTGCAAAATATACCCAGACCCAAATTCTTCTAAGTATGGAGACAAAGACATGGTCAAGTTTGATACCTGGATATGTTCCATGGTACGTTGGCTAAATATTGCCAACCAATGTAGGCCTGAATCACACTACAGTGAATCGCAACATCAATAAGGGATCACAGCTGTTAATACTCAACATGCTGATATTATTCCATCATTCCTGAAGGGCAACGCCCATGAATAGCATAATGATGTGGCAGAGCAAGCTCAGAAGTAGCTACAATGCTGTCGCTGAACATCCCACATTAATTCAAGTAATGTGTGGATTAGTTAAAAGATTTATTCATGATTTGGACTCACTATGGTAGCTTACCACTTCTATGACATCCAAGACTCATTGGCAAGGGGAATTAAAGGTGTTTAGCATCTGCAAGATGCATGCCCAACCCACCAGATGTATATTCATTCAAACGACAATGAGTGGGGGGTAGGGCCGAACCTTTTTGGGAAGGCACCCATTATGTAAGTTACTCCAAAAGGATATGCTCATCCCAAAAAGGAATGTGCTGGTTTCCTTCCATAGCTACATTTGTGTAAGAGGCCAAACCTAAAGGTTTGGCAATCATTCCCCAACAAGGAAATGACTCAAAACAGTCACTGCAGAAAGATTGTCAGTAAATGATATAATGCAAACTGTAATAATGCAAAAGGAAATGGAGCTTACCAGTATTACTCCAAAACCTGAGCCATGCGTAATATTCAAATTTCCGAGTCTTTACTCAGCTCAAACTGAGCTCGTCAGAATAACTATCAGAATAGCTACTATGGCATCAGTCCATATGAATTTCCTTACAGCAATAAAGATGTCATAAAATTTTATGGCAACACTCTAACCTACTACACATGATGCTGACATCCGACTGTGTACTATCTCGGGACCCAGCTTGTCAACTCCCATCTCACTGGAATCTCAGTGATTTTAGGGAATAGTGCCATCATAGAATGATTGTATGCACTTGAAAGGAAGTAGGATCCAGTTAGAGAATCCATTCCCATGTCATCTGAGACTGGTAAACTATTGCTAGACTCAAGACTACAGCTATATATAACAACAACATGGATAGGAAGTAATGTTGCAATAGGTAGGCTCGATTGGGCTATTAATCTATTGCTCTTGCAGGATTCTGCTTGTATAACTTACTTTTCTGTTCCACAATTCCATGATGGAATCTGGTAGGGGAGGGTGTAACGGCTCATCCTCATTTGGTACTATCCCCTTACGGAATCTATACGGACTTTGGTATATAAAGCCTTCTGGCTCGGAACTATCCTTAACTCTTACTTTTACCATTGCCTGTCTTTGCCTTACCTTTACGGACAATATTAAACACCTGTCTGGTTAGAGGTTTGGGGCACTGGCCTGGTAAGTGAGTTTACAATCAGCTTGGCTAGTCTGGCCATCACATTGGCTTGGCAACTCCGGCCATCACATTGGTTCAGTTACTCCAGACTTTTGACCAACTCACCAATATTGGTCAATCTACACTATTTCCGATACTCCAAACACTCAGCCGAGGTTTCCGGTGTATTATGACTGATTATCTCGGCATATCTTGGTTGATCATCTTGGCATAACCTTGGTATAACTCTGATCCAGTCTTGGGAACTATTCCCACACTATTGTTTTATGCCTAGTATTATTTTATTGTCTTTCGCTTCACTATTGTCTTTCAGTACTGAATTACTCTATTGTTTTACTTACTGAGGGTCCAGTCTGGCCCTGGAACATCGGTCCCACTGGTAGTATTTAAGTAATACAAACTTGTATAGTAACCTTAGCTCCAAAATCAACTTAGTCTGGCCTTGTACTCATTCTGAGTCCTTCTTTGATCCTACAGGCTTTGTTACTAGGCCAACTGACCAAAATTTCGGTTACTAAGCTGACACAGCCACGTGATCTTGGCCAAACCTCAGCTACACCTTTGGTTCTACTGCCTTGACTTAGCTTAGACTTGCCTTACTATTTTCCTCTCGGCACACCTTACAGTGTGTCAAGGGTGTTGCCAATAGCTTCACTGAGTCCCATCACTCACAAGGTCCAGCCCAGAACCTTTCCGGACCCTTTCTGTAGGGCTCTTCACCATATCCGTAGCCTACGGTATACGGCCGTAAAATACAGTGACCATTCCGTACCGTCTCAGATTTTTGGTCATGGGACCGTACTGTATCTGGTACGGTAATTCCCGTATTTTACCGTACCGTATACGGGAATATGGCCGTACTACGGAGGCTACAGGGAAAGTTTCGATAAAACTGTTGTATTAAAGTGATCATTGAGCTACATACACTACATTTCAATCTTTAACATAGTATAGTGTACCAGTCACTTCTGCCTCAGTTCTGTGCTTCCAATCTTCAGGTTTTGGTGAGGATTGACCCAGTCACAGTGTGACAGACGTGCTATCCATGTCTGTGTAGCGTTTTAAGGGTAATTATCCTGACTTCATACAAGGATAATTACTGGACTCTCACAGTAGCATTTGTACCTCTTACAGGTGCATTATATGGATTAAAAAATGGTACTTGAATAATTGTGTTTGAAACTCCGTACCGTATCCGTATACGGCCGTATTTTTGCCATACCGTACCGTAGAGCAAAAAATCAAACCGTATTCGGCTGTACCGTAGCTGCTCTGTACCGTATCATGGGAAATTTTCACCGTACCGTATACGGTACGTACGGTGAAGAGCCCTACCTTTCTGTCCAATACCTTGGCCACTCTGCTCCAGGTTGCATGGACTTAACATTGCTTGCATTCATATCCTACATCTGGAAAAATTCCCTAGTGCCCAGGAACATATAGGTTGCACTGAGGTACCCACAGGGTAACTAGAACACCCAGGATGTCTAGGCACCACAGGCACCCTAAAGAAACCCCCCAAATCCTGTGCATCCTGAGGATAGAAAAGTATCTCTGGGGTGTCCCTGAAAATCCCTGGGGTGTCCCTAATCATCCCTGGGTGTCTCTGGGCTGCCCTGGGGTGCCCTGGGAATCCATAAAGAAAATATTTAAAATAATATATTTTTTACCATCTTAGCCTCTTATGCTCATATTTACCTTCTTTGTTTACTTATTCATTATTCATTATTCAAGTCTCGCTACTTAATACACTTATTATAGATGGTTGTTGTGCTTATTGCTCACTGCTTATTAGTGTCCTATTCATTTGCTGTTTCAGCACTTAAATTCAAGTGACTCATAATAAACTCAAAGATTGACACTCTCAGCCTTGCAGTCAACTGTATTATATAAGCAATAATGTGGGAGCTTAAAACCACTGAACTATCTTGATGTAAGATATGCTAGAAACTTTATGCACTATATACACTAACTAGTGGGATCAGCATCATCTATAAGAAAATTGGTGAGCACTTGTTCATAAGTGCACATGAACCCATTCTCCCACCATAGTCTACCAAGACTATCTACAATGTTACCAGTAATTATTCTTAGGTAAAAAGGGCTTGAAATGCAAAAACTAGACTCAATGTTTTGTCTTTTGGTTAATTTAATTTTGTTGCGAATATAATGTAGCTTTTAATTAAAACATAAAGTATGCAGGCCAAAATGTCAGTGATGAGTTAGATTTGTGCTAGGTATGAAAACCAACCAAACAAGAATCACCCCGATCAGATTCAATCTGAAAGGTTTAATTTAATGCAAGGAAGGAGGTTGTCAAAGGTTCCCTCGACTACTAATTGATTCGAAGAGAAAAGCACTTGACAGTGGCATAGGCAGTGCAAATGAACAAGGTTTGTATTGGAGGAAGGTTGTGAAAAGTCAACTAATGTACAACAATGCACTGAACTAATCAAGGGGGAAAAGCAAACACCAAAGCCTGGGTCAAGTATGCCAACTCAACAAACAACTTTGTGTTGATGAGTTAGATTTGTGCTGGGTATGAAAACCAACCAAACAACAATCACCCCAATCAGATATAATCCAAAAGGTTTAATTTAATGCGAGGAAGGAGGTTGTCAAAGGTTCCCTTGACTACTAATTGATTCGAAGAGAAAAGCACTTGACAGTTGACACAGATAGTGCACAATGAACAAGGTTTTATATTTGGAGGGAGGTTTTGAAAAGCCAACTAATGTACGACGACGCGCTGAACTAATCGAGGGGAAAGCAAACACCAAAGCACGGGTCAAGTACGCCGACTCAACAAACGACTTTGCGTATCTCGGGAGCCTTTACGTTGCCGCGCAATGATACTCCAACTCTCAGGGATTCCCGCGAGTTACCTAACAAGCTTATACGACCGCCACGCAAGTCACTCGAGTAGGCGTTTTTAACACACTCAGCGAAGAGCGGGCAAGGGGTAGAATCTGTTGGTAAAGCTAGGTAACACTCCGAGAAGCTTCCTCCCTAAAACTAGACCAAGCCAACAGTTGGGTCCAAGACCTTTCCTAATCAACAACGGGCTCGTCGAGGTGTGCACGTTAGGCTCCACCTGCGGTCCTAAGACTGATGTGACCTCTCTTTGAGATGAAAACCAGGAATGCTTGACTTAATAGCCGGGAAGTAGAATGAACAGCCTCAGTATTATCGAGGTTACAAGAAGGCCACCCGTTTCAAAGGTTGTAGAGGACAATGCAGACGCGTCTGAGCGTGTACGAATCACTACAGGTCCTAAGATAGAACTGCGTTTCAGGTATCAAGTCTAACTTGTCATTCCGAGATAGAATAGCTACCCTTATATACTGAGCGAGATATATGAAAATAGGAAAATGAGAGAAACTGAGCAAGATAGGATGAAACAGAGTAAGTAAAATAGAAAAAGATAAATAATGTCCATATATGCGTGTATACTATGGTTTTGCCTCGACGTTTTTCCTGCCTCGTTCGTTTGTCTTCCTCGATTGGGTTGACTTTTGGGATTTTGGTCCGAATCGACTCAAGTCATTTGCCTTTTTTACAAGGCTCGCCAGTTCCTTTAGCAGAACAGCCCTCGGAAGTATTTCTATGTTTTTCCTTGCCAATGGGAGACTGGTTATTATCCCTAGTTCCGCGTGGTCTCGAGTCTAGATGCCTGGTAGCATATGGATCTCGGTAAAACGCTGAGGCTCGGATAGAAATACTCCTTGGTCCTTCCGTGCTCTAGAAGTAGCTACAGCAAGTGGGTCATGGGGCCGCATTGGACTGCCGTGGCTATATGCCCAGTTTTGCCCAACCGCCAAATTCTCACACCCAAATGCGGCTCGATCATAAGATAAAAGCTATGATAAGAAAGTAAAGATTACTAAATCTGGAGCCTCCACCCGTATTCGATGTAAACCGTCGGAATCAAATTACTTTGAATCTTGCGTCGACGCGATACCTTTCCATTCATTTGCTAAGGCCTACGTGACACCTTACATCAGCAAAACCTGTATTTTGCATTTTAATTCCCACAGTAATACTTAAATTTCCCAGCGCTCCCAGAGCTCCCAGCACTGGCCAGTGCTTGCCAGTACTGTCACAAATATAAAATCATACGTTATTTCCAAATAAGGTAATTTTGCGGCCTCTGGGAGCTTCTGGGAGCCCCCTCCTGCATCGGCCGGACCATCTGAGTGCTGGGACGCTGGAGCGCTGGGAACTCTGGACAGTTCGCTCAAGCACTGCCCATGTCATACAGGTTTTGCTGATGTACTCGCTTATGTGCTATGTCAAAGTCACCCCACTCAGGCGAATGGAATCCGTTTGGGCCCATCGGAGGCTGGATTGTGGACCGAGTATCACAGTCTAGGTTATGAGGTTGGCACTTAGTTCATGTTTCTTTGCATTTTAAAGATTATAGTTTTAGATTTGTATTTACTACTACTGTTACTTTACGACTTGTACCGTTTCGATTTGTACCGTTTTGATTTGTACCGTTTTGTACAACATCGATTTCTTGACTCTACGGCTCCGGGTTAGATGCCGAGGACGGGGGCACTCCGGCCTAATCCTTATCTCCCCTCTATCACATCTTTTATCTTATGATTGAGCCGCATTTGGGCGTGAGAATTTGGCGGTTTGAACACAAGTCTATATGCCTGGGCGCTTTCCAGCGAGCGTCAACTTTGAGGGCACCCGTTAGGGTACTTCCCCATCTCGGTCCACCTTGCTT
>ML769454.1:0-126935 GCA_009733575.1 Gymnopus androsaceus JB14
CTGCTGTCATTTGCTTGGATTCTCGGGATACAGACACACATCATGGCTTCTCTCTTCGATTCTTCGCAGCTAAGAGGCATTACTGACAATGAACTTCCGCATGATCATCATATTTGGCGACACGATGTATATAAGTAGAGATTTCCGAGTGCATCCATTTGAGCTCTTCAAGCTAATTTGGGTCCGAGTCGTAGCCTAACGTGTTAAATACGGTATAAGGTTACTGGAAGCATCCCTTACTCCTTCCTCGCGCCCTTGGTACTTTAGGCTTGGTATGCGTTGAACCCTAGCCTATGGAAGGTTCAACAGGCGCTGGCGTCTCCAACTCCGGTTAGGATCAGACATCCGTGTCCCAGTTGACGACGTTATATGGCGCATATGGGACTCTCGGCGCATCTCCTCTCCGACGGCGACTTCCATCCATCGAGTAGCCCTTTCGTGCTACTTCATACTTCTGTTACTGCCTCCAACTTCCTTTTTCTGGCTCGATAGCGATGTTATGGGCATATAAATAAATAAATAAATAAATAAATCCCAAAAAGGAAAGAGGAAGGAGAGAAGAGAGGAAAGAGCGAAACCAACCTCTATTTCTGATATATGTACCTCTTTGAGGGCGCATGACTCTATATACACCATTTTACCGGACGGAATGCTATCAAATTCAGTTTCGCTACAATGCGCCCAAGTTCAGGAAATAATTCCAAATTAGGATCGGTATCAGCCGGGCGCTCGAAATATCCGAGTTGCCGGCTCACTGCCACACAGATAGCGATCCTAAAATGGGTTTATTTTGTTTCACGTGTTCGCAAGGGGCTTTTCGGCACCAGAACGGCAGACAGAATGCTCTTAACGTGACCTATCAAATCCCGGAATGCTGATCCGAGTGCTTATGACAGCGGTGTCGTAGAGGGCGGGGGCTCTATCGCTAAGGTAAGTGGTGACTTTTACAGTGTATATGAGTGTGATAGCAAATATCTGTATGGGTTTGTTAAGAACTACCTCGCGTGGTCTGCTGTTTGAACGCCAAATGCCCCTTGCATGCTCAATCACTGGATGTGTTGACCTCACCTTTTGAGAATTGGCTTGTGCATTACATGGAGCCTTAGGAGGTTCCTTTCCAAAGGTCCATTTTGTTCAGCTATATAGTCACACTGCCTCACAATCCAATTGCAATTTTACATCTTGCTTAGTTGCTTAACCATGTTCAAGTTGTGCACAGTACCAGGAAAGAATATTCACATTATGCAATGAATTTTCATTCAATTTCTATGATCTTAGGGGTTTGTACAGCCAAATAAAACCTCTTTGAGGGAGCATCCTTACATTCCCATCAACCCTCTGTATCATCCCATAATCTCAATTTTTGCCCTTGCAAGGTACCAAGACTTGTAGGCATGACTTATAAAGTGAGTTTTGCCTCACATTTTATGTTCCTGGCAGCTATAGATAGCCTCAAAATATCTCTTCCACAGGATATCCTTACATCTGCACTACTCACTTCATTGTTAATCAATTTTATTTCTCACTTATGCAGGTACTAGAAAAGAGGGCATGGACTGTTCAATGAGTTTTGCTTCAATTTTCATGTTCTGGGCAGCTATAGAAAGCCTAAGAGAACCATTTTTAAGTAATATTTCTATGTTTCTACTACTCACTTGTAGTGTCCCTTAATTTTAATTTTCATTTATGCAAGGAATGAATGAGAATATTTATTTAAAGTAGTTATCAGGTATTCAAATACACTAAATTCCAAGATGTTTGCGTGCTTCTGGTGTTAACTCTGTGAGTGGTCCACACCGAGGTTGTACAGTGAGCAGAACTATTTGCAACATTATACTACTATTGACTAAAGTACAGACTCGAAGTACGTTGGCCGGACCAACTATCCGGATGCCACATGCACTTGCCATGTGCGTCCCACCTTATTCGGATATTATATAATACCGGCGCTATTTGCTATCGCTATCTGCCCACAGCATGGATAGCGAGCCCTTTTTCTGCTGTTATCGACCCTTAACATCGTGAGATCCATCGAGTAGCTCTTTCATGCTACTTAATACTTCTGTTACTGCCTCCAACTTCCTTTTTCTGCTGTTATCGACCCTCAACGTCGTGAGATCCATCGAGTAGCTCTTTCGTGCTACTTAATACTTCTGTTACATACTGCCTCCAACTTCGTTCCTTTTTCTGCCCCAATTGCTTAGGTTCGAACCCGCGGACAGGTGTTTAGCCAGTAACCGACCCAGAGGGTCGTTTTTGTATTGGGAGAGTAGAGGTACTGGGGAGTACGATCAAGAAAGAGGGAGAGAGGCAAGAAGGACCGAAACTAGTGCTATAGGGCTAGTTGGTTTTGGTTGGTCCTGCGAGCAGCGAGCATTGCGTTTAGGACGAATGGATTTTTGCGGATGTAGATTTGGAACATTTCCGACGCCCAGCGACCCGCAGCTTGGATGGCTTGGGGAGGATCACCATCTTCGGCCATGGCCGTGGCGCCTCCGGCACGCATCGACTGGCCGGCCCAGTGTGAATCAGGCTCAATTTCGCGTAGACGACGCATGAACCATGCTCGAGTAGGAACGGATCCTTCGGACGTGACCCATAGGTGTGGGTGGAAAGGGAAACGCTCGTCACGGAGGTGGAGGAAACGTTGCAGTGTTTGTAGGGGGTGAAGGTTCCACTTTGGTAGGATTACAATTCGATTTCCTTCAAAAAGGCGGTCGGCTTTGTGATATGGTAGCCAGAAAGAAAAGCCCGTGTCTTCCACGAATTCGAGCGAGCTTCTGAGTGTGACTTTTCGAAGGTTACGGATTGCAGGGTTGTCTGGCAGCATGAGCTCGCCAAGGCGAAGTAGCCCGCATGTGCCCGTGACAAGCATCGAGACGAAGAGGCAATGATCGTACGTAGAGAGGTTGGATAGGGAATTCTCCGCATCAAGGAGATGTCTGCGCGTGAGGGGCTGCTTCCTGCGGATGGGCTTACTACGCAGTTTTTTCATACCGGACAAAGTCTTCTTCACTAGTGCGGAATTTCGGTTTTGGCGTACTTCTGGGAAATAGATTTCGAGCCTTTCGCATATCCCTGAAAGGTATGACCCGACTGAGCGGGGTTCAATATGGTGGGACATGTATACAACGAAAAAAGACAGGGTGTCAGGGGTTGGGTCGAGTGGGAAAGAGTGCGTGGAGCAGAAGGCAATATAAGAGTTGAGATGAGAATTGTAGGTGTTTTGTGAGGAGACATCGGTTGCGAGGCCTAACACAATGTTACGACCTCTCACGAGCTCCTCCCTGGACCAGGGTCTGCAAGGCGGTTGCCTGGTCCTTGAAGATGCGATGTTCATTTTTTGATCTCCCCCTGCGTCACTCGAGGGGTTTCCAGGTTGAGGATAGTCATATCTGGGTGAAGGGCTTTGACCGTGTCGAAATCGAAGCGCGACAGGGCATCTGCGACGGTGTTTTCAATACTGGGGATGTGGACAATGCGTAGGTCGATGTGGGATTGCATGAGGATGTCGACCGCGGCAATTAAGATTGGGTTGTAGTTAGGCAGGGCTCGAAGGGAGTTAAACATGTGAACCGTGTTCGAACTGTCAGATCTGAACGTCAGACGGAGGGGTCGTTCCACGGTACCTCTACGTTCTGGCAAGGATACAATCCATTCGAGGGCAGCGAGGATGGTGAGAGCCTCCCAGTAAAAAATGTGACCAGCCATCGGGGACAAAGGGTCTGTATCACCTGAGAAACCTAAGTTATGGCTAGGAATCCAGAAACCCATGCCCTCTAGGCAAGCGTCCCCGTAAATCACCATGTCGAATTCCGACAGAGGGTCCCAGTCGATATTCGCAAAGAGATACACGCCAGACGAGGTCTCGACGTGATCTGCGAACCAAGTGAGGTCATCCCGAACAACTTTATTGACGAAAATGGCCGCTGACTGGAGGGATTTCCCTCTCATTTTGTCGTATACATTAGAGAGAGCTGGCCACAAAAGTGGGAAGGCGTTCAGGGACCAGTTGATCCATCCGGCCAACTGTTGCCAGTCTTGGAGTGACCTCCGGCGCGACCCTGCAAATCTCCTGACCTGGACCACCAGCTCGTCCTTGCTGGTTGCTGGCAATGTGACCGTCATGGCGTTGGGGTCGACTAGGAACCCGATGATGGTTAACGTTTCGCCCCAGACCTGCTTCGCTTGTTTGTGAGGAATACCGAGGAAATCCCAAAGGCGGAGTAGTTTAACCTGCTCTCTGGGGAGCAGCAGTCCGTAAGGTTCGTAGAGTTCCATATCTCCTTCTAGTGCCACGCTGAAGCAGTCATCCATGAAACAGCAGAGCCAGATTATCAGGAGAACATGAATCGCTATCCATACGACCAGTCCCATCACCGAATTCCAAGCTCGCGGTGAGCCGCTGCTGCCAAAGCATGCTCTCCAGTCAATGAATCTTTTCTTCTTGGACTCGTCCCAGTTGCCCTTCTTATCCTCCTCCCTTGTTGGCATACCGGTGGTGACGACTTGTTTGATTTGCCAGAGAGGGTGCATGGGAAGTAGGCGGAAAGCGTTTGCCACGTCGGATTTCCACAGGACGAGGCGCTTCCCTGGGTTCTCTCTAGCGAAGGCGAGCAGTAGCGGCAGGAAGACTAGAAGTGAGTCCAGTCTGTTCCCTCTCGTTTGGGTTTTATCAATCATGTTGTTCTGGCAGTAATCCCCGGCTGACTGGTGGGCTACGAGACGGAGATCTTCAGAGTGTGGTTTAGGTACCGCGATAACTGGCATTGAGTACATTCCAGGGAACAAGTCGGGTCCGAATGGTTGTGAGTGCCTCCCTAGCTCAGCTTCAAGTTGGCACTGACTATCGATGAAGTCTTGCTCTTTCGCTGATGGAAGGGGGGCCCACGAATTGTCCCAAGTGGTTGGAAACTCGTCTCTAGGACGTGTTGTAGCCCAGGGCCAGAACCCCTCTCTCAGGGCCATTAGGACCGACTTTACGAACGGTTGGTTTGGGTGAGTCTCCAGTAGCGACTCGAGGCGGTCAGTGTCAATGGATGTGCGTGTTTGGAACAAGTGGGGGTTTTGCTGGATAGTAGTCCATGCTGGGCTCCCAAATTCGTGCAACGGAGGTCGAGGTAGAGGGTCGTCTTGCTCTGTGTAGCTCGCTGTCCTGCTCCCTTTCGGCGTCCCGTCGTTCCTAAACCCGAGACCCCTCATGAATCTTGGGAGGTTTGAGCAGGATTCTACTCCATCTTCCTGCTCCGCTTCTTCTACTCCGACATCCCCTTCCGTATCTCCTTCATCCATCATAAATTCTACTGCTGCTCTCCAGAAAGGTGCAGTGGAGGTACGACTAGCCGGGGGCTCAATCGACTCCTGCACTCTACCTGTTCTAGCCGGGGATGCGCGACTAGCCGAGGGCTCAGTCGAATCCCGTTCACTTCCTGTTCCCCTCGCATCTGTTGGCGCCGTGTCCCTTCTCTCCACATTTCGAACATTGGTGCTTTCTGTCGCAACCGTCGCAATTCCCTCGGTTGAACTTATTGCAAACCTCCTTGGCTCTGTTGCGGGAACGAGAGCTCTGTTGAGTGGAATTAGAGGTAGCGGGAGTTGGTGGTTGGAAATGGATTCCAGTGGGGAGGAGGTACATGTTCCGGAACCTAGCGACATCGGCGTGTTCGAGGTCATTGAAGAGAATATCTCTCCTAGAGCCGATGAGTTGTCGCACGGCTCTGTCGTATTGGAGGACGTTCCTGTGGGAGCTCGAGTGATTGTCGTCAAAGAGATGCTGGATGTGTTTCTCATACGCATCAAGCTCTTTGTCTCGTTCAGCAAATGCGAAGGAGATGGCGTCCTTGGTAGCGTGCCAGGCTCGGCGCCATGTAACCTCATCCACAATGGCTTTGGAGGGAGCTGGTTTGGCAAGTGTAGTCAACTCAAGAGCGTCGGCGAACGAGTTGGAAACTGCTCGAGTGGTGTCTGGGATGTGATACGCTGAGATGACTGCGAGAACTTCGGAGAGCTTGATGTACTCATCTCGGAGGATGGGTTTCCACAGTTTCTTTGGCCAGATGGGATTACCTCCGCTCTGCTCGATACTGTCGATGGCTCCATCCAGGTCGAGTTTGTAGTTCTCAATAGCTTTAAGGATCCTCTGGTGTCTCTCCGGGAGAACGGACTTTCGGATAAACGCATCAGCAGACCAGTTGAACAAGGTCTCATCTTGTCTTGCGCGCTTCGATGGTTGGGTGACAGGTGCCTCTCCGTCGTCTTCATCTTCTTCGTCGGATGAGTCGTCGCGATTCCTTCGAGCCGCTCTTCTAACGTCCTCCTCTTCTGCCCTCTCTCTCTGGGCATCGGTTCTTTCTCTTCTGGGTTCTCTAGCCGCTGCAGGAGAGGCACGTCTTCCCCTTCCTGCTGAGTCCTGGCCCGTTCCCCTTCCGGTGGGCTCGACGTGAGCCGCTCCAGCAAGGAACGCCGCGATTCCTGGTAGATGGGGTGGATTTCCTGGTAAGCGGGAACCGGGTGAACCTGTTGGACCACCTGGTGCGGGGTTTCGCCGGAGCCCCTCTCGCTCTGCGTGGCGCGTACACCTCTCGTGGTCGTCAATGGACGCAAACCAAGGGTTGAGGGTGTCTCCGATAGCATACTGCCTATTGAGGTTGAAGACGCTGAATACGGCTTCAACATACTGTCGCATGGTAACACGTCCGATGTCAGGGATGATGGTGCCGTTGATGACTTTGTCGAGGATGGATTGGAGGGCATCGGTTGTGATCTCGATAACCCTTTGCATTTCCGTTCCCAGAGTAGGGAGAGCAGGGAAGAACGACGCTCTTTCTCCAGGTTGGGGTTGATTTCTGGCATTGGACATGAAGGAAAAATTTTTGATTCGATAGATGGCACATAGTGCTTAAACAATCGACGAACGACGTAGCCTAGTACGATCGGTGAGGAAGGAAAAGAGAGACAGAGATACAGAAACTGTGAGTATGTATAAAAATATATATATGAATAGAATTATACCTAGTACGATCAGTGAGGAAGGAAAAGAGAGAGGTAGGTACTAGGTAGTGAGTCGTACTGTATCTATAGTCGCGAGCTCGACAAACGGCGTATACACGCCAGCTACGGGGCAATGAAGGAATTTGAGTAATATTACCTGCAAGCAATTCTGGGCTGGAGGGTCCAGGCCAGATTGGAAGCACTGCTAAGCGGCCTTTTCACTTGTAGACCTCAGGCGGGCGGACCCGTGAATCCTGTAGGTAGAAAAGGCCTTAGCGA
The DNA here is from genome assembly GCA_009733575.1 of Gymnopus androsaceus JB14. Taxonomy (NCBI): domain Eukaryota; kingdom Fungi; phylum Basidiomycota; class Agaricomycetes; order Agaricales; family Omphalotaceae; genus Gymnopus; species Gymnopus androsaceus. The sequence continues at coordinate 7,270 of ML769454.1, forward strand.
GGTGCGGGGAGACAATACTGAGAGCTAAACTCACCTTGCTATTAGCCTTGCGTAAACAATGTTTAAGCCCGAATTATCGACCCTTAACATCGTGAGATCCGTTGAGTAGCTCTTTCGTGCTACTTAATACTTCTGTTACTATGGTACGCAGGGATATGCTTCCGATGCAGTTGGGGCACAATGAAAGAAGCTATTAAAATTCTGAGTAGACAGATCGTTTTGGCCTACTTCAAAACCCCCAAATTGAGCTTCCTAGATTTTTTACGATTTTCCTCGTTGCGTCGGGCGCTGCCCGAGCAAAAACAAGGATATGCTGTTTTTTGATGGCTGTAGTCACCGTTCTGTCACGTAGCGGCAAAGCTGGCAGAACCGGCAGTCTCACGATGACGCGCTCGGTATCGATGACGTTTTCAAAATCAGATTGTGTTGGTCACTGCCGAGCGGAACGGCACAGTGAACATTGAATTCCTTTTCCAACCCGAAAAGGAAGGTGTGAACCCAGGTACAGTGTGATTGCATAATATTTTCATAGAGAACCACGGCGACTCTTCATTTTCTGCTGTTATCGACCCTTAACATCGAGATTCACGATCGTGTTCCTTTCTGGCCAAAGTTGATTTGAATTCTTTCGTTTCCAAGAATCTCAATATAGTTTTGCATTTTGAGGAATTAACTTGCGGTGCGTTCACACGTATGTGCCACTGAATCACAAGGGGCATTCGGCATTGAAATGGCAGACACAGAGCCTACCTTCTAATTTGTTGGTAAGCTGTCAGATCCACGCTACCACAGCAATGACCGAAGTCTAAATCTGGTATTCACCGTCACAAATGAGAGTCGATCTCAGAGCAGGAGACCACTCAATCCTTCGAAGAATTGAGCTTGGATGCGTCGAACAAACGTTGAACGAACGGGACAACTTCTGGTGCAAGTCACGTGAGTATCTCAATGGCTGAATCTTAGATCCCTTACGTTGACCTCCAAGCTGTCACCCAATGCGGAAGGTAGGCTCTGTGTCTGCTGCCGAATGCCCCTTGCTGAATGCCCCTTGCTGAATCATATACTTACGATGGGCTACCGATTCAGTACTTATTTTTGTTCTTCTTATAGTATTCGTTCATTTGGCTTTGTGGCACTTCATGATGGATACAGTATTTCAAGCGTGTTCGAAAGCACAAGTATACTGCAAGTTCCGAAATCATTTCCGGTACCGTTTGTCCTCTCTAAATTGGAAGTGGCCGTTTCATTCGGTGAAGGTAATGACATAGCTTTTTCTAGGCGTTTGTGTTACCTGGAATCTTTATAAACATGAAAGTCCTAATTTTCAAACTCATATCTGCTCCTGATCATGGCCTACTCTGTTGATGCATTCACCCAAATTCTCACTCAGGATATCTTGCCAATAGCCTCGAATCCAATCCTTTGGACACTCACTTCGATTCTTGGTGCTTCAATCATACTGCGTCGCATCTACGTACCTTGCACCACCGTTCGAAAACTGCAACTCGCTCGATCTGCTGTAGAAAAGCTATTGGCGAACCAAAACTTGACGGAACTGGTCTCTGACTCGTCTACTCTTCCTCTGTACAATCACCATATTGTCAACGAATGCATGGAGCACAAGAGACATTTACTTCGGTGAGTACTACCTTCCTCTTCACAGTTTTAGGACTGAAGAACGATTCAGGATCCAGCAGAAAATCGACGCTATCCGCGTAGAAGAATGTACTGCGCAGAAGCTCCCTTGGATGGACTACCTGTCTCCAACACGCATCTTTAACCGTGTGCGCGCTATTTCTTTGTGCTACAAGGAGATACGAACTCTTCAGAGCAAAATAGAGGTAGGCTAGCCATCAGTCTTCTGTGTAACCTATATTCATTGAAATACTGTTTTAGCATTCAAAGGCTTTGATCTCAAAGCGCCGTAGTGATTTGATGGTTCAGTTACATGCCACCGAGGTGTAGGGCTTCCTACTGGGATTATACTAGTGCTAAACTGATTGTTATTCTCCACTCATGCGTTCTAAGTATTCAGTTTCACTTACTAGGATTGTTATAGTCATTCCCTCCGTCGTCATTCTTTTTATTTGTCTTTTGTACTCCTACTTTGACTGCTGAAAGTGATAAAATTTAGATATGTTTCATACAAATGACAACGAGTACTAGTCTATTCCGACAAGACATGCGCCGGCCCTTCTCTCTGTAGATTTCCACTTCCAAAGTCTTCCCTATTCAACGCTCGCGAAAGGTCATCCTCAGCTTCTAGAAGATACGTTTCGTTCATCTTAACCAACCCTGTATTCCGACTGTACGGCGGATAGACCACGCCTGGAGCATGCATCGCAGTCGCAAGTGCGATATTATCTGCATGTTCCCCATAAAAGTTGTCAAGCCTCTTTTTTAAAGCTCCTCTGGCCCATGTACCTCTGAGCTCATTGCCCTTGGGTTCAGGCCATTTTTCATCTTCAACGAAGCGGATGGTAATAGCACTGTTGTGGTCGGGGATGGCATGGTGGGGTTCGCGTCCGTCGTCGTTATTGGATACGGTGACAGAGAGCACCTTTCCGATACGATCTTCATGCAAATCTAGTAGACGCTCCATTTTCTTGGCGATACGGATAGCATCGAGGCCCGCTCTGACATTGTCGTCCATCTTGTCCATGGCGGGCCACGGGAACTGGGGTGAATCAGCAACAGGAACACCGTGCTCGTCCATCTTGTATACCAGGAATGGACCTCTATTCTCGCCTTCAATCTCGTACACTTCTGAGACCTCCTGCTCCGCAATGAGTTTGAAACTCTCGACGAGCTCGTCCGCGAGATGATACCAGGATCCTATGCCGACACCAATGACTCGTTGCTCCCAAGGAATGGGTTTGTCCAACCCTTCACCGTCGATTCCTCGTCCACGGGAATGTGCGTCGAACCGTAGCCCAATGAAACCGCCACGAGCACCTGCAAGAAGTTGAGCCATCTCGGTAGCAAGCGTTCGCATACGCGTGATACGCAAGGAACGAAGACGGCTAGCTAAGGACCTTTGAGCCATACGCTCTCCCGGCGGGATTACACTGTAGAATGCTTGGCCTCGAGTGAGGCCCCGAGAGAGACGAGCAAGCGTTTTGGCAAGAGGGCGGGTGGAAACAGTCATGCATAGTAGAGGACGCCAGAAGGGTGTGGTTTTTATAGAGTCGAAATATGTTTTGCGCAGCTCAATGAGATTCTTCCGACTCTCCTCGGGATCCGCCTTGGTCGTTGAATCGTAGCCTTCCTCTACATGATGCGTATCGCTAGACGCAAATGTAGGTGATCTCTCGGGAGCCTCTGGAGCTTCACCCGAGTCGCTGTTCTCTCCTTCCACGATGGAGGTACGAGCATCGGATGCACCCCGACTCATACGTGCGGTTGGAGGAACAAAGCCAGAGGGATGCTGCATGGGTTGTGCGATTGCATTGTCATGTACGCCGTGGATTTCTGTTGGGATTTTTGCGTCACGAGGCTCTGTTGCGGCTGATACACCGCCAGAGAGGATCCCAGTGGTAAGGCTCTGCATGAGGCCACCCTCTTCGTCCTGACGCTCCTTGAGAGCCTTCCACTGTTCAATCCGGGGAACTAAAGAGTCGGAATGATGTTCGTTGACCGTTTCCATCTGTCTGCGACGAAGTTCGGTCGCAACTCTGGAATGGGGATGCGGAGAAAGATGATATTCGGGATCATGTTGTCTGTCTGCAGGAGTAGGAGGGACAAAACCACTAGGATGAGCAACAGTGCCATCTTCAAACTCTAGCTCGAACGGGACCTTTCCTTGCAAAGGTTTGATCTCGGTAGCTATGTCTGAAAGCTGCTGCTCTTCAGTGACACGGGCGGCTACAGCAGTGGTCTGAGCTAACTGTCGACGGAAATCCTTCTTCGCTCTGAGATCCTCCTCATCAGACTCTCGACTAGCCTGCTGAAGAGCATCCTGAACAGCCTGATGTCCGACTGCAGTGGCATCGTCTTTGAGATCCTGAAGAGTCTCTTCGCGCTCTTCTGGAGAATTCCACCATTTTACGTGTGATGTTTTCTTGGGCTTAAGCCACGGCCAACGGGCATTGTCCATGTACTGCAAGCAGTCTCCAGGGGCGAGTCTAGAGTTGAACGACTTGATAACGGCCTCCAAGTCAGCAGTTCTGCAGACGGCAACGATATGAGCCGGATGGTCTTTACGACCAATCCCATATTTGATATCATAGCGGGACTCGAGGAGCAGGACAGTATGTGGCTCGTAGGCGAATGGTGAAGGTTCTTCGTATACTTTGCCCATCGTGTGATAACGGCCACCGGGGAACCAATTCGAAGCACGAATGTCGGTCGGACGCGTAAACCCACCGCGGTAGCTACAGTCGAGAACATTAGAATGAAATAATGAGCAAAAGATAGTTTACAAACGTCCGGATGGGGGTAAGGGCAGCGGTCAAGTCTACACGCTCATCTCGTTCTGCCTTCATAATTCGACGGTGAAGTATTCTCCATGCTTGTTTACCGGTCGAAACGTCGTAGGAGCGAGCGGATATGACCTGCTGGCATGGTGTGGATCGTAGCATCTAAGGTCTAATGAGAAGGAAAACGATGGAGTGGTTTTAAATCATCGAGTTCTAGCCGACGGGCCGTGATTTTTGATTTGCTCCACTCACTATCCCAGCACTATCTTCATCGGTAGCTTGGATGTCTGTCTTTTCCCCGTCTTCTCGTCGCAAAATCCCCATGCCAGCCGACATATAGCCCAAAGCCATGCCGGAGTACACCATTTTGCACTTGAAATTTTTCATTTGCCGCTACTGCAGAATCCTGGACTACTATGAACGTCTGGGTCCTGTGGAGCCTTTCTATGCTACCCTGCAAAATTAAATGATCTCTTAGCAGTATGACTTTAATGTCGCCACTACTGAGTGCCTATTCCATTTTGCAGTTCGAGGCAGGACGTAAAACGGTAAACTCGAAGTGCAGGCAAGTCCGATTCTCTCCATTTAAAACTTGAATGAAGCCAGTACAGATTTGCCAGTGTGAAGGACACTCCAAATATCTCGACAACAGAGCCTAGAGGTAAGCTATACCCCCTCACAATCGCGCGTTGTAAGCCTTTGCCGTTTCCCTCTTGAAGAGGTATACCGGTAGGCACTCTCCAGGCTATGTTTTTAACTCTGTACACTTGAACAGTCTTGAAGCGTGTATACATAGTCCATCCATACCTGTACGCAATAAGTACATGAACATACAACATGGCATGAACATTGTGATGACTAGAGCCAACCAGTATACCGTATGGTGAGATGGCCGAGCGGTCTAAGGCGCCAGACTAAGGAGACCAGCGTATTTGATGCGCACATTCATCTGGTCCGAAAGGGCGTGGGTTCGAATCCCACTCTCATCATTATTTATGCCCAAGTCGTTTTCTTTTTACGTATCTCATACAGGAGTTTCTTCCTCTTGTCCCCAACATCAACGACAAAGAGGAATATACAGGATCAAAGTTGGACTTTGGACGACATGACTGTAGGGAGGGCTAAGCGCGGGCCGTTAGACAATGATGGTGTAATGGAGATGAGTTCAAGCAGTAAACCACCGATGCGAATTTATTCGAATTGATAGGGAGTATACAGACGGGATAGAGCAGAAATCGGGAACCGAGGCCAATCATCTGGGTAGCTTTACTTATAAAATCTCATTACCTGGCGGGCTGTGGCGGCAGACTCGACCTGGAACCTCTGCAAATGCTTGATACATCCAATTTACGATACCAAAAGCAGCACTGGCTGTAGTAACGCACCCAAAATCTCAGAAGAAACTGTCCCTGTTTGTGAACAGCATTTATGCACGTTACTAGTAGTAAAGACCAGGGTAGGAAAAACTGCTCCGTATTAAGCCATGAGATAAAGCGGTAAAAAGAGAGGGCCGTTTGGAAGATTGGATAAGAGGAAGATGCTCTAGAACAAGGATATTGGAGCCAAAATGGGCTCCGAATCTAGATTTAGGTGTGGTTGGTTGGAAAGAAGACCACATGTACCGGTGTTTCGTTGTATTCTCAGCTTTCGTGTCGTCACCAATCTCTCCTCTAAGTTGAAAATATTCCTTCAACTAGCCTCGGGAGAATACTTCTAAAGGAAGCAAGGGAGGAAGAGAACTTGGCTGAATAAAATGTTTCAAATTTACAGACTCGGAGCCAGACCTACGGGCCACTTCAACTTCCTACTGATCTAACAATAATGTAGCTACAGTCTTGTCAACGACCACATCATCATATGAAACGGATCCTTATTATCAGGGTACATATCAAAGTAGCTGTCGCCACCAACCGGCTTAAGTTCTGCCTTGACCTCAACACATCCCACTCCAAATATCCTCTCCCACAACTCCTTCCAACTTTCAGGTGAGTGACAGAAAGTCTTGAAATCGGATCCGCCTGGGGCCCAGAATCCTTTAATGGACCTCCCTGCGTGCATTCCAAGGATCATAGATCCAGGCTCAGGAGAGAGAAGGCTCGCAAGTCCCCAAGCAATCTGATCCTGCTGTGTCTCGGAAAAGAGGTGAAAGAATTGACCCGTGTATACTGCAGAGACAGAACCACGGAGATCATTCAAACTGGTAATACTATTGAGAGATAGAGCAGCAGTAGTTGGCGGAGAGCCCTTTGCGAAGGAGGGGACAGCGCTCAGAAAACTAGGGTTCAACACATCACCCTCAATAAAGGACGCCGGGAAAGAATGAGAAGTGGACTTGAACAATTCATGACCGAGCTCCCAAAGACCTAAATTCGACATTGATTAGTACAAAGGAAAACACCGCCATTAAAGCTGTCACTTGCTTTTACGAAGGTCCGATGAAAGAGTGTTTTGAACAGGATATCCATCTTGGATGGCTTTCCGAATGTCACTGCCAACTGCATTATATTCAATATATGAGCAAGGGATCCAATGTAATATGAAACCTACAGCAGCACCCTAAATCTATCAAAATCGCATATTTTCTTTCCTTTCCGAGCTTGATCAGTTGGTCGTATGCAGGAAGACGTCCCAGCTGTAATCTTGACGATCTCTTCAGGTACAAAAGAGGCAGAAAAATGCAGCTACAGACCTAGCAAAGTCGAAGAGGCGAATAGAAGGAAACGGATATATCTGGAAAATATACGTGAAGTTTCATAAAGATGTACAGAGGAAGCACCAACCGAAAATGCTTTGATCTGAACAGCGATGATGTGCTTTTTGAGCTCTGCATCATCTTGTATACCGGTTTCCTTCTTGAAAAAAGTTTTCTCCTCTTCGTCGAGGTTGTAGTATCTATCATCCAGCGGAAGGTAAAAGGACTTATCATTCAATGAGGATGTCATAGAAGTAAGGTGGGAAGGGCAGCGGGGTGGGAATGAACGGTGAGGATTCGAGAGTTTTTCAGGGCGCAAGTCCACGATTTTACCAAAGTGCATTTCTCCGTGTCGGCCGCGGTGATGGAAGATATAGTGCAGCATATACGACGTACGCATAAACGGACTTGATATTCCGATTCCTAGACCTTAATTATTTATCCCCCAAACAACATGTTACTTAAAAGGAAGCATTTGGAGTTGTTTCCTGTAGCAGCTATACAACTTTGACCAGACTCGGTCATAGTTGAGGTGAACATCAGAAGGCCGGGCAGAGTGATCATAATTGTTAGAGTGGAAGGCCAGAAGTTGGGATACAACTGAGTCCGGGTGACACCGTCCTGCCCAGATAAGCAGTACTAGGCTCACGGGAGCAGTGACCCAAACAATCACGCTATGTTGCCTCAGAACGCGTGAAGACGGCAACTTCCCAAGGAATAATGATTGCATCCAGGTCCTGAGCAACGAACTATGAACCATTCCGCCACGAGGTTTCACACAACAGAGCACATCCATGTTCTGTGTGAAGTCGTTTGGTAGTGATCAACTGTGTGTCCGTTCTTGACTCTATTGAACTTTCTGTTAATGACTGCTTTTAACGTAGGCTGGTACGAAGCAAGAGCGCTAATAAGTAGGATAAACGTAGAAATAATTGTCCGACATACCTGGTACGAAGCAAGAGCGCTAAGGGGCTCGCTTCGTCCCAGGATAGTAACTGTGCTGTAAAACGGAAGTAAATCAGTTGCTGTGCGACGCTCGGTCATTGTCCGTTAACAAAACTAGCTCTCTGTTGAACAGCTAACAGCTTCAGAGAGTTACAGAGAGCGTATCGAACCTCGACCAAACAAAGGTGGACTTATTCCACTCTCTTGTCACCTCTGATAATATTGCGAGAAGAACCCTTGCAGGCCATTTTTTATGACACTTCCATGAATATCTAACTCGCGGTGGTGAAAAGTTAGACTGTTTCATCATGAAACCAGCACGAGTTGCTGGACAGAAAACACGAACGTGGAGCAACGATACTACAGCTTGAGAAGTGCACTCATTCTTCGTACCTCCCTCTATTGTTTCTCGTTGCTTTAATCCAGACACCATATCAAACCTCATCATCGGCACTTACTACATTCCAGAAAATCGAACGTTCCCAACGCTTGACTCGTTTCTTGTTCAATCTGATACGCATGCTGTGGCTTTTCGAGCTACAATTTCAAGTAGGCATGGTGTAAGTGATGAAGGAGCTATTTGGTTTCGGTCACATGGAATTGAGACAATTGAATAAGTATGTGTATGTTTCTCCTTCCTCCACCAAAACTGCATCCATTCCTTTAACTGCTTCTATCCCTGATGTGCTTAACTATCCAGGAATCCACATACATCCCGACACCCTCATCATTTCCAGGGCATCTGTGGAGGAATCTCATGAACCTACTGTCGCTTCCGCAGAGGGGTCTACCATTGCTTCCGCAGAGGGACCTGCAGAGGGTGATGTTGCTAATGCGAAGAAACCCATGGTCGATTCTGGTGGTAACAATTTTGCTGTAAAAATCGTTGGGATATATCATCTTCATCTTGACTTCACAACGTATGTCGTCCTTGTTTTTTGCACCGAATTACTGCTTATTTAGCACCACAGGAAGAAAACAAAGGAAGGCGGGAAGCGGAATCGCCCGTCTGCATTACAACAAGCGCCTGCCAAGAAAACTAAAACGAAACATGCGCCCGCCGACAAGGAACCTACTACGCGATCTCAACCTGGAACGGGATCTTGTCGTTCCCCGACTAGCTGCTCATAATAATAATCATCGGGGATAGCAATGTTTATTGTACTAGTATTCTGTATTTATTTATTTTTGCAGAAGTGTGGCATCTGCTAAGCATGTTCTCTTGGTCCTGTTCCATATCAGTTTATCACGTACCGTCCTGGTGTAAGTATCTCTATCAAGGTTCTGGCTCAGATGCTTCACATCCTTGAAGGAGACAGGAAAAGGATTGCTTCCAGCTCTACCTAAGCGCTACACGGTTCGTCTGTGGGATGTGGAGAAAAAGGCAACAAGTACTTCATGTCTGACTTGAAGGGCAGACATATTCAATCTTCTCTATTGTATTCTCTGTTGTATTCTCTCCGATTTACCAGTTGAAGGTGATGAACCGTGACATTCCATAAGTAGTCCAAATACTTTGTTGCGTACTCCGAGCCAGATACCTGAGATAGCAACTTGAATGATTCTCTCAGGCTCACAATTCTCGTATGGGATGTGGAATCGGGACAAAAACTTCCATCCCAATCCAGCGCTAAAACGCGTACTTTAGCGCCTTGTCCTCCTTGTCTTCTACTGTGATGTTGCTCACAGAGTTACCGGACGATATCCTATTCAAAGTGCTGCAGTTTCTATCTCCGAAAGATATCGTTCTCTCACTACGTCAAGTGAGTTTTAGATCCACTTGAATTACCGACCATTAATGTTACTTAACACAGACATGTAAACGACTTCATAGCTTCACGTTGGAACGAACGGTCTGGACTAGTGCTTACAGGAACTCTGAGAGATTTCTACCTCCTGGGCCCTCCCCAAACTACTCAGCTCCCGAGCTAGAACGGATTCTTATTCGTGCACACAGACTAGACTCGAATTGGGAGAGCTCAGATCCTGCACCCAAACGGAGTTGGTCTCTCAAGTGCGCTAGGTCAGATATTCGCTGGTTGGAGATATATAACGGCAAATATCTTGCTATTGGAGGCGTAAATGGATTCTTTGTCTATGATCTTCGTACCCAGCAAGAGATATTCCGCCATGACGAGCCGAATAAAAAGTTCAAATTTTGGTTCTATTGTCGAAATGGTACCCTGGGCGTTGATCATGACGAAGTCGATCTCTTTATACCTTTTGGAAAGATGTCTGCACTGAACGATGCGATGACTCTGTGCGTTATAGCCACTGCTTTTTTTCCTCGTTCTCAATGTGATACTTTAGTGGGTTGTGGAAAATAGAACCTTCTGGTTCTGTTACTTTGATTCAAACCAATCTTCAAATGTCTAGTATCCAGATGAATATTGGCTATGGCTACACTGTGTTCCGCCAACGCACCGGTATCCCCCTTCTGTTACACATCGCATCTCAGAAAGTGTACGATTTTGCTCAAACGGAATCAGTGCGATTTTTATTGGCCCTCTCCATAGGTCAATTAACTGACATACTTATGGATAGATAATAAATCCTACAGAGGTGATCATCATGCCAAACCACATCCTTCTGGTTTACACGGTCTATATAGATCGAAAGCAGAACAAACTCTTTGAATTATACCCACTTCCTAACAGCTCAACGCAGAATAACACTACTCTCCATCGGACACATCACGGGTCGATTTCTTGTGGATTCATCGAACCTACTCATCTGTCTTCCAATATTACGCCCGACCTCGATAGCGGGACCATCTGGCTTGTTGCGTTATTCAATGACCAGGGACTCGGCGGTCTGCGCATAGACCTTCAGCCCGACGGTACCATGACTTTCCGTATCGACATTCACGAGCAAGATATTGCGGACTTGTCTTTCCCATATGATTCTATGTTTGCAGTCACTTCGAGAACCAGAGCTAGAGGGATTGCCCGGACGGCCTCCTCACCCGAAAAGCCGATGTGTGCGATGTACAGCATCTGTCTATCTAACGGAGACCTGATGATAAAATCACACTTGGTATGGATTCCCCAGCTGCTGCCTATCTCGTATACCTTCGATGGACTTTACGGCTTGTTGTGCTCAGCGGTCGACGACCAAATTAATATACTGGAGTTTGCATAGGTTGTGAAACTACTACTAGCACATGGGACAGATCTTGTAAATTATAAGGCTGGTTGCATTATGCAGACCGGCGGGGATCTTGTAAACGAGGGATCACTAGCGGAGGCTGTTACTACCGGTTTTGGTGTAGAGTGCGTCCTAGCAAGCATTTCATCTATACTTGAATGATGGCAAAAATACTTGAAACTCACATCGCAGCGTTTACAGACCAAATAGACCAGGCTTCATGTCTAAACGCCGCTACGGCCTCAGTATCCGCCTCTCTGTCCGCTCTCCATGCTCGCTGTTCCAATGTGTATGCAATGTCACTGAACCCTCGTGCACACTCGCGATGGGCCATGGGATAGGAAGAAAGGATTTCTCGATGGGTAAAGATAGCTTCGAGGTACTCGCCTCCTGTGGTGGGGTACGAGTCCATTTGAGACTGTATGGCCTGCAGGTAGGCACATCCGTATGATTCGCTTCTTGTGCTGGTGTTGGAGTAATCCGACTCTGCTGTGTCGGACTATGTGGATGGCTCGGATGAATGGATCTCGTTCGGGGAAAAGAATGCACATACCTGATAGCTCTGGTCGTCGGACATCATTGCGTCGTCCTGGACGTCTACTGGTGGAAGAGATCCCTTTGGGAATTGTATGATGTCTCCGCCTTCTTGCTATCTCAAGGCGTACGAATCAGGATCTAGATATCGCAATACAAGTCCTTGGCGGAGAGAACTCACATTATGCTTCGTTCCTCCTAATGAAAGTGTTTGTAGCAAATCGCACAATTCCATCGGAAAACACTGTTTTATGCACAGCAAAGATTCAGGAAAGATGTACGTGGCTAAAAAAAATTGACGTTCTTCACCTCTTGGCTTATCGTTGAATTCATAGTGGCGTACGCTTGAAGAGAGGATTGGTGCTGTGGGTGAAGGAGATGGAGATGGAGTGAGTACTATTCCAATGGCTTTAATATGTGGTCTACAATCCTCGTGTTCAAAGCATTGAACTAGAGCCAAAGCCTCGAGGCACAACATCGATAAGAGCCATCTTGCCTTCACGTGTGACATCATATCTCCGCATGTCGTGTCATAAACTGCAGTTAGGAGGGCGTTTCGATCCCTCGCGCTCATCAAAGCAATACTTATATCCACTAACCCTACTATTGGAAGATCACTCTCGATGGAAGTGTCGACGCTAGCACAGTGCGGACGTGTTCCCGTTAATGCCAAGACGTATTTGCAGTACAGAGAGTATTACTCGGTCGCAGCGGATGTTTAGGGTGCCCGTTGCCGCAATGAAGTTTGCTTGTGTCGGGCAGCTACATATGTACTCCAACGGTTTGCCAACGGTGCGACCAATTTGACCAATTTGAATTCAAAGTGCGACGTGTTGCTTTGTCCACCGGAGCGAACCGATTTGGTTGATCCACTTTCCCTCTTTCCATTGTCAGCAAGGCCAGGCGCCTTCACGAACGTTGTCTTGCACCACTCATATGCCTACTTCGACGTAAACACGCCTTTCTGTTCAGTTCTGTCTCTAGCATGTCTAGTATCCCACTGGACAGAGTCTATCTCACTGCAATCTGGCTCACTTTTATGGTGCGTCATCTATTTCGAATTCAGAGATGCACACTCTGCTCGGAAGGCTAATTGACATTCTGTAGGAATCAACATACTGCTATTCTTCTCGTACCTCTTCATTGTTAGGTACAAACGAAGACATGCCCTCAGCAATATCATTGTCGGCGTAGCAGTTTTAATGTTTCTTCCATCGACTTGTCATGTTTTTCTGGGATTTTCGCGTCTTATCGAAGGCTTCATCGTTCTGCGAAACGAAACGGGAGGCCCTGCTGCTTATTTTTCCGATGTGTCTACACCCGCGAACGTAGCGAAAGTCACCATTCATACGGTTAATTCAGTCTTGGGAGATAGCATCACGGTATAAGCTGCTTTCGGTTGAATAGTGTATAAACATGTGTCGCTGACGGATCACTTCTCGTAGGTGTGGAGGTGCTATAACGTCTGGGAGATGTTACCTTCCATCCTTCCGATCGTTTTGATCATAGCTTCTGCAGGTAAGAGCAGCTCGTTGTGTTTTGCTGACTGAGTTGCTGACACTGTGTACTAGTTTGTGGATTCGGACAAGCCGTCATCTTTGCGGAAGCAAGAAACACTCATAGTGCGTTTGGGTCACAGTTGGAAATATGGAATGGCTTGTTGTTCTTTCTATCGCTTACCACCAATGTGGTCGTTACCTCTCTGATTGCTATGAGAATCTGGCAAGCCTTTATTTTTTTTTGTTCTTCCACAGACGAAGAAGATTGACGTGGAGTCCTTGCTGTAGGTGGGTAGGCCGTCAATCAATCCTCTACACGAGTCAACTTTTAAATATCGACGAATCCTGACACTCGTCATCGAATCTGGTGCAATCTACTCTTCAGCACTGATCATCGAAATCGCTCTTTATTTCTTGAACAACAATGAATTCTACATTATATATGACCCTATTGCGCAACTTACTGTGAGTGAATTCTTCAAGCTTGCCTGTGAATCGAGTTGCTGATGGTATATTCAGGCTATCACTCCAACCATGATCATCGTCATGACTAGTCTCGGACTAACGTCGAGGGACCTAAACTCTGAGGAACGTACCAGTCAGAGTCTTGGTCTTGAATCTCGGTTGCATTTTGCAGCTAGATTACGGGGAGCGAATACCTTGTCTTTGATGGGCTCTTCGTTCCCTGATCACTGAAGGTGACCATGTAGGAGGAGGAGGCATGTTGAATCACAAGGATTCCACGAAAGTCGCCATCCTAATCTTGTTATCTTTTAATCGATGTATATTCGACATAATTCAATCAGTTGTGAGGTTTTGTGTTCCTCAATATGTATCTGCGTAGAGGAGGGCTTGCGGAATGCCAGACTGTCAAATTTAATGCTTGCACTCTGAATCCAGTCTTATTCAGGTCGAGTCAGTGGAGCAGTTGAGCTCCGGCACCGGTTCGGCAGAGCGGCTGGCCACGTGAGAGTGATGAGCTTTTGCCTGGGTTTTAGCCTGCAGTGCTTTTTGCGTCTTCCTTTGGTCTTTCCTCGTCAAGGATAGACATTGTGACCGGATTGCTGCACAGAGCAAGTCCGTCTGTTTCTTTAGAAAACCTACCTCTTCATCCAGCTGCTTTCTAGCCTGCTGGCAGGTCATTTTTACGACCAATCCGCACGAGACATTAATCTCAAATCAGTCCCATCTCACTCCAACCTCTTTCTCTGACAAAAATTCGTACGTTTTCTTGGCTTTTTACTATTAAAAAAGACTTATATTTGCTTCCTAGAATGAGCAAATCCTCTGTTGTCTCTGCACCGAAGATTCCTGCGTCTCAGCTACCAACGAAGTCGGCTTGGGCAAAAGGCCCACCACAATCAGCTTCGCCGCGCTCGCAATCCCCTGCACCATCTACTCCTGCACCAGTACATGCTACGCACTCGAGAAGGCCTAGCACTCTTGGGCAAGGAATTCCTATAAAAGATGGTGTCAGTATACCGCGTAACAACGTAGGTGCCACAAAAACAGGTACGCGTGTCTTTTTTTCTGATTTTTTGCTTCAACTAAAAAGAAACCAGGCTCAGTGGTCTCTTTTGGGTCCATAGATGATGCCTCGGCGCCCATATCCTCTTCTCCAGCTGCTACCCCTGCCATCAAATCATCGGCTGAAGGTGTAAAAACATTTGGCTCAGTCCCAGCTACTGTCAGCCAAATGAACGGAAAATCGTCCGTTTCGTCTTCAACAAAACCGCCGTTGAGCCAAGCTTCCTCCTCAACCTCCATCTCAGGTGCATCGACGTCATCAGTCTCATCCGCACCTGCAAAACCCAAGATGGATATTCGGAAATTCTTCCAGAATCCTTCTTCCTCGCCTTCCACCTCACAATCACCTTCTGACACGAATTCCCCCTCCTTACGGCCATCAAATTTGCCTCCTCAGTCCCAGCCTTCGACTTCCAATGCGCCAATGGGCGCACCTCCATTTCCTACGTTTGTGCCTAGTGGGATGCGGCCTCCACCAAACTCTACAGGGCCTGGTGTGCCTAGCACTCCGAGATCACCCAACTACCCGAGGCAACAGATGCCAAATGGTAATGGACCTCGTCCTCCCAATGGTGTCAATACTTCAGGTCCTCCGATGCAGCCTCCTATGGGGAGCCCTCGTCTTGCTCCTCATCCTCATCCTGGGCAGCAGCCAAATATGCAGCCTCAACAAATGCAGCCACCTGTGCCGATGGGCTGGGGCGGTTACTATGCTGTAAGTTCTCAGATTCAACCTCGCGTAACATTGTAAGCTAATCACCGACGTTCAGTATGGCATGCCTCCTGGTATGCCTCCAGACTCGTACATGTACCCTCCGCCCTGGGGTTACGGTATGCCTCCACAAATGCCTCCCCCTCATCCTCAGCAGCAGCAACAGCAGCACCCCTCTATGCAACATCATCCATCACAGGGCCCTCCTCATCCTTCAATGCCGATGTCTCCCCGAAATCCTCCTCCCCCCCTACAAAGTGGTCCTCCCGGTACCCCAACACCTTCACATGCTTCTGCTGCTCCACACAGCCCCCATCCCGCACCTCTAACGCACTCAACATCCGGCAGTATTAGCGGAGTCTCATCACCGCCTCCTACCCCATCATCGGCTTCAATGCCGGGTACTGGCCGACTTAATACCAACGCTAGTGCCTTTATACCGCGACCCTCTTCGAAGATTGTCATCAAATCTGCTATTGATGGTTCCGAGGTCAATCTCGAGAATCTCAAGAAGAGTCAGAGCCATCTACCTTCTCCATCTACTGTCACCTCTCCTCCATTGACCTCTTCACCTTCCGGGTTAAATTCACCGAGCAGACGCGCCATTCGCATCGAAGATCCCGAAGCCAAGAGGAAGCGTCAGGAGAAGGAGAAGGAAGAGACCCAGGCGAAACTTGCTGCAGCGGAGAAGGAACGACTAGCGAAGGAAGAGGAGGAGAAGAAGGCAAAGGAAGCAAAGGAGAAGGAGGAAGAGCGAATCAAAAAGGAAAAAGAGGAAGCTGAGCGAAAGGTGAAGGAAGAGGCCGAGCGAAAAGCCAAGGAGGAGGCTGAACGCAAGGCGAAAGAGGAGGAGGAGGAGCGACAGAGAATAAAGGCCGAAGAGGAGGAGAAGCAGCGGCTTGCTGAGGAAGAACGTATCCGAGAGGAGAAGCTCAAACATGAAGCAGAAGAGAAGCTGCGCAAGGAGAAAGAGGAAGAGGAGCGGAAGAAGGAGGAAGAGCAAGCCCGCCTCCGTAAAGAGGCAGAGGAAGCTGCCGCCGTCGTTGCTGCTGCTGCTGCTGCTGCAAAGGCGAAGGCTGAGGAGGAATCCAAAGTCGAGTCCAAGATCGAGGAGGAGCAGGAAGAAGGCGAAGTCATCGAGAGCGAGAAACCCTCCTCAGAAGACCAAGACGAGAAACCCAGTGAGTCGGAGCCGAAGTCAGAAGAGAAGAAGTCTCTTCGTATTGACACTACGCCCGCTCCAGAGCATCTACCACGGCGTCGACCAGGGCCGCTTGACCTCTCAACCACTCTCAAACCGAACATTCCCGCAGCGCTTCCCTCCGCTCTTGCCACCGCTCGGATCATCGATGATCTTGGTCGTGTCCCATATCCTGAAGGTATTCGTAGTCCCAAGATAGAGCTCAACGTTAATGCCAAGGATAGCAAGTTCAGGTACATGATTGTCTCGTATCATTGTATAATTTACTAACTACAATATTCAGATATGACCGAGACTTCCTCCTTCAATTCATGTCTATTTGCAAGGAGAAACCCGACAATCTTCCTGCTCTCGATGCTATCGGCCTCGAATCCTCCAACCAAGGAAATTTCCCCATGGCTCGCAGCATATCTGGACGTGGGCGACCAGGCAACAGCCGTACGGTCTCTGTCAATGTTGGATTCCCCGGTGGGTCTAATCTCAAGACCGCTACAAGCAACAATTTCAGTATGGGCAACTTCGGTACTACCGGCGCTGCCGGTAAGCTCACTAGCGAGGAACGATACCATGCTGCCAACTCTAACCGTACCGTTTCGATGACGGCTGTTGGTAATCAATTTAACCGTCCCCAGGGATTACAGAGGACGGCCAGTTCAGGAGGACCTGGCTCTCAGGCGTCGCATCCTGGTCGCACCAGGAGCAAGCGCGGTGAGAAGCGTGGTGAAGTCAACAAGGCTCCAATGTCCAACTACCAGCAGCAGCACAATCATGTTACCTATGGTCCTGGTGGTATTCCTCTCGAACCTGTTGCACCGTTGCAGCAGTCTGAGAACCGATGGGACAGAAGGACCGTGTCAAACGTCGATCCTGAATCCCCCGAGATCGTCGACCGCAAGGTCAAGGGCTTACTCAACAAGCTCACTATGGAGAAATTCGACTCGATTTCTGACCAAATCATTGCTTGGGCGAACAAGTCGGAGAATCAGAAGGATGGTAGAACGCTCATCCAGGTCATTCGTCTCGTTTTCGAGAAGGCGACCGACGAGGCTGCCTGGTCTGAGATGTATGCTCGTCTTTGTCGAAAGATGATGGAGCAGATCAGTCCCAAGGTTCAGGATGATGGGATTAAGAACGCGGATGGAAAGCCCATTGCTGGTGGTCATCTTTTCCGCAAGTACCTTCTTAACAGGTGCCAGGAGGATTTCGAGCGTGGTTGGGTTAACAAGGAGGCCACCGCTGCGGCTGCTGCTACGAAGGCTTCGGAGGACCAGGCTGCCAAGGCTGCCAACGAGTTGAAGGAGGAGGAAGAGATCGCTCTTTACTCTGACGAATACTACGCTGCCCAAAAGGCTAAGCGTCAGGGTCTCGGTCTGATCAAGTTCATTGGTGAACTTTTCAAGCTGCAGATGTTGACGGAGCGTATCATGCACGAGTGTGTCAAGAAACTGCTCGGAAACGTGGAGAACCCCGAAGAGGAGGAGATCGAGTCGTTGTGTAAACTCCTCACTACTGTCGGACAGATGCTTGACACAACCAAAGCTCGTGCTCATATGGATGTCTACTTTTCTCGTATGAAGGAGCTGACGAAGAGTCCCAACGTCAGCTCACGTATGCAGTTCATGCTGCAGGTATTTCACAATATTTTAATCCCATCTGAAGCGGATACTCATCGTGTTTTCAGGATATCATCGAACTGCGCGAGCGGAAATGGACGACGAGAAACATCGTCGCAGCTCCAACCACAATTGCCAAGATTCACGAAGCGGTTCGTGCCTTTCTCAATCAGTCTTTTATTTATTCTCACATATGACTTATTCAATAGGCTGCCAAGGAGAAGGCCGCGCAAGAGAAGGAGTCTCACAACCGAATGAACAACAACAATATGTCTCGTGGTGGATCTCGTCGTGGCGCTGACAGGAACGAGCAGCCTAATGCTGATGGTTGGACGACAACCGCTCCTCGTCCTCCTGCCAAGGTTGGAGATCTATCCAAGTTTGGACAGATCAACAAGAGTGCCCCCATGACGTTCGGTCCGAGCAGTGTGTTCGCAGGTAAAAAGGAGAGCAAGCGCGAGTCCTTGTCGAGGACAAACTCGAGCGCGAACATGTTCCAGATGCTCCAGAATGTCGAGGCTGCTGAGGCTGCTGCCGCGAAGACTAGCAGACCGCCGAGTCGGAAGACGAGTATTGATTTGGGACCAGGTGGCGCGCCTGAACCAGCACCTCAGCGGAAACGTCTCATCCTCCAACCACGAACAAAGCCTGTCGATCAGGATTCTGCTCCAACGCAGGACTCGGGCTCCGATTCGGACGAAGAGGATGTTACGGAAGAGCCCGAACAGGAGATGTCGGAGGAAGAGGCCAAGAAGAAGATTGGTGAGGATACGAAGGAGTTCTTCGCCGTCCGTAGTCTTGACGAGGCGGAAGTCTACTTCTCCAAACTGCCTTCATCTCACCATCACACCCTTGTCGACAAGCTCGTTTCCTTTGCTATTGAATCGAAGCCAGCTGATGCGACGCTGGTCGGTGACTTATTCCTACGTGCTTCATCGAAGAAGCTCTGCTCATCCTCGGCATTTGAGGCGGGTTTCATCTCTATCGCCGAATTCTTGGACGACATTGTCGTCGATGCTCCGAAGGCGACAGATCTTTTGGCTACAATGATCAAAGGTGCTGAACTTAGTGAGGAGCAACGGACAAATATTTCCTCCAAGTCGGCCGAGAATGGGGACAAGCTTCTTCAGCTTTCATCATAGACTGCATCTGCATATGCCTTGCTGATTGTAATTATTGGTCGCTCCTTTCATTATTGTCTTCGCATGCTCGTCTGTTTACTTCTTTATTCGATTTTACATACCATTTCTTTTTTTTGTGTGCAGATTGTTTATATATCCTAGTCTATTGTACAGCATTGAGTAGTAACAGAGAGTTAGTCTCGAGGATTTGAATGATCCGGGCGTAGATCCAATAGAATAGAGCTTGGCGTTGGACCTGAAGCTAGGAGGGTGAGAAATATGATGTATTTTCCTCCTCGTTCCACTCCAACCAATTTCTACGAAAAGCACGACTGCTACGGATCGACAGAAGTAGTTGATTTCAGGATCCAAGGTCGATGCTACCTCCCATCAGACAACATCTCAATTTCTACCGTATTCACATATTATTCTTGTAAGTTTCATTGCAAATGAGCCCTTCCCAGTCGATGAACAGATCCTTAGCGCATTTACTCCTCTAATATTCTCTGGCATCTTCTATGCAAGTAATGGACGCTACAAGATAAGCTATGTTGATTCTTTATTCAATTGCGTGCGTTGATTTCACATTTCCGCATACCTCTCTGGAAGGCTTACCAGCTCTACAGGTTAGCGCAATGACGGTCTGTGGTTTGGCGACGGTCAATATGAGGTGAATACCTGTGTGTGTTGAGAGTGATGCAACAACTCATTTGGGACTCAAGCTCTTTGACACCTTGGCAGCAAGTGTTATTGTTCATACAAATGTGTCTAGGGAGCCCTGTGCGTGATTAACCGATCCTCTCATGTTACTTGCTGACTTTTCCTTCTCAGGTTCTCGTATCCTGGGTGATGGTCTACATCCGGAAGTAAGACTAACTTCTGTCTTTTGGCATACTCGCTTACAGATTATAGATATTACTTTGAGAAAAAGTTCGAATACATCATCGAAACCGCTGCTGCCAGAAGAAAGTCCCTGTAGTGGATGATGAGGAGGAAGGTCTCGTTATTCGATGGTGTCGCTGGATTATCAGTGCCGTCATGATCAGAAGTCGCAAAGGAGACGGTATTCCTCTGACACGGCAGGACACTACTGGATCATCCGAGCAGAAGGGCCGCAGAACTCCAAAGAAACTCAGGACTGATATGATCAGACGAATGGATGAAGCACCAAAGTTGGTCAATCCTAGCGGGTGGATCAGCGAGGGAGATAGGATACCCATGAAGCGATTCGGGACCATAAACTCTCAAATTCCTACGCGGGAAAAGCCTTCATCGCCAACCGTTCCATCACCGGCCAATCTGTAAGCTATTTCGTATATCCTATCCTTTGAGCCTCGTTCATTATATTGCCTTTGAAGAAGGTTTCGCCGACTCTCCGATCCTGGCGTGCCATCCAGGTCTGCCTCACCCCAAGCACATTCTAGTATGTGTTTCCATTTCTGATCTTAATACAAGCTCCAACGCCGAGGTTTGATACTGCACCTAAAGGTACCAGGTTTGCCCGGACACCGACTGTCGAATTCAGTACCACTCTTCCCCGCCGCCGGGCTCGCATAGACCCGGGCCCACATCCGGAGCATGAACCAATACGACCTGCTGCAGAACCGTTGCAGCATGATGATCATAGTAAGGATTTCATCGTTTAGTTGCAATCTGTGGCTAAACTGCGTTTAAGGATCCATGCGCCGAACGTCGATAGCCTCACGCCCTGTTACGACTTCACACACATACAGTACTCATAAATCTAATCGAGGCGCAAAACACAGTGGCTTTGGAGGTTTCCCAATGCCTCACGAAATATTACAGAGACTTTTCGACGCGCTGTTCCCAACGCTTAGGCGAAAGTTGACAAGAACAGTCACCATACCAGCTACCATGACCATTACATCGCAGCGTGGTGATCATATACCCCCTGGCGCCAAAATTGTACCATATGTCTCGTTCGAAGCAGTCGTAGGAAGAAATTCAGCTTTTCCACTGATTTCAGAGGAGCAAATGGAGGTATTGTTTTACCTTCCTATTCTTTATGATTTCAAGTCGTTAAGAACCGCTGTATCAGGAACTCGGGGGCGTTGAGTACCGCGCTCTGAATGCGCTGCTTTGGATTGTTGCTGGCGTACATTTCCGTTGCTCTCTCATGAAAATCCAAGCTTATCGACAGACGTACAGTATCATATCGGAGTCCATCTGGTGGCTTTTATAGTCATCGCGTCTTACATGTCTATTCCTAGATGGAAGGACGATTTTCTTCCACCCGCATTAAATCGACCTGTGTCCTCGACATGGTCTGTTTCAGCGCCTAGTTGGTCCATACTATCGGTTTAACAATTACCTAGGTTCTCACTCTTTCAAACTGTGTCCGCCTACACCAACACCGGAACTTCACTGGTTGATCAGTCCATGGTACCTTTTCAGGAAGCATATCCAATGATTATATTTATGATTATCCTTATTCTGGCTGGAAATACTGCCTTTGTAAGACCATTTTTCTTCATTATACAGTAGCTAGCATCTCATCCTAATTTGTTTCTCAGCCCATCTTGTAAGTGCTTACTTTTCTTGACCCGCCCATTGTTTACACTGCAGGAACATAGCTTGCGAGCAACAATGTAGGAGTGTGTTACGCATTTTGATCATCGCATGGCTAACGATTACCGTTCAAGATTTTTTTTGTCAAAAATCGTTCCTCGCACTTCACGTTTGAACGAAACCTTGCAATTTTTATTAGACCATCCTCGTCGATGTTTCATCTATCTATTTCCCTCGCACCAGACTTGGTTTCTATTAACGGTGGTCATCATGCTCAAGTATGTGTAATCTTCCCGGCTGCCAATGTGTAGCTGAGTTTGCGTGCAGTGTGACCGATTGGTTTTCATTTATGGTGCTAGACATAGGAACACCGGCCATAGAAGCCATACCCGTCGGTGTACGCCTTATCGATGGACTTTTGCAGGCAGTCGCGGTTAGAGCTGCTGGCTTTGCTACTGTTACGCTTTCAGCACTAGCGCCAGCCGTAAAGTAAGTAGTTCTGACGTTGAGCCATCACGCGTATCTCACTTTTGCTAGGGTGTTATATGTGATCATGATGTACATCAGTGTTTGTAAGTTTCCAATGCATGCTGCTTTCACTTGGTGCTAAAATAATTTTCGCTGGACAGATCCTATAGCTATGAGGTAAACTCCCTTCTCGCGTTCAAATATGAAATCACTAACATCAAAAAAAGTGTACGATCTACGAATGTATACGAAGAACAGTCTCTAGGCGTGTTCAGAAACGCCGAGGACGACGACGAGGATCCTGAAATTCAACTCACTGGACCTAGAATGACAGTGTGGAGTAGATATCTTACTATGCATGCTAGAAAGCAGCTCTCTTTCGGTAAATTGCTTCGTTCGCTGATCGTATTGACAACTACAATAATGTATCTTGCATCTAGATATGTGGTGGCTCGGCCTTGCCCTTTTCCTTGTTTGTCTCATCGAGGTAAGCGCCTTATTCATTTAATTGGCTGGATTTTACTCCATAATATCCTCAGCGGCCAAATCTTGACGACGATAACAAAGCAACCTGGTTCAACATTTTCGATATAGGTAGGTTCAAGGTTGACTGAATGCACCAGGTTTCTAACAATTAATACAGTGTTTGAACTGACGTCTGCATATGGAACGGTTGGTTTGAGTTTGGGTATTCCTACAGTAACAATTTTCCTATTTTTCCGTTTTCTATGCGCTCATGTCATACATAGGAAAACTATTCGTTCTCTGGTGCCTTCCGCCCTTTGTCAAAGTTGATTGTCTGTCTAGTCATGCTTCGAGGGAGACATCGCGGGCTACCCGTCGCAATCGACCGAGCCGTCATGCTTCCCTCCGAGTATCAACGCCACGACGAAATCGACGCCGAAACAGCAAGCCAGTATTTCAGTCATGGGAATAGCCACTATCAAGACAATGAAGGGTCCGCGGAAGACTATGCTCAGACGGAGGAGCCTAGCGGCGAGGAGGAAGGCCTGTCAGTACTACAGGAAAGTCGCCAAGCAGTAGATACCCTAATAAATGAATAGTAGCATCCTTTATACCCAAAATTACAGTACACGCCTGTCTTACAACGCAGTCCAATAGTAATGTAATCATTGCAACGCGTCGATATCGACATTCATATCCGAAGACCATGCTCGATCTGCGAAGGCCCGTAAAAATGTGTAACCTTTGACTGTTTCCTCGTCGGCCAAGACTCCGACAGCAGGTCGAAGTACCTCGTTCGATGTTATCAATATACACATGGATTTCGCGCGCGAAATTGCAACATTCAGCCTTCTCCTCTCAAGCAAAAAGTGCAAATCTGCTATGTGCGATTGGGGAAGGGAAAAAAGGCAAATAACAAAAGCTGCTTCTGAGCCTGAAAAGGAATGTAAGCTTCTACATCTGACTACAAAGATCTTTGCATTACCTTGCAGCCTTTCGATGGTGTCTACAGTCACTGTCGATTTCATGTGGGCTTGTTCCTTCTCTTCATTGAGAGACATGTTTTGGAGAAGCTCGGAAAGTGGTGATGTAGTGTCGAAATGCCCTGACGCCAATGCTGCCCTGACAGCCTGTCTTTGGATGCGGTGGGGAGTAGCAACAAATATATCTTCTTCCGGTAGATGCTCTTGTATAGTTCCAATGAGCGCAGCCGCGACTGCAGCCTCGGCTTTGACATGCAACTCATAGCCAACGTTTTCGCGATATTTCTTGCTTTCGGTTTGCAACCGGATCAGAGCTAAAGATATTGGACGAGGTACAATATCCTTCATTGTATCGTTTAAGGTCGTGCGGAACTGGGAGTCGGATATCAATGAAGGAGGCATAAGGATACTCTGAGGTTGCTTGAGCATCACGTTGGAAAGCCCTAAAAGAAATTCTTGGACACCACTCGAGATGCGAAGACGTTCGTTAGTAATTTTCTGGCGGGGTGTCCTTGATATCGACCTGAGCGCAAGTGCAATACGTCTAGCTTGAACCTTTTGTGGTCGGAAAGCTCGTGAATAGATAGTCGAAACAAACTCTCCAAGGTCTGGATTCAATCTATTTGAAACATCATTAGGAAATAAATCTTCATTGGCAAGATAGTGCACACCTAAAATTCTCGGTAAGCTGTACGATTGTACTTTGCGAAGATAGGCCGTCCGAGGCATCATCAG
The DNA here is from genome assembly GCA_009733575.1 of Gymnopus androsaceus JB14. Classification (NCBI taxonomy): domain Eukaryota; kingdom Fungi; phylum Basidiomycota; class Agaricomycetes; order Agaricales; family Omphalotaceae; genus Gymnopus; species Gymnopus androsaceus. The sequence continues at coordinate 31,859 of ML769454.1, forward strand.
AGATCGGAGAGGAAGGCCGAGTATCGCTAAATCCGAGCTCGCTTGGCCGCGATACATACATTAGAGTATCAAGGATCGATCCAAACAAGGGCCCGCTACTAAGCTTAGGATATTTGACTGCCAGAATGGGCGATAACTGTTCTGAATCACCGGCGATTATAATTCGACTGGTAGGTCGGAGACTTCGTAGCACTAGAGCTGCGGAACTCAGTGATAGCTGTCCTGCCTCATCCATGACAATGCAATCTACCGAGATGGAATGCCGCTTGGAAAAGTTGTAGAGCTGCAATGGATGTGAGTAATCTGAATTGGTTTTAAAGATCATCTCACCTGAAAGATTGTGCCAGCAAAGAGTGAAAATGCGGAAGAAACTGACGGGGCGGCGTGTTCGTTGCCATTCTTGACGTGCTCAATAAAAATTTTGTCCAGCCATTCAGTTAGGAAGAGAATCGATGGACCTGTAGCACTGGATCAAATACGTCAACTTCTTCAGCACTGCGTCGATGGCTGCATGTGTCACTGCAGTGACAAAGACTATTTTCGGCGACAAGCTATCAGGACCGGGTTCGCTGGTCGTGTTGGCGTACACGTTGAAAAGTCGTAACAACGATAACGCGATAGTATGAGTTTTGCCCGTGCCTACGGAAGCATTGTGAGACCCAAATCTCCGGCCTATGAAGTTCATAAAAACGTACCCGGTGGCCCCCAAATGACGGATAGGCGGTTTGATAGAATATGCCGAGCAGCGCGATTCTGCGAAGCCTTGAGTACCAGTGGTTTTGCCGCCTCGACATCCAAATCATTCAGCGTCCGAAATAACTTCTGCGTGTCATTACCAGCTTTTTCCAGCATTTTACGGGACGAAAGGCTGATACTCTCTCTATTGAACGACTTGGGATCCTGAATGATTTGGACGAAAGGGATAGTTGCACCCTCAAGGGAATGTCGGAGATCAATCTCGAATAATGCACTGAGGATTTTGTTGATATTGAAGTCAATCAAACGAGAGGAAATGCGATAGCTGCGACCACTCGAGAACTTGAGATTTGCATCTCCCCAGGTCTGTATCGTGACTTTGGTTCGCAGTCCGTCAACGGAAATGTCTCGAATATCCGCAAGGAGGAGTTCTTTCTGGACAATAGGATGCTGTGAATGCCATCGCGATTTGGTGTACTTGTTCAGTGGAAAGACCAGCCCGGACACCCCAAGGTCGTCAAATAGAGCTTCTACAGGTATATGAGCGTCTGACTCGAAATCATCGCAATCTCGATCCTCCACCAGAAGATAGTCAAAGAATGTCCTATCTTTGTCCGACGCGGCCATATCTAGAGTGCCGGACAGGAGATAGAAAACATGTTCCAGTCTCTTTGGTCCTTGCTGAGTGTGATGATATTGGAGAATCGGCGCCTCCGGACATCCATCTATTCGAGATTTCCAAAGTTCCGTTAAACGGGCGAGTACTTCGAACTGAAGAAATGTTAAGGGCGCGAAAAAATATTGTTACTTGGAAAAATGTTATTTACCTGCTGCATATAGAATAGCTTCCGTAAATGCTCTTCTCGACAGATATCCATGAATGTCGATGTCAGAGGCCTTGCATCATTTAACAGCAGATTACTATTGGCGCCAGATATCCGAGACCGAAAGGCAACAAGTACGGCGTGGATGGACCGGTTCCTTTTTTCTAATAAAGCCATAGGTGACTCTCCACTTCTGAATATGGTATACGATTCTTCGTCACTGGGACATTCCGCTTCGCGCGAATTTGGAGGAAGAATAATGGAAGCACAGTCTGTAAGCTCCCAGAATCCAGGGATAGGTAAAGCCAGAGATTTTTCGATTTCTCTCTTTAACACCACGATGCGAGGCAGTTGTCCAAGCTCATTCTGCCTTTGCTGCTCCGCCTCTCTCCGACGATCACCATTTTGAAGCCTTTCCAGCTCCTCTTGGATACGCTGCTTCAATTCCTCGACCTTTCCATCAGTCGGTAAATTCATGCGTTCCAAGATAGCCTGAAGATCGCCTTTCTTCCGCTTGCCCTTGGCCAGAAACTCCAACAGTACTCCAGAAAGAAGAAGTGGTTGGAAGGTTGTCTGCAGCAGCGATGCTCCCTGAGATAGTGAGCCAATGCAGAGACGGATGTCTCGAATCGGATAAGATGAATTCAAAGCAGCATCAATGAAATGAGTTTGCAGGGCGGAATGTTCTGCCGATGAAAAGACATAAAATTGGGTGCGAGGAGGAACTTCAAGGGAGGAGTTGAGTAAAAGTATTGACTCGATAAGGTACGCAAGTGAAGGAATTAGATCGCAACGATCACCATGCAGAAGACGAGGAACTTCTTCTCCGATTGAACCAGCTGCAAACGTGGATACGCAGAATGACACAATGCTCGTGCTGCCACTCGATGCAGAGGGATCTAGCAGTACTGAGAGCACTACTGCAATATCTTCGGTCTTTGGACACGTAGAGTTCCTGCGCGGTATCACCTACAGAAGAATCAACAAAATCCCAAGTATCAGGACTTAAGCATCTACCTGAATTTGACGTGTCCTCGCAGCTTGAAGCACGGGACTGGGAGGTAACACTGATTTCGACGAGTTCTTAGTCCGTGGGGGAAGAGCAAGTATGCGTTTAGCTTTCCGTAATGTTAACGGATATGACCTGCCAATGCGCTGCATCCCATCTCGGTCTTCAAGAAGGAGAGCAAGATCCTCGATATCGACTAGATCCGAGATACTGAAGTCTCTGAACTCTGCCATATTTGCAATAGACTACGCAAAAGCTTGGCTTCTGCAATAGATATGTTGCTCATACTTCCCAATTTGCCCTCCGCAATGGCTTTTCGTTCGCAGTCCTTTGAAAACGGACATCCATGACAAAGAGGGTTGTAATGCCAGAAAACGTCTTTCCGAGGAAGAGACAGGATTCCAGGTAGGCGACGGAACAAGAAGTCATCTAATGGGAAAGAAAGCAACGACGTCTCAACTGTCTTGAGATCATCGAAGGACGGAGGATTTTTGTCAAAACCATCCTGGGGAGGGAGCCAAACAGCTGCAGCATTGCTTGCATCAAAAAACCATTGAGGTAGGGCATATTGGAGGCACAGGGTGTAGAAATAGATCTGGACGTGATGGGAAGTCTGGGACGCGTTAGTTTCAAACCGCGAGTATAAAATACAATGCATACTTTTACCAATCTAGATGCTTTAGCATCTATAACCTTCCACATTACCCTGTCGTCCGAGAGACGCGTAATCTCTACAAGGTCTGGCTTCGCGAGGCCAAACTTTACCGATTTCAAGCCTGCTTCTCGATACATCTCATCCAACTGCTCTTGCGGTGGCATAAACGATATCCCCGCCACGAAGAAATGCTCCCGATCGTCAGCAAGAATGTTCTCAACAAGCTCCTCGCCTCTCAACGGCCGTGAAGGAATCGTTAAGAGAAGATTCTCCTCATCTAGCCATGCCATTAAACAAGCTTCCCAATTGTCACCCCGTTGGAACTGAGCTTCATTCAGCTTCGACAAAGGTTCATGGGCATAACTTGAAGAGTATTTTGGATCGGAGCCGTGGTATGTAGAGTAGATGAAAAGATCACAGTTATAATGATGATAGCCAGCTAAATTGGTGGCGGATAGGGATCGTTTACCGTTCATTGTAGTAGTCGAGAAAGAAGGAGCTGAAGGGGCTGGTTTTTAAAGTATAATGGTCACTAGGAAAGAACAAAAGCAATTATACTCCGGAATCGTCATGATCGCGGTACCAGAAAGACGATGAGCAATGATGAGTCATTTTTATCGCTCAGCGCTCAATCACGCGCCTGTGCTTGTCTAACTTGAATCATCACACATTGCCTGCTCAGAAAGATCCTTTAAATGTTGGAAAGTATAGCATGAGATTCATGTATAGAATTCGGGTACGTTCGCTTGAAGTTAGTGGTAACGGGTAACGTTGTTGAAGCTGTTTTTTGTCAGATCATGAGACTGTTGGCCTCTAGGCCTACTTTTCTTCCCAGAAGCAAATTGGGTCCTATCGGATTGGTTTCCATAGTCCGGTATTGATACAAGCCGGATGGAGCTGCTATTTAAGCAAAACACGAAACCATCCCTTTTGACTTCTCCACCCGCGACTATTCCTGGATATGGAGCCTTATAGCAATCCTCGTCTGGCCCCTGAAAACTTCAGAGAAGGACCTCTTTCAACTAATTCTGCAACGCGATTACGCCAAATGCTTGCGCGTCCAGGAGCAATTGTACGTCGCGCGGTTAACTCATGCTAGTTCATATCATTATTATGTCGTTTCAGATTGCTCCTGGTATATACGATGGTGTAAGTGCCAGACTGGCCTTGGAGGCAGGCTTTGATTGCTTGTACCAAAGGTAATGAGCCGGCGTTGGTCTCGATGATCACTCACTAAATGACTCTCTTAGTGGTGCTGCCACTACCGCTTCAAAGCTTGGCCAGCCTGATCTCGCGATGGCGACGCTGAACGATTTCGTAGAGGCTTGTATTGCGTTTTATTCCCTTGGTTTTCACTGCTGATAACTCTGAACAGGCAGCCAGAATGAATTGTAGCATTGACCCGACAGTTCCTTTGATTGCTGATGCTGATACAGGGTTCGGTGGTCCGAACATGATAGCTCGAACCGTTAAGCAGGTGCGGGATTCCCTCGAATAAGGACTTGTCCTTTCTCGTAGTCGAGTTGGATGCCGTGCTTACGCATAAAATATAGTATGCAGTTGTTGGTGTTGCAGGACTACATATTGAAGATCAAGTTCAAACCAAGCGGTGTGGGCATCTTCTGGGGAAACAGCTTGTCTCTGCTGAAGATTTTGTCACTCGCATTCGGGCTGCAGTCTTGGGCCGAGATTCAATTCCTGGAGGCTCAGATATTGTTCGTACTATTGCTTTTTTCTCGGCCCTGGCTAACATTTTATAGGTCATCATCGCTCGTACAGACGCTGCGCAGAGTTTGGGTACAGAGGAGGCAATAAATCGACTGAAGCTCGCGTCAGCTGCTGGAGCTGATCTTCTCTTCTTTGAGGGCATTCGAAGCAAAGAGGATCTCGAGCTCGCAGTTCAATCACTAGCTCCAAAACCGGTATGTTACAGCGTGTATGGAGCACTGTGCTGTCTTTAATCATCTGTCTTGAGCAGATACTACTCAATGTTGTGGCTGGGGGAGTCACCCCAAATTTTACCGCAAAGGAGGCAGAAGCTTTGGGTGCCAAACTTATCAGTTCGTCCACCATCTTACTTTGTTGTGAAGTTCCTAACCTGCCTTCCAGTTTATCCCTTGATTACGATTGTACCAGCGATTCATGCCATGCGAGAATCGCTGCAGTCCCTTAAACGTACTGGTTCTGATGTTGATTCGGCACAAGGGATGGGACCAAGACAATTCTTCCAAATCATGGGTGAGCGCGCGTTTCCTTCTATCTTGCCTCGCAACAACTAAAATAATACAGGTTTGGACGACGCGATCAAGTTTGACACTATAACGGGTTCTACGAGCTTGAATATGATTTAGAATGTTCAGCGATGCTGGTTGGTTTGAGATGATAGATACTTTTTTTTTGGTTGTACAACCAGTTGCATACTGTATAACAATCAACCCGTGCGCCTTGCGTTCAAACTTGCATTACACTGCTGTTTGATCCACTGTAACCATGACGGTTCAGGGAAATACACTCAAGATTTTTCCAGGTGGTGGTCTGTGGTCCTGGCATCACCGAGGACGAAGATGTATTGATATGCCAACTGTAAGTGCTTTAGTATCGCACTACAGTGTAGAATTTTATTGTGACAGAAATCAGGATTGTCCAGTAGAAGCCGTCCATGCTCAAGAGCATCCTTAGGCAAACTGTTCTTTGTTCTGAAGGGCGAGGACGTTCTGAGAATACTACTGAGGAATTCCTGTTCTCTCTTCCCTGATATTGAACCATGAACCAGTGATTTGGAAGCCCAGAGGACCTCTGTTGATTATTCGTGATGTATTTCGTGATGCTTCAACGAATCACAAAATCCATAGAAGTTATGTACATTGACGTCCATCTTGCGTCCATCAGTGGACACTCAGATAGGTAGCGCGTAAGATAGGGGCTACGGAGTGCCCGCGGATCACCGAGCGCCTTAGTCTCCCGCGGGCCGTGAGCACTCACTCTTTCCCCACCATCGCTCAAGCATGTTATCTGGAAAAGAAGTAGCTAAGCACAATACTCGAGAGAGTTGCTGGATTATTGTACATGGTACGTACGCTGGCGCATTCCGTAGCTCATCTAATGAACCTTTCAGACCATGTTTATGATGTCACGGACTTCCTCTCAGGTATGCCCATTAGGGTATTTCAGAGAGGGCTGTGTTGCTTATAATCACCTCTAGAGCACCCCGGTACATTCATTCAATAGCTGGTTTCATCTTCGCTCTAAATTTCACTAGGTGGAAGCCGTATCATTCTGAAATATGCGGGGAAGGACGCAACGTGAGCATTCTGGCAAGCCGTTATTCTGTATCAATAAACTGCTTCTACAGCCAGGAGTATGATCCCATACATCCCCCAGATGCTATCACATCCAATTTGCCCCCGGAGAAGCAGTATGTGAATCTTGTTCAAGGTCTACACTTATCTAAATCAGCCTAGTCTTGGCCCCGTGCAACCAGATACTGTGGAAAAGGTGGTGGTTCAAATAACGGATGAGGAGAAGGCTCGTTTGGAAAGAATGGAGTTGCGACCTTCCTTGGACGAGATTCTTAATCTCCATGACTTTGAGGTGCGGAGTGTGCTCTTTCATGATATCTATTTCTCACCTATTTCGTTCAGTCGATTGCGAAAGCAGTCATGCCAGAAAAAGCCTGGGCCTACTATAGCTCAGCAGCTGATGATGAGATTACCATTCGCGAAAATCACGCTGCTTACCACAGGTGTGTTCCGAGTTCTTGAAAGTAATATGGCCTGCTCATCCTTCTTTAAGGATATGGGTACGTCCATGAGGTTTCAAGTAACACTTCTGACTGTTTGTCAGTTCCGTCCACGAGTCCTTCGGGACGTCTCAACGGTGGACTTCTCGTCGACAATATTAGGCCACAAGACCTCCATGCCTATCTACATTGTACTGCTACGCTCTGAATCCATGGCTCAATCAACGCTAATCATTCACTCCAGACTGCAACTGCCCTCGGGAAGCTAGGCCATCCAGATGGAGAGTTAAACCTCACTAGAGCGGCTGCCAAACACGGAGTTATCCAAATGGTAAGCTCCGATTCTCAGATGGTCTTAAACCTTACGCGGTCATGGTTGATAGATTCCAACGCTGGCTTCTTGCTCGTTTGATGAACTGGTTGACGGTGCGAGACCGGGTCAAGTTCAATTCTTCCAATTGTGCGTCACTGGCAATCGAGCTGTATAGTTATATTGAACATCATCATAGATATGTGAATAAGGACAGAGCAATCACCAAACGAATTGTCCAACATGCAGATTCTCGCGGTATCAAAGGTCTTTTCATTACTGTCGATGCTCCACAACTAGGACGGCGAGAAAAGGTGATTCCATTCACTTGGACTCTGTCTACTGGTGGTCTAACCAACCGTTATTCAGGACATGAGACAAAAATTCGATGCTGAAGATCCTGCGGAGGTCTCGAAAGCCGGAAATGACAAAGTGGATCGTTCCCAAGGAGCTGCGAGAGCGATTAGTGTGCGAAGCCGTTTCTTTTTTTGTTGTGCGTGATTGAAGTTAACGATATATATTTCTCCAGTCTTTCATCGATCCAGGATTGAACTGGGGCGATCTCAAATGGTTCAAGAGTGTAACTAAGAGTAAGTCCCCTGCTTTGAGAATCACCACTCCGGTGTTCACATCCCCATTAGTGCCACTAGTCCTCAAGGGTGTCCAATGTTGGGAGGTACAATACTGGCAGTATTTTTTAAAAAATACTTGTGCTGACGTTCTTTCACGGTAGGATGCGGTAGAAGCCTATGACCATGGAGTGGCTGGCGTAGTCTTATCCAATCACGGTGGTCGTCAGTTGGATTTTTCTCGTTCTGGCATTGAAGTACTCGCGGAATGCGTGTCCCATTTCAAGGAAAAGCGTGGACTCAGTTTCCCGAACGACAAGTTCCAGCTATTTGTTGATGGTGGTGTAAGAAGAGCCACCGATGTCCTTAAAGCCATTGCCTTGGGCGCTTCAGCAGTGGGTATTGGACGGCCGTTTTTGTATGCCTATTCCGCGTATGGTCCGGACGGTGTGGACAAGGCTCTTCAGATTTTACGCGTACGTGGAAAGTATGTGTTTATCAAGTCCCGTTTTACTTATCTGTGGCGCTCGCAGGATGAGTTTGAAATGAATATGCGACTGTTGGGTGCTCCGACAATCAAGGATGTTGTGCCCGAGATGGTGGATGCTTCCAACATTGGCTCACATATCGTCGCTGTTCCAGTCGACTCTCTTTACAACTCCAACTGTATGTGGTGAAAGCTCATTTCATTTTCAGAGGCTAATATTTTGTTGATTCAGATGAAGTCATGAAACATGCAATGTTGAAGGCTAAGATATAATTTGCATACTATGAATGATAGGATACGCGAAGTATTATAAATCTACAGTTCTGTATAGGTTAAATAGTGTCCGGAAGATCGTCTATCTGTTTCTTAATGTCCTCTAAATATTTGAACGACTCTAAAAAGCTTCCCGGGCATGTTGAACATCCAACTGCTGCGACAACGTCGAAGAGGAATGCTGTCCCGAAGACCACATCCGTGGTCGGTCGGAGGCTTAATTCCTTCTGCGCTCTCTTTAAGAATTCATACCACCATTTCGGCGCATTGTACACTGCGTGTCCGCAATTACATTGGGGGCATTTAATGCTATACGGCAATTTGAGGAGAGCCTCGGCCGAGGTTGCTCGTCGCCTGTGAAGTGTCAAAAGTCGGTGATATGTATGTGCGGTAATCTGTTGCAAGTCGTCACACAAGGGATGATCCAGCTGTATAGATGAGTTAGATTTTGTAGTTGATGTCGTGAGGTATCAATGATACATACAAGACTTATCCGCAAGGTATGTCGAGAGGCAATCTTGGCTTCTTCATCAAGCTATGAGACCATACCAGGTTAGCGCCACCAAAGAAATAAATCCAAAAAGCTCACATGAAATCTCGCAGCGATTGCAAATACTCTTACTGGATCCTCTTCCATAAACTTTGCCGACAGCAACTGCCTTCTCAGCGACGAGATGACGTTGGAAAACTCGTATCTCACCGCCGCTGCCAAGATCGGGACGAGCTCATCCAGAGTGATGAACTCTGGATCAGGAAGAGGGTAGACGAAACGTAAGAGGAGTGAGACTACGTGCTGCAGTTCCGGGAGCGGGACTCTCGGGAATGAAGCGGGCGAAGATTGCTGTTGCTGATTTGACTCTACACCCCGGTTCCGAGAGGAGGCAAAACATCCCTTTGAACAAAGGGGAGGCGAGGGAGAGGACGCTGCTGTGGACGTAGAATTCGACAGGGCAAGTCGAAGAGCCGTCATCGTCTACATCTTTCAGATGAGAGGACTGAGAGCTGGAAACAAGTATAACATCGGCGTCTCCATTAGGGTCGTATTCGTGCGACGGGAGGTGCATAGTAGAGCTAGAGGAAGAAGATGGGAGAGCAGCAGGACTTCCTCGGGGTGTAATCATCTTGGTAACGGTTGGTGGAGATGAAGTGGAGGGGTACTGAAGAATAGACGAAAAATGGGGTTATATAAACCATTTCCTAGGCCGACCTCCAAGGCGATAATGAATCGGGATACGTAGAAAGACCTGAGTGTTGATTACTCAAAAATTCTGTATTAGTGACGAAAGAATGAGATTCTAGCAGTGCAAGCAGTACTAGGTGCGGGACGACATTCAAGGATAGATAAGACTATGGCCGGAACTTGAATCCTTAAATGCGCAATTTGACAGCAGAAGGTTAGTAGTATATTGGCGAGGCAAAAGGGGTGTTATTGAACGCTCAGGATTTCACGTACGCGGAAAGTCATTTTCCGTCCAGAAGAGGAAGTAGGGTTTCTATACAAGAAAGACCACTGGTTCATCGGCTGTCGTCGATCGACATCGGAGGTGAATGAGATCATACTACGTAGTGGAACAAAGACATCTGGAGAAAATCGATGATCAGCCAGCAAGTGGCGGCGGGAAATGCAGTGCCAGTAGGAGAAGAAGTTTTCTTCTTCGGATTGGACGCATGAAACGAAGCCTAAGATGCCAAGATATGTGGAGGCGTGGAAGGAGCTGGGTTGAATTTTTCAATGTATACACGTTATGAACTTAGCTCGAATAATTCTGGATGTACTCTGAAATGTCTAAGAATTGTGTCAGCAAAGAAACTATCACGCAAAAGCTACACTGACTTGACAACTTTGCCAACAGCCCGACAATTTCCAACCGTGTTATTTCCTTCTGCATCCCAAGTCACAACCCAACTTCCAATGAGATTACCATCCCCGTCGAAGGTCTCAGCGATAGTCTCTTCTCTGGATGCCGGAACAGCCTTGGCATCATCGGAGGGTAGTACGAGCTCATCAGCCAATTGCCAAGTAGCGAATGGACGTTTAGTGTCAGTGAGAAAGCCTGTATCGTAAATCTGTACGGAATGAGCACAATAATGCGTGAAAAAGCGATCAATGCCTGACCCGTGTTATTCTAGGTTGAAGCCTCCAGCCTGCAGTGACAAGCTCAATCCCTTTGCTGCCACCATTGTTGGCAGGATCTATTCGGCGCAGAGTCGTGACATATGGTCTGGTTACCCATGCTATGATTGCGAGAATTAGAACTCGTTAAGAATCATTATAAATGCACGTACCAATCATGGCCGTACTAAGACCCGAGGTCGAGACCGCCATAAAGGCAAGGCATGTCCGAGCAAAGAAGGGAAGTTGCGATTCAATTATAAAAATGAGCGGTGCAAACGAACACGAAAGTGCTAAGGATGAAAGGGAAAAGATCTTTAGGCGTTTGAAAGTTGTAGTGAGAGGCGCGTCATATATGAGATTTGCGTCTGGGACTGAGGTATTCGCTGTCGCTGTCGAGGTCCGATTTTTAGGAGAAGTGAAGAAGCTCCTTCCTCCTGGGACCGAGGCATTCGCTGTCGCGGTCTGATTTTTGGTATGAGTGAAGAAGCCTCTTGATACTAGCCGATTAGTAGATTGTGACCATAATGGAGAGCAGGGGAGAGTTCTGGTGATTCTGAATGGCTGAAGCCGGCAAATGGCAGAACGAAACATGCCGAATTGACGCTTTGGCTTGAAACTCTCACCATGGACCCAAGGGGCGTTCGGCACTTGAATGGCAGACATCATGCACCCTTACTAAAATAGGCAAGGGGTGTCTGATCCGATAATGCGGGTCCGAAATATCCGAGAGAGCGCTTAGTCTATGTGCACTCTCGTAGAGTTCTTAGCGTGGTTCCGCACTTCAGTAAAATGAGATTTGAACTTTTGACTGCCTTTGGCAGCCTCTGGTCGCACAGCGTCGATAATTTGCTCTCTGTAGCTGTTTCATGGGTGTCTTGAATGCTTACGGCGCTTATTTCTGGTCGCATGGCTTTGACAGGTCACGTTAAGCGCATTTTGTCTGCCGTTCTGCTGCCGAATGCCCCTTGCATGGACCCGCCAATATACTACTCAAGGTCTGAATTCATCGAAACTGTGCGACAAATCGTTATATCCTGCTTAATACTCCTTTAATTCCTCCTATAGGATACAGGAAACAAAGTTTCTCGTCGAGCAACGATTGCTGGGCCACAGAATATTATTCTAGGCGGAAAGACAATCATTTCGAGTGGTGCTATAATTCGTGGAGACCTCAGAAGATCTGGACCTGGGCATGCTGTCGTTATTTCCTTAGGAAGGTACTGCCTTGTTGGAGAGGGATGCGTTCTGAGGCCGCCCTACAAAACTTATCGCGGTGCTTTCAATTACTATCCTATGAAAGTCGGAGACCACGTACACATCGGAGCAGGCTCTATCATTGAAGCTGCTACAATAGGGAACCATGTTGAGATTGGCAAGAATTGTGTTATAGTGAGTAGTCGCCATCTCGTTTTGGCCAATGTAACTCAACTCGAGCTTAGGGTAAATTTACCATTATCAAAGATTGCGCAAAGGTGGCAGACAACACTATCGTTCCCCCGAATACTGTGATACCTGCGCTGTCGTTATTTGCTGGGTCACCCGGTGAGTGGTTTAGTACTTCCATACAGACTCTTTGTTCATCGTACGCTTCAGGTCATTTTGTAGAGGACCTTCCTGAGTCTACGCAAGATATAGCGGAAGTGCATACCAAACAGGTATATATTACACCGGTGGCTTTTTTCTTTTTCCTGACGTCGCGAATAGCATTATGCCCGTTTCCAACCACTAGACCGAGAGCGTTCGTAGTAGGGAAACAAGACAGTTTCTTCCGAGCTTTTGGTAAGAGGTGGTGCATCACCCGGCTTTTGTATTTGATTGTCTGTACTTTATATGTGAGTGCTTTACAAGCTGTACCTTGACATGTTGTACTAATTCGCTGCTCTGCTTTTCAAGTGTGATTTCTACATATTAATATCGAGCATTACCTTCCAGTCCTGTTTATACGTCGAGGGTTCTCGTTCGTTCTGTTACCAATTTTCCTAGGCTGAACAAAGTCAAAATACAGCGGAGGGCATCCAGGCTGCATTTTATCAGATGCCATGATAATTTCACAATTCGCAACCCAGATCGTCACTTAAAGATCTTTCAGAAAACCCAGTCGACGTTTCGCGCTGAGGATACGATGTCATGTAATAAGAAATACCAGGCTGGGATCAAGACTGGAGTATAGGTGTAGTATCAGTATCCCCCATTCACCCTGACGTCTGCGACCTTTACAGCAGTTTCCGCGAATAAAACATAATTTTGTATTGTTAGGTTCATACCCACCGACTTCGGTAATTAGATATGATAGTACAAGCCACCAATTGTACGAGTTATTGATACATGACCCACAAAACAAACCAAATCCGATTGTTCATGAGTTCCTTGAAATACACTTTCATCACCATCATTCATCAAGTGCTCTCTTTCGCCTCCTTCACGAAAGCCTCGGAAGGCTTGAAACGATGAACTTCAATAAGCCGCTCTATTTCCTTGATGACCTGTTCACACTTGAAAGCCTTTGAGCGCGTCGCAAAAGTCCGTATCTCGTCGTGGACTCGAGCGAGCGAGTGCTCCTGATCACGGTTATGGGTATAAGCTCGAAGTGCGAGTTTGAAGAACCTGTCCGTAATGGTTGTCGACTTCGAGGCATCCTTCCGCGCTTGCATTAAAAAGAAAAGGCTTTGCATGAGCACGTTGAGGTCAACGATGTAACCCATCATGCCTCGTAGAATACCAGGCCTGCGCCCGAAATCGTCAATGTCAACCCAGGTCTCTCGAAGGAAGGGAAACAGACGTACGTGACCGAGACGGCTTCGTACACCCATGCCGCAAATATAAGACCAACTGCGATGGGTATGGCAAATGGAGCTGCGGGAGGTGCGACACCTGAAGTAGACTACGGTAAACGGTATGTTGATTCAAGTCGAAAACCGAGAAGGAACATACCGGAAATGAGGCCAGCAACGGCGGTCACCGGTGCCGGCAGAGCTAGCCCAACGAGTCAGAAGGGATGGTCCTTATCAGCAGCGAAGAAAAGATATACAAATTCTTCAAAGCTCTGGTGCGTTCTGGGACGAGATCAGTTTGAACCTCTGACAAGGTGGAAGTAACGGTCGTAGACAAAAGGACCTGTGTTGTAGATAGTGGAAAACAGTTAATATGATCGCTGGAGACCATTTTAAATCATAAAATGAGCACGAAGGTACCCTATCAGGATCATCGAGCCCCCAGATCCTATAAGAGCTATCAGAGACGTTAAAAAAGAACTATGGTACGCACTGGATAATATCACGGTGAACTACCTTCAGCCATCGAGCCAAAGAGCGTCCTGGCAGTGGGAGGGCCGTGGATAGACCTCCGCCAGTAACCTTTTCACAGGTTCATTGATACCCTGAAACTTTCGAGCACAGTACTTGCGCTTACGTTGTTTGCCAATCCTACGATGTGTACAGATCAACGATGCGTGGTGCAAAGTATGCGTCACAGCACTCACTTCGTAGAGGCATGAATTTTAAGATCGGCACTTTGCTGTTGAGTGATCGCCCACAAGAGTCGGACGGATTGATCGATGTTATCAAGCGTGATCTTGACAAGTTCGTCAAGTTTGTGGGTATAGTTCGGCCAGACTAGAGACGAAGAATCCACGCGGCTTAGACAGCGCACGACTTGGGACAAGAAATCGACCTGCGCTTACCCGATACGCCGACCCAAGGCACATCTTTAAGCCCGGACTCAGCCTGGACAAACTCTTCACTGAGCTTCGAATCTGCATGGGAGAGAATGTCCGGGTCTACGAGAGGAGCTTCTGCCGCGAGAGTTTCTAAATCGGCGCTGCAGTCAATGTCGTCGTTCATGCCTATTGCCTCTTCGATGTCTCCATAGAGGTCTTCTTCTTCTTCCTTGGGTGGCATGAGGACTGTCAACAAGCTTGTCGTACTTGGTCAAAACGGCAATGATTGGGACCCCTGCACTCGAACGATCAGCCCGATGAATGAGACTCAGAGCTCAGCCAGAGACGTACTGATACTATCTTTGAGAGCAATAATCTCCTCCTCTGCGCTCTCGAGCAATGCTGAGCCAAACGTTGGTATTTCCGTACAAAGCCTGTCGACGGCGAGCACATTAACCCTTATGATACCTACGAGCTCTCGATGAGTGTACTCACCAAATTGCGTGAAGTCTATCCTTGAGCTCGGGCATCTTGCTCCGCTCTTCGATAAATCGCTTCACGGTCTCAAAGTTACCAGCGTCTCCGTGAGAGAATCCTTGCGAGTCATGCAAGATCAAACGAGGATTCTTCTGCGATATGATTTCATCGTTGATGTTGGAGACACCAGGTGTGCGCCCATGCTGTACGACCTGGCCAAGGGGGAAAACACGATCAAATGAGATCGCGCTCGAACAAAATTGTAACGCTCACTGTGAAATCAGTACCGAACACGGCATTAATTAAGTGAGACTTTCCAACGCCGCTCTGAGGTTGGTGTGAGGAAAACAGAACATAAAAAGATGTAGTGTGCCTCGTACCCTTCCCAGTACAAGAATGCGAAATCTTTCGACGTGTAGATTGTAAGCAACGAGTCGAAGTGAATTCAATAGGGTGATGCTCACCCGGGACAGCTTTGGAGGATGCCATCCACGGTGGACTCGAACTCTCCGTCGAAATTGAAATTCTCCGGCTGCTCCTCCATCGACGTGATGATTGTGAGGAAGTGAACGGAAGACAGGAGGCAGGTCGATTCTATGAATGGAAATAATCATTAATCATATTCATAATGCCATAAGGGCAAAGGGTTATCGATTCGGTCCGTAGTGCTATCATTAGAGTCACATTGGCCCGAGCGTAAGGAACCTTTTCGTCGTCTCTTCAGCCTCACCACTATGGATATTTTACCCGAACGGCTCAGAAAACGATGCCCTCTCTTTCGTGTTTTAATCGTCGGACGACGAAACGCTGGGAAGACGACAATCCTGAAGAAAATGGCCGGAATCGAAACTGGAGAAGAGCCACAAATACGAGACACAAATGGGGACTTGGTCGAAGTGAGTCCTAATCCAAGTCGAAAGGAAGCAGTGGTTGAGCAGTAATGTCAGGGTAACGTCGATATTCTTATGTCGGGGCTCGCGGTATGTTTAATTCTCCATCTTCAATCCCAAGTCTTGTTGACCATCTGCCAGCGTGGAATGAGCATGATCGACTACGAGATCACGTTCCCAAGCAACCCATTCTTCGTCTTTCATGACTCTCGTGGGGTCGAGTCGGGCCCTGACTCTGATTTGGGAGAATCGACTGTCCACCGTATCTGGTCATTTATCGAGAATCGGAGAGGGCGGCCAAGACTCAGGGATCAACTACACGCGATTTGGTATGTGCAATAGTCGGAAGTCGGTCTAAGGCGACGATTTCTACATGTTCATAGGTTTTGCATGCCAATGGATAACGTGAGGGTGCCCAGTAATTCATTTGAGTTGGCCTTCTTTGAAAAAAGCACTGGCGGAGGTACGTGCTGCCTCATCCGAAAAAGTAACAATGAGTGTCCTACTAATTTCTTCGCAGTCCCGGTGATTGCGGTACTGACAAAATATGAAGCTTTCGTTGAACGTGTCAAGGATAAGTTGGGACGAGAGCCAAGGAAAAAAGAGCTATTGATCTATGCGGAGAGGGATATTATGAGCCCAATGAGAACAACTGTGCATCCGCCCGCGGGCTATGTACAGACACATCGTAAATGATTTCTTCTTTGAAACATAATGCCACACTCATCTGGAAGTATTTAGATCATGGGGATGGGTGTGCCTTGCTCTCGCAAAAAACGCAGAGAGAAATAAAAGATGATACCCTTGCCACTATCTTTGCCACAGCCCAGCAGGCATCCAAGAAAATGCTCTGTGAAATGATATTTCTAAAAGCCCTTAAGTAAGTGGTTGTATTGTTTGTTATATTTTTGGAAAATGGCAAAGACTAATATGGCCACTCATTACACAAAGCAAAAAAGCAATTGGGCGATTCACAGAAATACTTGAGTCTAAGGGCTCTTCAGAGTATCTAGCTAAACAACTGACCCTGAATGCATTGCGCATGATGCCCTTCTGGAGATGGGTGAGTTCTTGCATTAACAATAGAAAGATGACTAATTGTTTGCATTTATGTAGGGCTTGGTATGTTTAGTGTCTGTCTGAGTTGAGCCTCTGAGCCACTCAGCTAACCTTGCCCTTGATGTCTCTGTCTTTGTAGGATGTAAGTATGCTTCAAGCTATGAAGCCTCTGAGCCACCCAGCTAACCTTGCCCTTGATGTCTCTGTCTTTGTAGTATGTAAGTATGCTTCAAGCTATGAAGCCTCTGAGCCACCCAGCTAACCTTGCCCTTGATGTCTCTGTCTTTGTAGTATGTAAGTATGCTTCAAGCTATGAAGCCTCTGAGCCACCCAGCTAACCTTGCCCTTGATGTCTCTGTCTTTGTAGGATGTAAGTATGCTTCAAGCTATGAAGCCTCTGAGCCACCCAGCTAACCTTGCCCTTGATGTCTCTGTCTTTGTAGACTGTAAGTATGCTTCAAGCTATGAAGCCTCTGAGCCACCCAGCTAACCTTGCCCTTGATGTCTCTGTCTTTGTAGTATGTAAGTATGCTTCAAGCTATGAAGCCTCTGAGCCACCCAGCTAACCTTGCCCTTGATGTCTCTGTCTTTGTAGTATGTAAGTATGCTTCAAGCTATGAAGCCTCTGAGCCACCCAGCTAACCTTGCCCTTGATGTCTCTGTCTTTGTAGGATGTAAGTATGCTTCAAGCTATGAAGCCTCTGAGCCACCCAGCTAACCTTGCCCTTGATGTCTCTGTCTTTGTAGGATGTAAGTATGCTTCAAGCTATGAAGCCTCTGAGCCACCCAGCTAACCTTGCCCTTGATGTCTCTGTCTTTGTAGGATGTAAGTATGCTTCAAGCTATGAAGCCTCTGAGCCACCCAGCTAACCTTGCCCTTGATGTCTCTGTCTTTGTAGGATGTAAGTATGCTTCAAGCTATGAAGCCTCTGAGCCACCCAGCTAACCTTGCCCTTGATGTCTCTGTCTTTGTAGGATGTAAGTATGCTTCAAGCTATGAAGCCTCTGAGCCACCCAGCTAACCTTGCCCTTGATGTCTCTGTCTTTGTAGGATGTAAGTATGCTTCAAGCTATGAAGCCTCTGAGCCACCCAGCTAACCTTGCCCTTGATGTCTCTGTCTTTGTAGTATGTAAGTATGCTTCAAGCTATGAAGCCTCTGAGCCACCCAGCTAACCTTGCCCTTGATGTCTCTGTCTTTGTAGGATGTAAGTATGCTTCAAGCTATGAAGCCTCTGAGCCACCCAGCTAACCTTGCCCTTGATGTCTCTGTCTTTGTAGGATGTAAGTATGCTTCAAGCTATGAAGCCTCTGAGCCACCCAGCTAACCTTGCCCTTGATGTCTCTGTCTTTGTAGATGTAAGTATGCTTCAAGCTATGAAGCCTCTGAGCCACCCAGCTAACCTTGCCCTTGATGTCTCTGTCTTTGTAGTATGTAAGTATGCTTCAAGCTATGAAGCCTCTGAGCCACCCAGCTAACCTTGCCCTTGATGTCTCTGTCTTTGTAGTATGTAAGTATGCTTCAAGCTATGAAGCCTCTGAGCCACCCAGCTAACCTTGCCCTTGATGTCTCTGTCTTTGTAGTATGTAAGTATGCTTCAAGCTATGAAGCCTCTGAGCCACCCAGCTAACCTTGCCCTTGATGTCTCTGTCTTTGTAGTATGTAAGTATGCTTCAAGCTATGAAGCCTCTGAGCCACCCAGCTAACCTTGCCCTTGATGTCTCTGTCTTTGTAGGATGTAAGTATGCTTCAAGCTATGAAGCCTCTGAGCCACCCAGCTAACCTTGCCCTTGATGTCTCTGTCTTTGTAGGATGTAAGTATGCTTCAAGCTATGAAGCCTCTGAGCCACCCAGCTAACCTTGCCCTTGATGTCTCTGTCTTTGTAGTATGTAAGTATGCTTCAAGCTATGAAGCCTCTGAGCCACCCAGCTAACCTTGCCCTTGATGTCTCTGTCTTTGTAGATGTAAGTATGCTTCAAGCTATGAAGCCTCTGAGCCACCCAGCTAACCTTGCCCTTGATGTCTCTGTCTTTGTAGGATGTAAGTATGCTTCAAGCTATGAAGCCTCTGAGCCACCCAGCTAACCTTGCCCTTGATGTCTCTGTCTTTGTAGGATGTAAGTATGCTTCAAGCTATGAAGCCTCTGAGCCACCCAGCTAACCTTGCCCTTGATGTCTCTGTCTTTGTAGGATGTAAGTATGCTTCAAGCTATGAAGCCTCTGAGCCACCCAGCTAACCTTGCCCTTGATGTCTCTGTCTTTGTAGGATGTAAGTATGCTTCAAGCTATGAAGCCTCTGAGCCACCCAGCTAACCTTGCCCTTGATGTCTCTGTCTTTGTAGGATGTAAGTATGCTTCAAGCTATGAAGCCTCTGAGCCACCCAGCTAACCTTGCCCTTGATGTCTCTGTCTTTGTAGGTGTAAGTATGCTTCAAGCTATGAAGCCTCTGAGCCACCCAGCTAACCTTGCCCTTGATGTCTCTGTCTTTGTAGCGTGTAAGTATGCTTCAAGATATAAAGCCTCTGAGCCACTCAGCTAACCTTGTCTTCAATGTCTCCCATCTTGCTATGATGTAAGTGCCAACTTTTCTATATCATATTTTTTGAAGCAATGTGTTTCTTCCTCCACAGTGCACTTCTGTAGCTATCCCTGTATCAGTGGCTGCAAAACAAAAAATGACCTCAACTGCAGCAGCTATCAACCACTTGGTATGTTTGCTCAGACCTCCCAATGCAGTTGGACCATCCTCTAAGGCTATTCTGGCATAGCTAGATTTCAATGTTATCTCTACAGCATTTCATGTGGAACCTTGCATTGAGTTTCTTGCTGGTATGCTGGTATTTATTCTTCCTTTCTTATGCAATGCTCAAGCCATGTTATATTTTTTTCCAGTCATCTGCATACTAGGATGCTGGACATCAAAAGAATCTCAGGAGCCATGGAATCACATGGATGATGCTCTTCAGTGGATAAATTCCATGCAAGGATTTGCAGATCATATCCATCACAGTGTCAAGCAATGTTTTAGGGAATTTGGAAGAGATCATCGCAGGCTTAGTTCTGCACTTGCAGACCTTGTGGTAAACTATGTCAATGATATTTAAACTATTACTGTAGCATCTCAACTCTCTGTTTGTTCCCATGCCTCCGGGATGACTTTTACAATCTTATTGCTCAATGGTTCAGTCTGAATTCCTCTAGGCTCTAAGTACTGTGATGTCGACGGTGCTACGGTGGTCTAACTCAAGTCTAACTCCAGGCTCGACTCTCTCAATGCTTCATGATTTCGCAGCTCCGCACGCCACTCTTGGCCATAATACATGAGCTATCAGATTCTATTCTTCGACAATTTTCGAATCAGTGAACTGCGGATCTCGAGAACTTGTTGGAATAGTACTTACCTCGAGTTCCCGGTTCAAACGGAGGTATTTTACGATAAGCGCGCATCTAATAGTTTGGCGCCAATTCTCCTTCATCGAGTCGACAATGAACATGAGCTATCGTTAGCGGCAGGGCCATCGTCCCCGTCATTCTACCTCTCACCATTAAACGGGCTGCTTGGTGGAATCCCAGATGAAAGCAGGCGCCAGGTTGCTGTTTGGGCATCATTTATTTCCAACTAGTGGCCACTGGCCCTCGAATAAATTCGCCTGGTGAGTTCCAACACAAGTAATTTACGCCTCAACTCATCTCTCCTATTTTATTCCAGAGACTACGTCTTCCTGAAACGATAAACCTTTTTACAACGAATACTATCCAATCAGCCAAAAATGGTGATACATCGGCTCCGCAAGTTGAAGCAACGCGAGTCAGCGAGAAGTCGACCTTTTCTTTTAAAACACACAGCACACTTCCGACTGCCACTCAAGTCATCATCTCATGGCAAACACAATCATCGCATCCTCCCAACAAACGCGCTTCCATATTGCAAACTCTACGACAACAACCAGCTCTTCCTCGTCAAAGGAGCTCGACGTTCCCGGCGTATGCATATCCATAGCAAATACTGGAAAAGGACCCGAGCGAGAGATACTCTCTGACACGCATTTGAAGCTTTCTGCTGGTGTGCATTATGCGCTAATCGGACGTAACGGAGTAGGAAAGTCGACGCTTTTACGCGCTATTGGGGAAAAGCTAATTCCAGGTATTCCGACTGGGCTGAGGATTGTTTTGTTACAGCAGACTTATCTTATTCCTGAGGAGGAATCGGAGAAAGAATCTTCTTCAGTCGGGGGAACGTCCGAATCGGAAGTCTCTGTGTTGGAGTTCGTGATCAGTAGCGACCGCGAAAGGACAGAGGCTCTGAAGAGACAGAAGCGTGTGTTCACCCATTGTCTTTCTTTTGTCTTGCCTGAATTCAAAATGTCTCTGCCTAGTTCTTCAGCAAGCATTGGACAATATCCATGATCCGACAGCAGCAGTGATGACTATGCGGAACCTCAAGCTGAAGGATGATTTGCGGGAGCTGGAGGAAGCAAGGAAGACAGCCAATCTCAGAAGCGGAAGTAGAGGCCTTGCAGCGAGGAAGGAACTCAAAGTCATAGAGAAACGAGTGGCTAAGAAGCAAGAGGGGTGAGCAAGTACGCATAGTTTACAATGATTTATTAATATTTTTTTCACAGACTTGAAATCGTTGATTCCCAAACGTTGGCGGAAGAAACAAGCGAAGTGATAACAATGCTAGCTGATATTGACGCTCTTCTGGAAGAGGTTTGTGCTCCTACGTTGTGGTACCTTCTTCAACTTCATATACCCACATAGATGTCGTCCTCGACCGCCGAATCCCGCGCCAAACTCATTCTCCGCGGTCTAGGTTTCAAATCCAAACCCACGTCCTCTCCGTCAATGTCCCAGTCGATTTCTTCCCTCTCTGGTGGTTGGCGAATGCGTGCTCATTTAGCCGCCGTCCTTTTTCAACCCTGTGATCTCCTGCTTTTGGACGAACCTACCAACTTCCTCGACCTCCCCTCCCTCCTCTGGCTCGAAACCCATTTGCAGCAAGACCTTCCTCCCAACACAACAGTTCTCTTCGTCTCTCATGACCGCACATTTACCGACGCTGTCGCTGAAGAGATCCTTGTTCTGCGGGATTTGACTCTGGAGCGATTTCCTGGAAACCTATCCAGTTACGAGGCCACGCGATCCGAACGCCAACGATACCTCGTAAAGATGCAGGATGCACAGTCCCGCCAAGCGTGCTCACATGCAAGATACCGTCGCGGGAAACATACGTGCTGCCAAAGCCACTGGAGACGACAAGAAACTCCGCCAGGCAGCATCGCGTCAGAAGAAGCTTGACGAACGTATGGGGTATGAAGTCGGGATGCGCGGAGGGAGGTTCAAGCTGAATAGAGATTTACCGGGGTACCATATCTCTATGAGAGAGGGAATCGATGCGATTATACCCAAGGATGATCCAGGTATAAAGGTGGTATTGCCGAGTCCCGGGGAGTTGAGGTTTCCGGGTCCTTTGATCTCAGTGGAGGGACTACGATTTGCTTATCGAGCAGGTGCAAATGTAAAGGGAGTAGGAGGAAAGGAAGTGCTGACTGGTGTGAATCTAGTCGTCCATCCCGCGACGAGGGTCGGTATAGTTGGTCTCAACGGGACGGGGAAATCGACCTTGGTTCGGTGCTTGGTTGATCAATCTATGGAAGGAGGGAGAATCACCACTGGGAGTGTGACGCGTCATCCAACAGCCAGAGTCGGATTCTTTTCGCAGGATGCCATCGAGCAGCTTCCTTTAACGAAAACGGCCCTGCAGGTTATGGTAGAGGGTACTGGTGCTACTGATGCGACCGTGGACTCACACGATGCACGCGCTGCTCTAGCATCAGGTCGGACTGGCCGGGAACAGCGTCTCGAGTATACCCATCAGCAAGCTCTCAGGTGGGCAAAAGGTCCGTTTGGCCTTGCGATGATGCTTTACCCTCCACCAAAGCTGGGCCCAGTACCGCATGTTCTGGTGTTGGATGAAGTGACAACGCATTTAGATGCGGACACGGTTATCGTGTTGGCGGAGGAGCTCGAGAAATTTGAAGGGGCATTAATCGTGGTTAGTCACGACCGCTGGTTTGTGCGGCAGGTCGTCGAGGGCGATGATGGTGCAGGTACAGTATTTGAGGTTGAGGGAGGGAAATTGGTGGAATTGAAAGGAGGGATAGCGGATTTCGAGAAGAAGATTAAGCTGTCGAAGCGCTAGCGTCTCTCGAATCTACTTCATCACTTGTTCACTTGTTCGTATATGTAGAATGTACGTCTACATCGAATCTACAAATAAATCTGGACAATTAGTCGTTCCTATTCGTTATAGAATCCATAAAACAACAAAAATACAGTTTATTGGAAATAAACTTAAGCAGCATGACCACTCAGCCCTCCCCAAGGTGAATCATTCACCTTCTTCTTTCCCCGGATACATCCAATTCAGCTTCATCCCATCTTTCACCAGCACGGATATCCTTTTCTTCAAATTAACCCAATCTCCCGTCCGGTTCTTCAAAGTAGTGCCTCCATAGGCACCGAAGGCTATGTGGAGTGATCTTAATCGAGCTACGCAAGGCTCTTGGTCTGAAGGTTGTGATAGTGAGGATTGCTGAGGTGGGAGTTGGGATGGCGAAGGAGTGGAGGAAGAGGCCGTAGTAGAGGCTTCGGGGATAGCAGCGGCAGTAGCAGCAGTCGAATCTATCCGACGCTGCTTCATTGGCCATCTACTTTCCGCAAACTGAACAAACATGGTATCCAGCCCACCATTTACACAATTGCTAAACTTGACCTCCTCAAGTTTCGGGCAAAGTAGAGTATCGGTGTTGTCCAGGTCCATGTCAACATCTTGCTCTGTTTCCACTCCGCCTCAAAGTTTGGAGCTTTGGGTTGGAGAGTAAGAGCGTGAATAAGACTCTGGGAAATCGTCGTCACTTCGAATGCAGGAGTTGATTCTGCTTCTCCCCTACTACCCCTTCCGTACGCCTTGGAGACAACCTCACTGGCCACTCGTTCACCATTAGCACCTTCAGCTCCGGCATCATTTCCAAAGCTTCCTTCAAGCCTCCATCAGATACCGGCATGCTAAGCTCGAATTTCTCCAATGCGCTGCCACTCTCGGATGCAGATGCAGAACGGGAGAGAAAGTCCTGGAATGGAACATGGTGAAACATGGTCCCAAAGAAGGAGGTCCCGATGCAGAATCGGAGCGAGCGAAGGTGCGGTGTGAGGATGTGGTCAAAGAGGTAGCTGAGTTCTTCGAGACGAGGAGTAAGGGATTGGACGTTCGCTTGTGATGGAACGAGGATGAAGTTGAGGTCCAGGACCTCGAGAGCCGATAGGTGGAGTATCTTTCCGAGTGCCAACTCAGATAGTAGTTCGCTATCTGCAGGATCGGTCGGAGTCAAGCTGAGGCAGGTGCTCTCGTCGGACGTAAATAATGGTAGAGAGAACCCAACTCCCATTGTACACCGTCGGAGATTGCTAGCCCGAGAGAGGATACCGAAAGCTTCTGCAAGCTTCAAGGTTCCTCTGTAGAGCCTCGATTGTAAGTTCAATTCCGTAAGATTGCACCACTGGACTGGGATCGTATATGGGCTATCCACGTAGCTGGTCAAGCTCAATACTCTCAGCGAAGGAGTTTTCAGCATTTCGAGCTGGGAAAAGGAGAATTTGTTGTCGGCATTGGAGTCGATGAGGAAGGTAGATTCCAAGGGTGGTCGATAGCTCAACTGGAGTCTTTCCAAGAGCGGTACATCCTCGGGCTTCAAAGCTGCAGCCAACGACATCATCATCGACGTTGGGAGGTGCAGCGTCACATTCTTCCACCTTGTCGACAGCGCCATCAACACCCTTGCAAACTCTGAATACTCCACTGCTGCATTTGCCCCAAACCCGATAATACCAGGAGTGTGCAGGCCATACAGCACACCTATCGGATTGTCGTTGACCGAGCTAACGTGAAGGGAGAGGCTGACGGGAAGAGCACCGGAACGTTTGAGCCAGTTCTCCAATCCTGCAGCACGAACATCGAACATACGGCGACGCTCTTCCCGAGGCAAGGAATGGACTTCGGGCACATAAATGTGGATCGCGGTCCATAACCGAGGACTCTCTAATGCAATAGATCTCCAGCGCGAGCAAACTCTGGTGAATAAAAGCGGAGCTTCTTTAATACTTCGTACTGGATTCCGGTCAGTAGGAAGACAGTGGAAGAAGATTTCAGAGAGGACCTCGGCGGGAAGCCTTCGCATCGGAGAAAGCAAAGCGTTGTGAGATCGAATGAAGCTTCGGATAGTCGAGCGACGAGTGGCAAGCGCTTGCAGCTCTTGCTTCAACTGCAATATTTTGCTATTTATCTGTCCCAATTCCTCCTGTGGTTGCTGTAAGAAGCCCCAATATTTGTACTCGTTCCAGCTGTGTAGCGGCATGGTTGGTAGAGAAGACATGTTCGAATGGCGACTCTGGGAGCTCTTGAGGCATATAAAGTCGTGAGCGAAAAAAATGAAGATGACAACCAGTCTAAAGAAACGAGATCCGTGCAGGGACGAGCTTCGACGCCACCGGCAAATAACCGTACAACCGAATCCCGATTGCTCACGCGCCTCATATATTGAAAGATTCTCTTGTCTTCAACAGCGATTTTTCGTAC
Organism: Gymnopus androsaceus JB14; assembly: GCA_009733575.1. Classification (NCBI taxonomy): domain Eukaryota; kingdom Fungi; phylum Basidiomycota; class Agaricomycetes; order Agaricales; family Omphalotaceae; genus Gymnopus; species Gymnopus androsaceus. The sequence goes on from ML769454.1 coordinate 57,253, forward strand.
AAAACTTGGAACCTTTACACGCTACTTACTCTCCCATACCAAAATTGAAACTATATGTAACTGAAATGCACAAAGACAAGCAGAACATGGTACACTTTCCTTCCTCAGCCACCCCTGCTCCAATTTACACAAATCAACTTCCGAAACTCATTGGACTTTCCTGATAGTGCGATGGCCAATGATAGATAGGAGTTGAAAGCTGGTATCTTCCAAGTCGGGTACGCATTGCTGCTGGACATCTCTGGCCCATTGTTTAATATACACTAGGTATTCTCAATGTTAACGCGGTGTCTCTTGAAATAAACGCGCCATACGTACCTGCTTTGGACGATTTTGAATCGTCAGTGATTTTCTTCATGGGCTCCGATTGATATGACCACTCGGGACTGAGACATGAAGAACGTCCAATCCCAGTGATATGGCGCGTTTTTTGCATCACCGTGGACTCGACGGAGCCGTCGCAAATATCCTCCTTCGGCCTGTTTTGCTGCGCTCGTGAATTATCCCGATACCTGCTTATAATCTTGGATAAGGCTAGGCTTCGGATACAAGATATACCCCAGGCAGCAGCAAGACGGTATACCACTAGCCATTCATCGAGTTTCAAGATTGGGACAGGAGCAGGAATTGGAGCAGATCTGCGGACATTGTCATTAGAAAAAGCTTAAATACGGAGCCAGAATGTTAACGCACAGTGGTTTAATCACCTTGAGGAACAGCTCAAAGTGCACGATGCTTGTTCCGGGAGGAAGGACAATTCGGTATATACCGTCAAAAACGGGGTCCAATATAGCGTTCGGGTGGCCAACGGTTTGAGTAGCCGCCTCCGGAACGCATTGCTGAGGAGAAATGAGACTTGAAGCACTGGAACTAGACCCGTAATTACTTTCCAATGAAATTTCGGAAGGATGGGCATCGGACTGAGAGATACTCGAGTTTTCGATATCATAATCTTTATCGTTGTACACGACACCCCGCTCTTCCAAACCAGGGCGTGCGACGTCAGAATTGACAACAGTAGATACTGGAAGACGTCCAAGTCCTTCAGAAGCTTTGAAGACTGGTGTATGTTCGTAAAAGAACCAGAAAGGAACAACATAGAAACTGTCGTTCACTATGAGAGTGGAAATTAGCAGAGAGATATTGAGATTCACTCGAAATACACACCAGACAGGATCATGGTCTGCATCTTGCGAGTTTCACTGTCGTGGTCTTTGGATGCTTCCGATTTGGACTTGAGAGGAGACATCTTTCGTTTTCTCGCGGCCACTGACCTTGAACCAACGACCTAGCTTAAATACAGGACTGACACCAGAGCAAAAGTACCGATCAGTAACGAATACGTAGGTTATGTCAGGCCAGGAGCTACGGAAAACCTTGAAGAGGTTTGCATTCCCAGAAATGAGGTCGAAGGATCTGGTGCTTGAAGGGATTGTTGCTGCGCGTAGAGCTTAGATGACTTGCTTGATTCGACAGCTCAACTTGAGTCCTAGATCAAACCTAGATAGCGAAAAGAAAGAGAGGGGTTGTTTTCAACGTTTAGGTCTGAAAATCAGAACGATACAGCAGATACGCGCCTTATAAATTCCATAAAATCTATGTCAGACAAGCCCGAGCTTGAAACTCTTCATCCTGCTCATCCAGCTCACAATACAAGTGGGAGCTCGCTTTCTAGACGGTGAAGATAGCAATGATAACCCAGGAAGAAGGCCAATCTACTCAGCAGCCAGCTGCGCTTCAGTCTTCAATGAATGCCTGCGCAGGCAGCGCAGCTAAAGATGTCATAAGAGTTTGTTTGCTACTAGCAGCAAGTTCAGAGCGAAATGCTTGAGAGTTCAGTCTCAAAGAATGGACTGAATTGAGAAGAGTGAGTTGCCGTAGACCTGGTAAGAGGGCGGATTCAAGTCGAACAAGCGCCCGTTTCGAGGTGCGCTTAGAGTTCAAATTGTAAAAGTGAAAGTATGGTGGTGTTTACAGGATGCTTATGAGGACGAAACTTTGCTGAAGCAACAACGCGTTATTTATAGCAGACCTTATACATCGGTAACATCAAGTGGTGGTAATGATAGTATTATACGCTCTAGCGAAGCCTTGTATTCTTCAATAACCTTCCTGCAGCATGGCTTGCAACCGTAAGTCGAGTTTATAGTCTCGTAAGAACCGGGAACAAGGGAAGCCGATCCGAGGGCAGCCCAGAGTACAACGATATTGCAACGTGCAGCTGTGCATTCATTAGAATTTGGAAGGGGAACTGCTTTGGTTTCACGCAAGTAACGCTCTCGATAAAGACTCTGCTATACATGTCAATAACCTAGAGGAGTAGAAACGTGATCCACCTACCCAGGGCTTAAATATGTGATCTGGTAAGATGTTTACAAGTTCTGAGAGGGTAACATGAACCAGCTGTGGCGCCGACTCTTGGATGAGCTCTTTATTATCATGTTTAATCGCAAATTCCAAAATCCGCATAGGATGTGTTTGTAGAAAGTCTCTGAATGTGAAGTTCATGAGTTATGTACGAGTCTTGATAAAATAGGAAGCAACGACATACCTCAGTCGGAGATCACAAGCGTAGATCAACGCAAAAACCTCGTATTTCTCGGCGGCGTCCGCAAGTAGCATCAACGGCTCAAGTTGCAAACTTTTCAACGATGGAAATCTACGAGGATACGTGAACCTGAACAGAAGCTCGAGTGTATCGGAAGATTCAGTGAGCTGTACAAATTCATTTGGGCCTGTGCGAGTCTCGAAACCCCCTGAAAGAAACTCAAGATTTTTTTTGTGAATGAGGAAGTCCACATTATCGGATGAACGCAAGACGACATCTGCATCGGGGGAATTGACTGAAATTGGGCAATAATGAGTAGGGAGAAATGCATCTAAGTAGTATGAACTCACAAGTTTCGCTTGTTCGGATATCCATATGAACAAAGAAATAGGGGCGTCTGCTCCTTATCGCTTGATTGAAATCTTGTCTTATCTTATCTCTGCCTATATGTCTCACCCTCTACTGTTAAATCCAAGAGGCGTCAGATCTCACAGATCTCCACAGACGTCGGCTAGCAATTTCCGCTGTTCCGAAAGATGGTCATGTGTCAGTTCGAGCATCAATCGAACGTTTTAAATTTTCGCGTTCGCGTTCAACGCGTCGACACATTACACCAAGTTATTCTTTAGAGACTTTACATCCTCCCATGCTGAGGGGCTGCCTGAGCCACCGACAAGGAAAACATTCCTCAGCAGTCCAACCGAAAGCATCCTCCTTCAGTCTCACTGTCTGCATCACCTACTCGGGCATACAAAACCCGAAAGATATTGACTACTACCCAACCCTTCTACATATAACATTTCACAATCATATATAGCTCACATATACATAGAATTTTGCCATTGCTAAGTACATACTTTGTCAATACCGTCAGCGATTGTTGAGTGATTCCGACATATCCGACATATTCCGATATATTCCGCCATCATTCTCACGACCCCCCCCCCCTTAGCCGACGGCTATGGCGATCCGTGGAATCTGACGCCTCTTGGTTAAATCGAAGATTTAATGTCGCAGCCCTCTCAATGCAGCCAATTCATGTACTTCCCTGAATCTTGGGTTTTACAGCTTTGAAGATATAGGTTCTTAGCTTGATATTAAGGCGGAAAGCTGCGGAGAGGAACTTGGATGCCTCTGGAGTCTGAAGCTGTGTTACTGAAGTTCTCACTGCTCAGTTCAACCAAGGTGCGCTGTCATTACGTTCATTGCCGTTAACTGATTCATCATTCTCGTAGATGCATTGATCTCTTTTCAATTGTTTTTGAATCATCTAGTCCCTCCATCGCTGAAATCCTTGGAGATCGAAGATCGTGCTATTGGACAAAACCGTTCTGGGTCGGAGGAACGAAGGAATAAGAAGATTAATACATAAGGTATGCCTCGGTTAACATCGAACGAGCGGTTCATGTTGATAATTGAATCTTTAACTTTGTCGCAACAGCATTCCCCTCAGTCAACTCGTGTCCGATATTCTGTTGACTGTCACCTCGACCCATGCTAGACAAGATATACGCGACTATTTCGATTTTTCTTGGCGCATTCGAAACCGGGTAGGTCCTTGGCATAAAGGTGAGCCTATGGTCACCTCGGACGTTCACTGCTGTTAACTGATTCACAGTTGTATCAGAATATAGCATCCCTACTATTTTTTTCAATTGGTCGTTTCAGCTTTCTGTCCTCCTTTTGCTGTGGAAACGGGATGAGCGTTGTGGGTCGTCTATCATCTTGCGATCTAGAAGGCATGCGGAACGCCAGATATTAGTCGGGCTTCGTCGGGCACGATATATGTACCTATCATTTCTTACGAATCTTCACCGACCCGGTTGCTTTCCAGTGGCTGAGCTCACACTCGATGAATACGCCAATTTTGCGCCATCCTTGCAAGGGTATCACGACGCGTATGGAATTCGAGCCTTATAAGTTCTTCCCCAAACGATCCTTGAAGGAGTTTTCTGTGTACATTCGGTGGACTGCAGTCTGCAGTATGATGAGAGCTTAACTAGCTTTCGCTATAGTATCGTCGGATATCCACGACAAGGTAATTGGTAGCGGTCAAAAGTACATCTCTTTTGTCATACGGATGAACTGATTCGTGATTCAATTTAGGCCTCTCCATTGTTTGGTAATGGGTTTACGGCGACATGTACCCCTAAACATCTGTTCGCCGGCGAGAACAATGGACGTGAAGCGTATCATGAACCTGTCCGTATGGTAGTGATGGAAGTTTGTCTGGCAGATCCCTGAAACACCAAGTAGTATCCAGGCAGACGGTACTGTGAGAGGTCATATACGCTATGTGCTGCTCTGACTCAAGATTGCTAGAGGATCAGGCGTCGGGAGTCGGGATTCATTCATTCATCTACAGTATATGCTCCGAGCGCCTTCCCGACTCATGTGTCGGCGACCGACACCGTACATTCTTGCTGTGCGATAAGCAAGTCAACATGTGGGAAGTTACCGTCGGACTTTAGTGACGCCAGCCTCCAGGGTTCAAATTTCGATTTCCTAAAATCGATGAACAATGGAACATGGACAATGGTATCCCTCATCCTCGCGCTTGGGAACCGACAAAAAGGTTCCGTAAGAGTCCGCGGCAATGTCAATCTCTTATCTGTGGCAGTGCTGTTCCTCATGGCTCATCAATTCAGTTACAGCTCATCACGATCACATGGAGCGTGAGGGCGTTCCTCTGACTCACAACCGTGGGAAGTGACTCAGTATCCCCGCATTTTCCCTCGTATAAAACGAGAAGTTTACTCTCTGATGCCCCCATTTCGCGATGTCTTTCTACCACCACCATGGTAGTGGACAATTTCAACAAGATTCTAATTTACCGTCTTCCAATTCGACCGAACAGCTCCCTAGTTGGGAAACCATCGACCAACCACAACAACAACCGCAACAGCAGCAGCAGCAAGATTCGCCGTCAGATCATACACACAGTGCTTTCGTTTCTCCAGCTGCACCGACCCCTCACGCATTACCTCCGCAACCAATTGACTTTTCTCCTCTTCCCACCCCCATAGACTATGGTGAGACTGATCTTTTATTTCCACAGACCGACTCCTCAGTCCTCATGCATCCGCCTTATCATGACATGCATTTTGCGCCACAAGCGCGACGTGTGCGATCCGAAGGAGAAGCTTCGCCCGAAGGCGACTTTCATCAGCCCAGTCCTTCACCAACTACACCCACAGCCATCCATATTCCGAGAGCGACGCGTTCTAGAGACACCGGGCGTTCCACAGGACAACCATCAACCAGCAGAGCACGCCTGCAAACCCATCCTTACCGTCCACAAAGTGCTTTGGCTGGACGGTCTGCGGAACGGACGGGCGCTAGGTTCTCAGTAGTGGGAGGAGGGGGAGGGATACAGTCATATCCAGCATCGATGTCCGCTCCAGAGGCAGGTCCCAGGTGCGTTGTATACTCCTTCATACTATTCTCTTTGAAAACTGTTCTTCACTAGTCGTACCTCACCCACCACAATGCTACCGCCAATGCTCCCTCCCTCCACACGGTCACGTACTCAAGGACCCACCAGTCCAACGGCATTTACCTCCCCTATGGGCCCTCCGCCACAACCCTCGCATCCTCATCCTCCCCCGTCTGCTCACCCAATACCAGGGCCTTCTGCGGTACTGCCTCCGGTGACATCAGCCCCGTCTTCGGAATTTGCATCTCGTGTGCAACAAATTCGCTCTCTCACCAGTCGATTTTACACACCTCGTACAGACTGTTACTACGACTACGGCACCCATGTACTGCAGGCTACTTTGGAACTTCCCGGAGTGCGCCGGGAAAATGTACTTGTGACGCTGGCGGACTCCGCAATCAATAGATGCAGAGGTCTCTCCGTCTGGGGATTCTCCGTTTCCCCAATTTTGGGTGTGCGGGGCAATAGGGCAACTGCTGGCACTTCCAGTGCTGAGCAAGGAGCAAGTTCGATGACAGGAACGACTATTCATTCGTCTAGTGGTTCGTTGAGTTCTTCCTCCTCTTATGTTTATGCCCCTCCTTCTTCGAGTGCGATGCGCACAGAAGCAGCAGGCTCTGCGGGTGCCCCGGGGTGGAGTGGAGTTTCTGCTGCTCCAGATACGAGAGACCCCAATGTGACCCCAGCGATGTTAGAGTCATTGGGCTTTGGCCTTCCGGCTCCATATACGTCGCGTGAGCGAAAATATGGGGAATTTTACAGACTGCTACCCGTGCCGCCTGACACTAGGGTGCGCTTTCATCTTCATTCGCTCCCTATCTTTTTGTTCTCGATGTGCCTGTCTGCTTCGTTGTTGTTGTTGTTTTATTCCTTGTGCTTTTCTGTGATATTTCCAGACTTCAGATCGTTCTCATTTTCAGTTCTTCACAGGCCACGAATGTTCAAGCGGTGCTCGATGCTGGGGTCTTGTGGTTGTCAATTTCGTTCGGTGAATCGTTGACTGAAGAGCAGGTGAACGCTTCGCGAGAGGTTATCGATGTTGTAACAAATTAGCTGAGGTGCGCAATTTGCCGTATACTTGTTTCGACACGTCTGACTTTTTTCCCGTTGCTCCTAGATGCATTTTATACGCTTTGCTGCATTCGTTTTCGAAAAAAAACGCTATTTAATGCTACCGATTGATATACTGCCGCCACCGAACGTTAGGTTTCCCGGCTTCGGTACTTGCTGTGCTTCGAGCCCCAAAAGAGCTACTTTCTGCTATCGTTGCTCCTATTGTATCCGTGTTTTCTATTGTCGTTTCCCCCACCTCATACATACACCACTCCTTCATCGCGTCCGATTGCGATCCCTTCTTAAACACCACTCCGCCTCCGATTCCGCTTCCAAATTATTACTTGGGTTGAAACCCCTCTCCTCATTGCTCAATTTGCTTCGATTTCTTTTCATTCTGTCGTACTCATACCCATATCCACCTATCTGGTCTGGTTCAAGGAATAATCCTCGCTTCACGGACTGCCTCCTTACACGTCCATTTTGTATCCATATATATATAACTCCGCCCACGTAGTGTAGATATCTTATTTGTTGGTTTCTTATTGCTTTTGGTTTGGAATAATCAAGTACATAGCTCCTGTCCTGTCGCACTTCTTGCTTGCTAAAAAGTATCAATGCTGTTGATTGGAAATTTCTAGATGAGATGAGTGAGCATCAGCGGATATGGGCATACAAATTGGACTTGCCCGACGACTTGGAATCATGCAAGATATGGGTACAGATAAACATAAACTACTAGTACAACTGGTGAACCTTTTTACTTACTTGAATTTTGCAAGACTTAGGGGGCTTGCACGCCCGGCAATTTCCACCTCATTAACATTCCCGGGCCTAGAACAAATCCGAACCGAACACAAGACTCCTAGCTGCAGCAAATATGAAGGGCAGGTGGCATCCATTCTGTCACTGCTGCTTCCACTAGCCCCCGCTGTGCTCCAGCGCAAAGCAAAGATATGGTCGTTGTGATAACAGTTCGAGCGGATTCAGCCTCAGCCTCACCTTCGACTTCATCCTTGGTCGCTTCTAGTGCCCCAACCTTAAGCACTACTAGCGTCCTTCCCTCAGCAAGTTCCTCATCACCTGGCGGAGAATCTGTAACAAGCTTTTCCAAGGTAAATGAGTCTATTATTTGGATTAACATTGTCTAATCCAACATTCATCACTCATCGATCAAGAACGTGTTGGAATGGCTCTTTCTGGCTCTGGTGGTACTTGCGCTGGCCACGGTAATACATCGTCGGTGTGTGGCATGATTCCTTCTCAAGTTTGTTTAATTCTAAATCTCCCATACAACAGGCTCAATTCCCTCAGACGGAATGGGATTCCTCCAAGCTCATTCTTCTCTGCGCGCTCCCATAATCTTAACCCTCGATTGCGCGCTCCTCGAACAGCTGGACGTTTCCCGTCTGCATACAGCAACTCGTTATCGGCGTACGTAGCAAATGTTCCCGTAGCCTATGACCCATTTGCTCGCTTTCCTTATTCGGGTGAATCACCGAATCGCAGTAGCTCAAACCAGACCGCCACGCGTGCTGCGGACATTGATGCAGGAGGGAGACGTGCAGCAGGTGGTCCCAGTGATTATAATGGTGATATGGGGGATAAGGATGCTCTTCCGGCGTACGACAAGTTTGGTGGACCACCTGGATATATTGACTCGCTCCCTGCGCTGCCATCAGCAGCGTATGTGCCTCCGCAAGAACTTGCCCCGGAGTATAGCCCAGTGGAGGAGCCCAGGGGGCAGGTTTCATGACACAGTCCTCCATCGTTTTTTTTTTTTGGTTTGCTCCCTATGACAAACGATGTACTTACGTTTCGTTGAACTGTATCACTACTATATGCTTCCTTCTGTGTACATTTTAACAGGATCATCAATGACCTCCCACAGCATTATTGTTGCTCCCTCCTGTATACTTAGGCAGTGACATCACAATGAATTTTGTTCATCCTCGTCATCGCCTCCATAGCCTCCGTAATTCGACAGACTGGCCAGTTTCCTTTTCGCAATTTTTGACATCGGTAAGATTGTTGGAACCGGACTGGTCTGGAAGTGATCTTTGTCTCGTTCGGGTATATAGGAAGATAGGAAAGTGGTTCTCCACTATGGATGAAAACTCGAATAATCGAAAGCTCCGAGTTCTTAGTAGCTGAATCGGTTCTCAGGTTCTGTAAGCTCAAGCTGACTCTGGAACGAGATCTTTTACGAGCTAACGGGATACAGCAAAGTAAGTTCCTATTGGATTCAACTGAAATCGTGCATTCAAGCTTGGGGTTGCCCTGTCTGCTTCACCTGGGGGAATCGACCCGTCAGGGTGGTCTTATCGACGATTAAGCTCTGGCCCACTGGAAAGTTTTATCTCTTACTACATCAAACCATACTCACGACATTCCTCCATAGTCTTTCATCGACGATGGTAGTACAACATCGCTTCCTTAAACTGGAAAATTCCGCTTTCTCCAATACCCCTGGTGGCTAGTATCCATTCTTTCTAACTTTGACTCTGTCATTGTTGATGATGATTCAGGAGGAAGCATCAGTCCTGGAGACGCTTGACCTAGGTCCCTTGGATGACGCTTTGACATGTATCTTCCTTTACAGTGCCATCAGGCACTTCTCCAACAGGTCAGTTTTGAGCCAACTAAAATAGGTAAAATAAAAGTAAAAATAGTTTTGTAAGGAAACCCACCAAAAGAATGCGTTGGACGAAGAGAACGAAATTCCTTCCGTATTTGGAAGAAAGTTCCCACGGTGTTCATTTTTGAGACGCCAAAAATTTCAAACTTTTTACCCTACTATGCAGGCCTTTTGGCAGCCCTTAAAGACTTTCTACCTGATATGCATATCTCCATGTTTAAACTGATAGTTCTTAACAGTAGAGAGCCACCTATGGGTGTTAAAACTGTAAAAACAAAGTCAAGGAGGCTGAGACTTGAGCGCTTACGGGCGCTTACATTACTATATAAGGCAGGCACCTTCCTAATTAGGGTATGACTCAGCATGTTCATTTTCAGATGGCCGATCAAAAATCAAAACTCAAGCCCGGGCTTAGCAAAGCACAAGCTGGGATCCTCTACTCAAATGGAGACAATTGCACCTATTTCCGGGAAAAACGGCCAAGTTTTGCGGGCCGAGAAAACTTTGCGAGAAGTGACACTTTTTACGGTTATTGAGGTGATGTGAAGTGCTTGATGGCACTGTAGGCTGGAAGATTCCATTGCCATCTTACCCACGTCTTCTACTGGCATTGGCCGCTCTTCCGAAATCGATTCTTTCATCGACCTCTATAATGGCTCGGCTGATGTGAGGAGAATGCTTGGCTCTCGGTTTGCTGCAACCTTTGAGGACCTTCTCCTAGTCCAGGTTGGTAACGATCAGTCGGACATTGCTTCGTTTCTATTCCGCGGTTCACCAGGGAACAGATGAAAGCCATAATGGGCAAGGTTATTGGCACTGAATACAACTCTATCGTCGAGATGCTTCGGAATCAGTACTCTTACTATTAGATGGACTCACTGAGCTCGGTTGCAGTTTGTAAGTTTTCCACATCTCACTTGACTCTCGATTGGTATGATCTTTACTGGTATTGTATTTTTCATTGTACTTACTGGAATGTACATGAATGGCACGAACTTATTTGGTGGAACTGGTATCTCAATACAGAATAGCCATCGACACGTATCCATTATCATCGTTGATGTCCACTGGCAGTCGAGTGAGTACAAGTCAAATTTGGATGGAAGACCAAGGATGTCGGCTTAGATTATTGCAGTGAACAGCGTTGTGGTCGTCATACTCTATACAGATTTGAGTTGCTCCTTCCTTGTATTTCGAACTATGCCCCGAAAAAAATCTAAACCAGTGAATTTGAACGGAAAATCATGGCTGGCAATTTTCAGACTCCACCTACCCCGTTGTTGCAGATAGCACCCAACAGCCGGCTCACAACTAGCTATGAACACTGCACTGGACCATCTGCCAGGAGGCTCCCAGTACCCATGAGGACTTATTTTTCCCGGAGTACCTAACCTACTGCTAGACAGAGGCTGTCTTGAGTCGTGCTTAGTTGTGACGGACTGTCGCTGTGCTTTCCAAACCGCTTTAGTTTCATCTGAAGTTGCCAGCACTCGCGGTCAACCACTGGCACTGCGACACCACATTACTACCCCGATACTAGGCGCCTTTACTGTACGCCTAGTATATGTGAAAGGTTAGCACGACGTACCTTGGTATGCCGGTGTCTCTTGCATAGACAATAAGCATAGAGCCTACTCTGTACTATCTACCAGGATTTTTAATTGTAGACAGTTCACGGCGAATGAGCACGCTAGCGCCAGAGCCCCCTTTTCCCTCCAAGATCGCCCCTAACTTTGTAGAGTGAAAACTCGAAGAGCAGGTACGAGCTGTACAGTGTAAGAGCTGCTGGTTGTATATCGATATACACATCAAAGTAAATCGGGGCAAACGAAATGGCTACGGGACCGGAGAAGAAGCCCGGAAAACCGAAGTATGGGCGTCTAAATTTCGCCGTGTTTACTTCTGAACGCTCACTCGGACATGAATTCAACTTGACATCACTCTCTTCATCGACCTAATGCCCAGTGTAAACTCCTTAACTCGAAATGTTGGGCTTCGCGTAGGTCCGATTGTGCTGGAAACGTTGGTGAAACATTATTTAGAGAAGATAAAGAGGGATTTTGTTCATATCCAAAGCAAAGAAAAGGACAAGGATGGAATGGTACAGTTGAGGCAGGATGAGTTGATGTATGATGAGATTTTCGTCGTTGTAAAGGCAAGTTGCTTATTCCGTAGCTTGGATCCTAATTCTAACGGAATCAACCATAGGCATTCTTAGAAGCAGCGAGCTTGTTAGTTTCCCTGTTTTGTTGGAGCCAATCTAATTATTCCTTCACTAGTCACTCCGTAGAAGAGCTACAGGCATTCAGTAACACACGAACACCTTCTCCGCCATGGGTTCACGTTATCCGTGTTCGTGTTCCAATGGTCTCTTGCGATGAAGCAGCCAAGTACCTCATTACTGCACTGGGCGGCCAAGATGTCGCCCAAAAGCTGGTAGGAGGCGTCAAGTGGTGGCAAGTGAGAAGCATTGATGGGTAGGCTTGTTCAGGTTATACTCAACTGTGCATCTAACTTCAGTGAATACTTAGTGTAGACGCCCAATGGATTACCGCAAAGAAAGATTGGCAAGAAGCGAAACGGCGGTACAGGGAAAAACAACGCGATGGAAAGGATCAACCTTCCTTAGATCCCAATGAAGGCGCAACCTACAATGAAGATATGGACACGATGCGATGTATTTTATATGCACACGGAGGCGAGTGTCTTTCAATAGTTAAGGACTACTGGCTGATCATTTTCGATGATAGGCGGGTATTATTTCGGAAGTGTCGACCAAGAAAGGTATCTCTACTACCTATCTGTGTCGATTCACAATCTCACTTGCTTTACAGATACAGCATCCAACGGTACGCAAGGAAGATCAATGGTCGAGTATTCGGTAACGTGAATCTTTCTTACTACGGCGAAACTCATCCTTGACGCTAAATGAACAGCGATCAACTATCGTCTGGCGCCTCAATATCCATTTCCCTGCGCGATTCAAGATCTCCTTGCAGCATGTACGTTGAACGTCAGGTTTTGTTGCATTTAAACTAACACAACTCGCATAGATCTCTATCTGATCCGACCCCCACCTGGAGTCTCTCATCTTCCCGTCAAACCCTCACACATAGTCGTTGCAGGAGATTCTGCGGGTGGTGGAGTCACTCTAGCTCTCCTTCAAGTCCTACGAGATGCCTCACTCCCTCTTCCCGCTGGCGGAATACTTATTTCGCCTTGGTGTGACTTGACGCATTCCTTCCCCAGCATTCACACCAATACCGCAACAGACGTCATTCCGCCGTATGGTCTTTCACTGCATAAACCCAGCACTCTATGGCCTCCACCGGATGAAGAATTGGCTGGTCGTGTGAGGACAGGATTGAGGAAAAGAGTTCGAGCGGTATTCAAAGGCGAAGGGGATCCAAATGCCAGTGTCGTGTCACTTGGACTCAGCGGTTTAGATTCTGGTCCTAATACCTCCTCCGGCAAGGGTCCTAGCTCTGGCGGGGCGTTGAACGCCATGCCCGTCGATGTAGGCGCCACGACTCCCCTTCCCCTACCCAATACTTCCAACCCATTCGATTCAAATTCCGCTCCCGAATCGATAACCTTCCAAGCACAGAATGGAGAAACTCTTAGTATACAGCAGCAGATTCAGCTTTACACGACAAACGCGCTGCTGGGACATCCATTAGTTAGTCCGGCATTGGGGTATCTGGGTGGACTTCCGCCGTTAATGGTAGTGGTGAGTGATAGAGAGGTATTGCGGGATGAAGGAATTTACATGTGAGTGGTTCGAGATGCTTTTGTGGATTCTGTTTATTAATCATACTTTCCATTATGTATAGGGCACACAAGGCCGCTCATCCAGAGCAGTTCCCAATCCGAGATACAACTAGAGCATTATATCCAGCTCTTTACGGGATCGAGGAACGATTCAAAGGGAAGCCTACCCCGGTACATTTACAGGTTTACGACGATACCGCGCACGTCCTTCCCGTCCTCTTCTCCTTCACCACTCCGGCAAAATACTGTTTTCGAGCCATGGCCCAATTCTGCAAATATGTCACGGGCATGCCACTTTTCCCGACCGAAATTAATGATGCCGATACGCAACCAAATACTCAGTCGAACTCGCAAACTCCTTCCCAGAACCCAACGGGGGACTCATCCTCCGCAGGCTTCTTCGCCTCACTCTCATCATCTATCGCTTCGTCTTTAGCTGGAAACGGGGCTGGGGAACGGGAAAGATCAGATGGAGACCCTGGGACCTCTAGATCTCCTCCCGCGGTCTCTCCTCGATCGCCGAGGTCCATTGGGTCTATCAGTAGCAGATTCTCCATTCGAAGAAAAGGGAGAAAGTCCACTACTTTGTCCAATAGTGCGTCCAATTCGGACCTCAAGAGGTCTGTTTCAGAACACCATGGGGCTAAGTTTCCTTTACCGCTGCCGCATCAGAATTATAAGGAGAAGGGGAGATCGTTGTCGGTTCCGCGCTTGAGGAAGAGAGTTGGATCGGATGGACCACAAAGAGACGGAGAAGATGGGGATACTACCGAACCAGAAGGAGACAAACACGTAGCTGGTGAAGAGATGGAAGGAGGTTCCCTAGAACGAGCATTTGAGACGATACCGAAGAACAAACGAAGACATGACATTCCTCCTGTCCCGCTGCCTTTGTCCCCGCGTTCTCTGTTCTCAACTAATATGCCTTCTGTTTCCCCGCTTTCTATTCCCCTCCCACCTTCACCGCGTTCGCCCTCAAGTAGCTATGAACAACCCTCTGCTCCGTTAACAGATGCGGGTGTGAACGCGTCGTTCTCGATGAGCTTGTCCGCAGATAGTAATGACTCGCTGGAGGCGTCGGCGATCGTTGATAGTCCCTACCTTACTGCCTCTCCAACGGCTTCGGCGATACCTTTGCCGTCGTTCGAACCTCCATCCTCATCAATATCTACGTCGCTGTCGGAGGTAGAAGGTCTATCGTTATCTGATGGAGCTATCTCCCATTCTCTGCTGTTCTCAGGTCCCCCGTCATCATCATCTGTGCCCAGGACTTTGCAGGGCCAGGCTGAGGTTGGCGTTGGTCCAGATAGAGATGGAGAACGAGAACAGGAGGACCTGGAAGGAGAACTTCGAAGTGGAGAAAGATATGCAGGAGATCCAATTGTGTACTCGGAGACCGCTGTCAGTAATTCGCTTTTCGATAGACTTATCCTTATAGCCTAACTTATTCCAAACAGGACTTTCCCTCCCTCCACACTCTCATGATCCGCGAACGTGTCTCAACTCGAGGAGTCATCCGTCCCCTCGAACCTCCATCTTCTCTCCCCGCACTTTCCGTTCCTCCAGCCCTGATTGGTGAAATCTCAGAACGCGCTGCACGGAGGTATATCGAGGGCCGAACGTTGTTTGACGGCAAGTTTGCTAGCACGATGAAAGAGATTGAGAAGAGGAGGAAGAAACATTTGACCAAGGCGAGGAAAGACACACTTAAAAATATGAGCGCGCTGAAGGGGAGTGTAGAACGGCAGCGGGAGAAGGAGAAGGAAAAGGGAAAAATAATATCCGAGGGAGAAGATGAGGAGGCGGAGATTGACGACAATGCTACGAATGGGAAATCGAGAGGATTATTCGATCAAGGCAAAGACAAACTCTCCCGCAGTGATTCCTCAAACCCCTTCTCCATCGAAAATGGCCTTCTCGCATCCTCCGGCTGGTCTTGGTCGTGGGCTTTAGACAGCAACGAGCACCCGCCGCCAAGCAGCCTTGTCGCGCGGAGAGATACACATGAGGCGCTGATGCTGGCACGGGTGGCGGATGAGGCGGTTCTGCAGGATGATCAGGTGAGAGGGCTAGGAGGAGTAATGAGTGGGAATGGGTTGTGGAGCTTAGTTCTTGGGTTTCTAACACCTGGGAGTGGTTCTACAGGGCTAGGAATGGTGACAAAAGGTGGTAGAGAGAAAGAGCATGTCAATGGAGTCGTGGATGGGGAAAGACCTACTAATGTACCTGGGACCTCTTCCTCCCACTCACCTTCAAGGTTTGGGCTAGGACAAAAGCCAAGTATAAGTAGGTTCCGTGCTCGATTGGCGTCTATCGGAAAATCGGGAAGTGCAGGTTCCCCAACAGCATAGATATCTGCAAGAACGGTTATTTATTGATTCATATAATTATCGATAGACTACTCTTAATGGTTTTGGAAGTAACACATCTGTATGCCATTTTTGCGGTGAGCGCCAATTGTCCAAAAAAGGTAAGTCAAAGCGATAAATCGCTACTGTCTACTGTTTTCCCCGTCTCCGAAATCAAAATCCATTGTTCGACTCTTAATCAGTACTTTCCCTACATCTCCCGCCTTGAAATCGGTACTATCTAGCTCCCTACAGCAGACTGACAAGCCATCCATTCGCCGTGTAAGTAGTATCCGTCATTTCATCGGATCTGTAGAGTGAACAGTCAAAACATAGGTGATGGCGGACTCAATGAGATGGGTCGCTGAGGAAACCGATCACAATTAAACAAAGCAATGGACATAAGAGGCCAAATTACAAGCTTAACATACTGCACTATTTATTAATTATTTTCGTCCAGTTTCGATAATTTCCAACACGAACACCGTTAGCGTGAGGATGCGAAATAATCGCATTAATACCGGACTTCGAAATCTCCTATCACGCTGTTTCCTTGTAGTAGTTCCGGGAGAAGCACGAAGACCAGCAACAACATTGGGCATGTCGCTGGTTACTCATAGTAGTAAGGGGGAGAGCTAAAGCTTGTATGCAGCATGCGGTCGCAGTGATATCTAAGCCCAATGTGAATTTCGTTAAAGGAAATCTATCGGGCAATAAACTTGCGAAGGGCCTTCTATGATATGGTGGGTCGCCAACAAAGTTCAAATGACTCAGTGAGCAGACATTTCATCGATGGACGATATCCGCAGTGAAATATGCCACATTAAGGGGACGAAGTGCATCGGTCAAGTTCAACGAGCATTTCGGGCTCTTCGGACGGAGTTGAGTTCAAATTTAGCAGCTGCGCAGAGATGTCGGAGGTTCGCGTCGGCCAGGAGGCAGAGGCTCGGCAATTGCAGATAGGTGTAAATTGTGAGTCATGAAGTCGTAAAGAGACTACTGCGCCCGCTAGGTCCACGGTCATGAAGCTCTAGCCCTTTCTGCCATGACTCTGAAGTTGCGATGATGCTTGCAGTCCATTTTTCGTTCATGTGGTTTCATTCCAGGCCTTCGAAAATTTTGCTCACTTCTGCGCAAATACATTCAAGGCTGTCAAGGAAGTTAAGTTTACAGAAGTCCGACAACTCAAAGCTTTCATTATTGAGAGGAGACTTGGCCAGCTTGGCCAGTACTTCTTCGCTCGACGTTTTCGGGTTTGCAATAACCGAAAGTCACGCTCATCCATGAGTCATTCATCACGCTTCACCGAATGAAACGGCCACTTCCTCAAAATCCAAGTTAGAGAAGACAAGCGGTACCGATGGAGCTTGGGAAATGATTTCCGGAACTTGCAGTATATGCTGCTTTGAACACACTTGAAATATCCATCACTGAAGTGTCACAAAGTCCAAATGAACGACAAGTGGAGTAATACGAAGAAGAACAAAAATAAGTACTGAATCGGTAGCGCATCGTAGAAGCCTATTATGATTCAGTGGCACATACATGTGGACGCACCGCAAGTTAATTCCTCGAAAGAAGAATTGGCATGAAGAATGCGGGTAACAATGAGAGTGGGTACAACGAGAAAGAGAGAATGTATCTTACAAGATTCCGATACTTGAGCTCAACTCAAGACATTCTTGGTAGCTTCCTTCCAGGTACCCAAATGTACCTATATTGAGATTCTTGAAAGAATTCAAATCCAACTTTGGCCAGAAAGGAACACGATCGTGGATCTCACGATGTTAAGGGTCGATAACAGCAGAAAAGGAAGTTGGAGGCAGTAACAGAAGTATTATGTATGTAGCACAAAAGAGCTACTCGATGGATGTAATTCGCCGTCGGAGGGAAGATGCACCGAGAGTGAAGGCCAAATGCGCCATATGCTACGCGGTAACGTCCACTGGGAAATGAACTAGCAATATCCACATCTGCGGAGCTCGATGCAAATTAGCAGACAAAAGTCGAACGATTACGAAGAGAGAAATATTATAGGATGCTGTCCGGGGAGGAGCAATGGTCGTCATAAAGTATCCAATCCTCGAGGCAAAGTGGAGTCGGAGGTGTAAGTATTGCGCAAGAGAGCGCACGTGACAGGCTATGGGTCTAGACCTGTCTAGACACAACACTGGCGATGTCGATGAGTCTTGCTGTTTGTTGATTGATTTTCTTCGATATGTTCCTGCTGCTGCTGTGGGACTCCTAAATAATCGGACAGATCTAGGTGCAGCGCGACAAAGTCCCGGAATCGTATGTCCTCCGCGAGCGAAAGAACGGTTTAATTCATGTTAGGTCGCACAGCATGAACCTTTGACTGTGGATTTTTTCGGGAGGTTTATAGGCTTTAGTAGCCGGTGAGCGGAAGAAGTATGCGCCCTCCGGACGGAGGCTAAGATAACTCACGTCCGGAGAAGAGACCACTCAGCAAAAGTGACGAGACATGATTCAGATAATAAGCAAACTTTAGGGAAAACGCGTGCTACAGATCCGTCCGACGCGATAGGTAGACATAAGACAAAGCTTGTGCAAAGCGGCACGGTGAGGTTTCGGAGGATGGCAAGAAACTTGCAGAAGTTCATAGAGGACTGTTGTTCGAAATGATTGACAGAAGGACAGTAATTCAGGAGTGCTCCCGGAAGCCATAATTTTGGTGGACATGAGAGAGTAGGAAATGTTTAAGAACCGACAAGCAAATCTTAGCAATATCAAACTTGTATTCAATTGCCGACAATCGAGAAATCAGAAGTTGGAGAGTTTTGTGCACTGCTTTTTGGTCTTACGTACACGCGCAGCGCCTTTTTTTCCCTGACGATCATCCACACTGCCAGTTTTTTTCTTCTGCTACTTATTGTAGATTTGCTAGATCTAAGCCTCCGACTCCAGGAATGGAAGTGTCACGCCTGAATCGGGCATATATAAGGACCATGAAAGTTTCAACATGGCTTTGCAAAACTCTCCTCTTGTATTTCTAACAATACTGTTGTATTTCTATGACTGGCGGACAAAGTACTTCGCCTGGATCTGGATTTTCAAGGCCTTTGAAGAGAGGAAAGGCATGCTTGACTTGCAGGTACGTCTTAGCAATTATTCTTCTAGGTGTGTTTACTCAACTTTATGCAGGTTTCTGAAAATTCGGTGCGATGGAGCGCGTCCTTGCTGTGGCCCATGTCAGCGTACCCCCAAGGATGACCCTTGTGAATATGCCGATGGCCCGGGACGTTCTCGGACTCGAGCACTCGAGGAGACAGTCTCACGACTACAGGCTCGTCTCCGAGAATACGAGCATCCTGAGGAAACTCCTTCTGTGGCGCTTCACAATCCATACGACCAGGGTCACGATAGTGATACAACCGTTCGAATAAATACTGCCGGCCCTTCAGCCTATTCAAGCAGCTCTCCTTCGTCGCCGTTTTCGGTGACTTCCTCCTTATCACGTATTTCCAGTCCACATCCAGGTACGCTCTAGACTCACAACTCGAATCTCGCTCGCTCACAGATTTTTAGGTGGCTCATCTGGATCTGACAGGGCGACTTCTATATCACCTGCAACGGAGCATAGACCTGCACTTCCTGCCACGAGACACTTGTACGTGTTGCGATGTAGTTTCAAATTATGGTTAACTGATCCAAAACTAGGCTTGAATGGTTCTTCAAGCATGCCTCATCGTTTGGTTTCTTTTTAAATATTCCCCGTTTCTCTCATTCCGCCCTCCTACCCTTAAATTTCGGCCACCAATCTCGTCCAAGCCCCGGCCTATTGAGTACTGTGTATCTTTGGGGCATTCATTTATCGCCGCAAGTTCAACATAAAGATCTAGAAGGTACTCTCTTGACAAGGGCTCTTCGAGATACAGCGTCGGATCTCAGCTCTTCGAAGCCACATCCATATCGGGTTTTGCATACCATTCAAGCTGAAATCCTACTTGGATACTATTTCTTTCGAAACGGTAACATTCTCGAAGCCAAACGGCATTCATCTAGTGCTGCCTCCCTTGCTCTGGGGTGCAGGATGCACACTTTTGCATCCTCCCGTCAATCTGCCGCGGCGGCCTTGGATGGTTTGAATGGCCTGCCTATCCCTAAGGATGTAATAGAAGAGGGGGAGATGATCAAGTGGATTTTGGGCTGTATTCACGCTTTATCGAAACATTGCTGTCGCAGTAGATCCTCCTGGGTCAGTGTGTGGAGTTTTCGACGCTCCTGGCTGTCAGATTGACACACCGTGGCCGCTGGATATGGAGAGTTACAAAAAGGTTGGGTCTTTCCATTTGCTTTATATGTGATTAAGCTCAGCACCAGTCTAACAGGAAATTCTACCACCTCGAGGCCTGTCCACTGTGTATGACTTTCTAAATCATATTCAGCAACGAGAGGACGAGTACCAAATATCGAGTGTCACCAATTTAATCACCAAAGGCTCCCTTCTTTTGCATCAGGCTTCCTTTGTCGCTGGTCAATATCATCAAAGTACGCTGTTCTTTTCATTTCAATAGCTTTTTTAAATTTTAATAATGGCCATCTTTTAGATATGCCTGCCCGTGACGCCCAAGCATTCTTTGCGGCGTTTCAATCTCTAAAGTACTTGATTGACACTCATCGCGCTCGGCTTTCGCCTCTAGAGAAAGTTGACGCGCGCGACCAGTCCACGCGAGACCTCTTCCTCGCTCATGCCTTGGTTTATGGGTCAATCATACGATTAAACGAATATTCTCAGAGTCGGACCCAAATTGCCGCCAGAGCTGTGTCTCTGCTGCTCAAACCATGCTTCACGGGGGTGGACTCAATATCGTGGAATTCGGTTGTGTGAATCCTATTATGGGTGTAAGTTTTCTTTGACTTGACTTGATCTGAGCTCTGATTACTTACTTTTTGCTTAGACGCTATGGGCGTTAGCTTGCCAGACGCTCATCCAAGAGGTGGCGCGCTTGCGCTCTGCTCCAGGATCTTGGTCTTCACCGCACTCGTCGGCCACCCAATCCATCCCACATCAATATCACTTCCAAACAGGGACAGAACAGGAGTTATTGGCCTCCGTACGGCAAGGTCTATCAGCGCTAACGTTTTTTTCGACTAACAGCGCTCTAATGAGTGAGTTTTTTGCTTCGGACCTGAGGTGGGTAGTGTTCTTATTGGCTCATTCTTCGACTTGCAGAGCTTCAACTTACGAATGTTCAAGGTGCCTTATCCGGGACATGAATATCGATACAGCCCCAAAATCTGAGGATACGAACACCTCTGCCTCGAACCTGCAGGGCTCAGATGGCTCCCTGGCTTGGCCGGACGCTTCGACTCCGACAAGCATGGTATTTGGAACAAGTTTCGACTGGGTTATTCCTGTCGAGCCTAAATTCGAATACTCTGAGACGCCGCTTTCACCGCTCAGCGTTCTCTCGAATGAAGGCTTTGATTCGAGCCTACAAAGGTTTGTTGCGTGAACCTTTTCAGCACATGTGGTTATGAAAACCTCGCACTTAGTCATGCTGGACAATATCTCGCTGTTACTTGAATTTTACTATCTGGGCCTCGCGGTTGAATTTACTTTACTCTAGGAATACCCATGCTAAATCTGTATTTATACCCCTGTAACAACAACGCATTATCTTACTGTATATGGATATTTTTTTTCTGTTATCTGTACATTTTCATCGCTAGACGTTGGATTTGTAGATTGTAATGTACATACTTACATACCTTTGCTCGAACCTCTGCGTGGTTCACGGAATGCTGACAGACTTATACAGTACTGTCTTGATACTGTCGTATGAATGAATTCTCTCCGACCCGTCGAATTAATTTTAATTCAAGGGATATTCGACGTACATATGTATATCAGACCTCCGACACATGGAATGCTTGTTAATGCCTTGAGTCGTGCCTTGGATTTGTTCTCCTGTAGCTATGTACTCTTAACTACTGACTCGACTTAGCAGCCCTGGCAGTCGCGCAACTCACCGAAACTGAGACTCTACTTAGTGGTAGTTACAGTCACCTAACTCACCTTCGGAGACCTCCGTGAACTTTGTTTTTTAAAAACCCCGGTGGAAAGGAGCGGGAAAGCGTGTGCAATCCCGTTTTCAAGTCATCCTCTGCAATAGATTCATTTTTTAGTTGAATAAATTGACCGATATGAGTCGCAGACTCGCAGTAATTGCAGTGCTTCCAAAAAATAATGTGGCGCAATTTTTCAGCGGGATCTCGGGACGACGGAAAAACGGAAGCAGTGACAGGACAAAATCGAATCATCGATCATGATTCATAGTTTAGCGCTCGTACACCACAGACGCCTAATTGAAATTCACACCTCCTCGCCACTGCTAGCGCTCGGAGACGTTTGGGGGTCTTCATCTCAGAGGGATTAAAGGCTGGCTGCGAAGAGGACAAAAAGCATGATATGAGCAACAGTCGCTTGGGTATGAGTGATCGAATTCCAATAATTATCACAATCATCACTCATTGAAGCACTAGCTCTGAAGGTAGGACGACCCTCGCAGCTGGACATCTCTAATTGCTCTGAGTCCTAGTCCGCTCCGGAAATAATGACAAACAGCTGGAACGATCGAAAATCGTTGTCTATACATCGCTTCTAATCCCGACTTCCCTTAACATGAGTAAGTTCTTCTCAATAGAGAAGCTTCATTGTATCCCTACTCTGATATCCTCCTTGCGGCATTCTTAATGTCATTGCCTCGATATACGGTCAGGTACCACGCCGCTTCGAGCGCCAGGTCGGGCCAATTATCGTTTCTGTCGACCTAGCTTCATCCCGGTCTGGAAGCGGCCTTGGCCTCCTTGAGTCATGAAGATTTCAAATCGACCCGACTCTGACCCGATGTATTGGAGCTTATACGGATAGTAGCACTAGATCCTACCAGATGCTGGATGTCCTACGCAAGCTACACTGCCTGCGGTCCATGGTCCTCGATATTGGGATCCATGAACTGTCTATATACACTGCGCAGTCCGCTTAGCCTGAGGTCAATTTTAGTTTGATCTCCGCATCCAACGATCTCCATCTTTCAACCTTAATCATTAATAGTATGGACGGATTTTTCACGACTGGCGTCCGGAAATCTATTTATTTGTCGAAGCTATTAGGCCACAAAAGTTGAGTCGGCCGATACTATCTACTGGTACCGAGGCAGAACTCAGTTGTGTCTTGGAGGCGATGAATCCGATGATGGTAAACAAAATGAAATTGACTATACACCTGAAATTTACTGAGTCGAATGAATGCAAACGGCGATGTTCGTACCAGGAATCAATGTTTCTGGGTGGATGAAGGTTATTCCAAGTAATTTATCAAGGCAGGACTTATTCAATGGATCGGAAGAGATAGGAAAACCGGAAGGATCAAGTTCGATGTATTGTGCTACCTAGTTCTAGTCCTAAAGAGCTTATAGTGGCAAGTGGGAGTAAGGAAATACACACCTTTGCGCTGTAATCCTCTGCTGTAGAGTGGTATCGAAAGTTCAGTGTACTGGTAGTGAGTGCTTAGTAGTGAGTCGCGACAAAAGGAATTCGAAGTACATGCGTTAAACTTTCCCTGCGCCATTCAAATTTAAATAGGGGTTGCATTCCTATCCGTGCGTACGTGCGCCCTTCCGGCGAACTGTTTAGACAGGCGTCCACGGTAAGTACACTCGGAGAGTTGAAGTCCGAGTTGGAGTCAATAACATAAATTTGCATCTGCCGATGTATTCGCTATGTGGAAAAGTGTTGGTAATTTCGATTACATTCCATGGCAGTTGCCAACAGCAACACTTATCCTTGGGTAAAAGGTGCCAGAATAATACTGTAGTCACTTTAGTATCCTCTCTAAAAAAACAGTAGAAAGCAGGATGTAAACCCACTCAATGGCTTAAAATAGGACAAACTTTTGTGAAATACCCATATTTTTGCATTTTCCACCCAAAATTGGTGTCTTTTTGAGGCATCTGTGTCAAGGATATTGAGCTGGAGTAGGTGGTATGCAAGAATATTGTTCATTCTCACCATTATCAGCTAAATTTTGGTAGCTAAAGAAACATATTCTGTGAAATAATACAGCATGAAAATTAAAATTATTCCACATAGCGAGTATATGCAGCACAAGACACTTAAGAAGTGAGAAAGAAATCATGGCAAGTCAAACGCCGAGTAAAAAGTACCAAATGCAAGTAGAATGTACGCCAGTAAATGAGCCCAGTTGAAGAATAATGCAGATCAATAAAAAATGGTTCATCCAGAGGTTATCTGTTTCAGAATCCCACACACGAGTTGCACACGAGATTCCTGGCAGCCATACGGCGGTTACTTGAATGCGTTCTAAACCTGTGGATTACGGATTATGAAACGCAAGTGGAAATGCTTCGGTTGCTTTGGTTTCCAGGGCTTTCCGCGCTCGAGGCGCGTTGGGATGTCCGGTGTCGAATATGCGCCAAACAGACCAAGAGGAGGCCAAGGGAAATCCCGAAATCATAAATGGTACTATACATTCTTCCTGTACTCCAAACTTTATCAACACCGCGATATAAATTACGACCTTTCCCCGGAAATGAATGAAAAGGTGTTGACTCAACACCTTTCCACTGGCAGTTCAGAATACGTAGAAAGAATATACGTAGAAAGAATATACATAGAAAGAATACCAATACATATATCTCTCCGCGTTGCTCTAGGAATCAGCTACAGAGTGATTCAGCTTGGAGCCGAGTGCGCTTTTGTGCAGTGAACGTAGACATATGATATATCATTGAGATTCACGAACGTTTGAAGACCAGGATAGTATTAGTAGTGACTAACACCATATGTAGCTAGAAGCAATTGTTGGAATACAGGGTTTTCTTAATATTCTGAGAGGGAAAAGCGTATAATCGAAGAGGGAGTCCAAGATAAGTTCAAAGTTGGACGAAAACTTGAGGGCAACTTGGAACTTGGAAGGACCTTCGGCGACTAACACGAAGCAGATCTAATCTTATCGAGATCAGCATTTACGGCACACGACCGATTTGCTTAAATGCTTTGACCTTCATGAAGCTTCAAAGCTTCAACGTTCAGCGCCTTAGCGCCACCTTTAGCTTCAGGTGGTTAGTATAAACATGTGCTATACCATTACAGCGAGAAACGTATAAAATCCACGTTCAGCTACTGATGATTAGCTCCTAGTACCAGTGTCTGTACAGAAGAAATTCCTGGAACATCGACTCTGATCTCTTTGTGTTATGCCTCAGGGAAATATACGCGATCAAGCACCAGCTCCGGGAAGAACCCTCGAAGAATACGAACTTGAAGGAGATGGGAGGCCTCCATACCTGCTCACTATGGCCGAGTTCAAACTTCTCGGAGTTGCGGGGGTTGGGTTTTTCTTGGACGGTATGATTTTGCTTCACTGTCGTATACAACAGTATCTTACCAGTTGTTTTGCAGCTTACGACCTGTTCATAATTAATCCGGTGTTAACGATGCTTCAATACCGCTTATACGGAGCAAACACCATTCCTGCAGGCCTTCACGGCTTTGCCAACGCTGGAGCCAACATTGGAAGTGTCATCGGACAGTTCACTTTCGGATACCTCGCAGATACTCTCGGTCGTTCTGCTATATATGGCAAAGAGCTTATGCTCATCATCTTTGCTACTATAATGTGCATCACTACTCCCACAGGCTCTCTGTCGCCCAACTCCTGCATCATTTACCTAGGTGTATTCCGTATAATTCTAGGTATCGGCGTGGGAGGGGATTATCCAATGTCCGCGTCTGTCACGAGCGACCGATCGAATCTTCGCAAGCGGGGGACCCTTCTTGCATACATCTTCGCTATGCAAGGTTGGGGAAGTTTTGTCGGTGCCTTGGTCACCATCGTTGTCCTTTCTTGTTACAAACACGTTATGAATGACGAGGGTGAAACAAGCAAAGTCGATGGCGTTTGGAGGATCGTCGTAGGCCTTAGTCTTATTCCGGCCTTTGGGACGCTGTACCAGCGTTTGACAATGCAAGAAAGCAAACGGTTCACAGAAGCAAAACAGATGACTGATCGCACTCCGGAACGGGACCTGGAGAATGAGATGTATGTGATGAACACAGAGGGCATATCTGGTTCATCGTCGAACAATAAAGAGAAGAATCGAGTCCACGTATCGAGCGCGAATGTTCAACCAGGGTCCGAAGCTCCTGATACAATCGCAACGAAGAAGGAAGCGCAATTTGGAGAATTCATTGCGTACTTTTCCGAGTGGCGCCACGCTAAAATTCTCATTGGAACGTGCACTTGTTGGTTTTTCCTCGATCTTGCGTACGTCTTGCGTGGCTTTGATATATTTTTCGCAATGTTAAAGTATCCGTTCTGCAGCTTCTATGGAATCAACCTCAACCAAAACGTTGTTCTAACGCAGATTGGTTTTGCTGGTAAGACGGGAACAGACTGGGAGAAGTTGTTCAAGGTGTCGACGGGTAATATTATCGTTACTGCATTGGGGTTCGTTCCCGGTAAGTGATGGGCACCTCCTCTATTCATGTTTTCACAAATCTCCTCAGGGTACTATGTTACCGTCCTCCTTATCGAAAAATTGGGTCGGAAATGGATCCAAATTCAAGGTTTCTTACTCGAAGCACTGTTCCGTAAGATTCTCCGAATCATTTGTTCCCAGTGGTTACTAGAACTAATTTCTTGTGTTTAGTTGGTATTCTCGCGGGCAACTTCAACACCTTAAGCCATGCTGCCTTCATTGTAAACTTTGCACTCCTTCAGGTAATTATGCCCTATGGTTTAATTTATTGTCCTTCCATGGACTAATCTCCATGAACTAGTTTTTCTTCAACTTCGGAGCCAACACTACATCATATGTGGGTTTCCGTTTCCAAGTTTTTCGCTATAGCACAGCTAACCGACATGTCCCAAGTGTTATCCCGCAGAGGTATTCCCTACCAGATTCCGTGCATTCGCGCATGGTATCAGTGCCGCGTGTGGTAAAGCAGGTGCCATTATCTCTGCGCTTGCGTTCAACTCGCTCAGTGAGACTCTCGGTACTCCCGCTGTCCTTTGGAGTATGTGTCTATTCGATCCTGTATTGGTTCCTCAGTTCCTTACATTGCTTATTCGCAGTTTTCTTCGGATGCTGCATTGCCGGCGCATGCTGTTCACTTCTCCTTCCTGAGGTAAAAGATCGTGATCCGGATCTGGTGCTCGCTGAAGAAATTCGGGAGGCAAGAGAAAAGAGGCAAGTTGTGAGGGGTGTTTCTTAGACGCCGTTTCCTACTGCTATGCTGGCGAGAGTCGTTCTCGTTCTCAGCTCGGCCAGTCTGTTTCAAAAAGGTAACAAGTTTCAGTTTCGTTCTATTCCTTCAGTCTCTATCCTTCACTTGATTTCTGACTCATGCTACTTACTTATCAAGGTCGCTCTCAAGGCGACTGGTAATTACTAGTCAGTGGCGATGCTCATATCTGTTAAGCTTGTTTATGTAGATCTCCTCCATGTATCTTACTTTACTCCTGTAATCTTGCTGTAATCAACTCGTTATTCCCTATCTCCCGAGCTACAGGATCATATGAATGCTACTCATTGTGCAGCTACTATATACAAAGGCGACGAATCTATTCACGTAGTGGAACACAGCCGCATATCTAAGTGACATGTGCAATTGAGCGGGGCGTGGATGCAGAGTGATATTTGGAAACATTTATACAAAATCTTTGGATGCGGACAGACTGAAGTCTATTACGATCAATCAACGATTCTAAGAAGCAACAGGCCAACTCACCAAGATATACACAAAACTATGAATGACGACAAAGCAAAGAGAACAGAGAGGTATAGACTGGAAAACCTTCGCTCATTATATGTAGAACGTAGTTTGGGAAGTGTCTGGATGTTTCAGCTGAGCAAGGTGTTTTATAGCAAGGGCACCAAAGTCATCAATATGACATTCTTCAAGACTACGCAACCTGTGTGCATCAATCCATCCTTATTCCAATCGCCCAATCGCGTCGATATCCGCGTCACTTCATCAGATGTAAAAAGCCTCGATGCAGGGTGTGCATTTCACGATCCGCAGTGGCGTACCAAATCATTGTAGCCCCAATAGCCACACGATCGTTACTTCGCATTCGGGGTCTGCCAGCTGGTGTTTTGTAGGCGACAACTGAGAGGTATTTGGAAGCAGCTGTCCTGAATGCCACCTTGACTTTGGTATTACATTCCTCCCAAGGCTTATAGCTGCCAAAGTCCAGATGTTCGAAAGTATCGACTAAGCTCAGAACTTGAAGCGAAGAAAAGCACGAAAGTGAGGTGATGAGTTCGTCCTATGGGCATGAAGGCTATTTATTACAAAAACAGAGAATCATGAAGGGAAAGAAACGCACAATCGAGGCAGAGGTATACTCAACAGTCAGTGTAGTGATCTGAGGAAATGAAGACTGCACAAGATCCATGACTCGTCCTGAAGACCACTCCCAAATGCCAAGTGCATCCCAGTCACATAGCCAGTCGCGCGCGGCTGATGTGCTTCGAGTAACGAGAAAAACCAAAGATGTCTACGTCAAGCTCTTCTCGAGACGAATCTCATCCATGAAATCGGCCACAAAATCAAAATTTTTAATCGGAATCGAATGATCTACGATCCACTGATAATTCGTGAAACTAATGTTTTCGCAAAATGAGGGTGTGCTCGCGTAAATTCGGCGAGCCACGATAAGACAATAGCGAGTGACATCGTCCATTGTTAGTTGGAGTTCGCAGAGACCATGGAATTTTCGGGTTCCAAAGGATTCATCCAGGAGCTCAGGCTGATTTATGACAATCTGTGTCAACTGCATTCCTTGGGAAAGACATGACTTGAGAGTTTCATCATGGCCATCATCACTCTCGGTAGAGACGAGCGTAACTTTCGCTAGGTCCAAGAGACCCGAAGTACGAGGTAAGCATTCCAACGAGTAAATGACGACAGTCTTTAGAGGGTGCTGTTGTATGACAGCGAGCAGTGTCAGGTCGATGTTGACCTCAGTCAGGATGAGTTGCGAAAGACTTTGTAGATGAGAAAGAAGTTGGGATATGGTATCAGTCTCTTTCCTGTGTACCTTTACTGCCAGTTTCGCTTTTCATGATGTGGAGTGTGCTGGACTTGCTCGGTGAGTGAAAATGACCGAGTTTCAAATAGAGCGTTCATACCGAATAGATGCAGCAAGATCTGCATTGGCAACGCATGTGTCTCTGAGGCGCTCTAAATCTTCGGTGTTATGTAGTATTTTGACATAACCAAAGAGAAAAGGCAAGCAGACTCGTCGAAATTGACGACTTGCTAAAGACAAGGGAATGATTTCGTCAGTAGCACATTTATCACGATATGTGAACAGTTGGCGCTCTATAAATTGGGGGTTATTAGGAAAGGTATCGGACGACTTGAAGAATGAGCTCTTCAGGTAACTTGAACATGGCAGCTACCTGTGAGTGAAAAACTCCTCACGTGGAAGCAATACAGATGACCGGTCTAATTTGTACCGGTTTTGCTCACTGTCATGCATAAAGTTCTGCTCCTCCAACTTCCTTTCTTCCTTGACATCCAGTCATGTCCTCTTCAGACAAAAAAGTGGGAAGCGGTTACGGTGAAATCCGTGCGTCTATCGATGTCGACGCTCTCGAGAGTTATCTCGTCAAGAATTTGAAGGGTGTAAAGTTGCCTCTGGGAGTGAAACAGTTTAAAGTAAATCTTCATTCATTAGAATCGCTCATGAAGCTGAAGAATTTGCGCTCAGTTTGGACAATCGAATCCGACGTATTTCTTAACAGATGCCAAGTACGCTGCCTAGGTTTCTACTCGGCAAATGCTCACAACTTATCCAGCCAGAAACGCTATGTCCTCCGCAAGAAACCAGCCGGAGAACTGCTCTCCAAAACCGCACACCAAGTCGAGCGTGAATACGCCGTCTTGCACGCTTTACACAAGTACAACCTCCGCTCAACCACCCCCGCCTCCTCCCGCGTCCCAGTTCCGGAACCATATGTCCTCTGTACAGATACCTCCATTCTCGGTACTCCATTCTACGTCATGCAGTTCCTCGACGGTCGTATATTCGAAGATGCCCGTCTCCTTGAGCTAACACCGAAAGACCGCGAAGAATGCTGGTTAAGCACCATCCACGCCCTCACTGCCCTCTCTTCCATCGACCCTTCAGACGTGGGTTTAGGCGACTACGGTCCCCCGCAAGCCTACTTCCCCCGTCAACTCCGCGCATTCTCCAAAA
This sequence comes from Gymnopus androsaceus JB14, assembly GCA_009733575.1. Taxonomy (NCBI): domain Eukaryota; kingdom Fungi; phylum Basidiomycota; class Agaricomycetes; order Agaricales; family Omphalotaceae; genus Gymnopus; species Gymnopus androsaceus. The sequence goes on from ML769454.1 coordinate 87,304, forward strand.
TCGCGCAAGTGCAAGGTGCTACACGAGATATTGACACAAACGAGCCTGTACAGCAAATTCCCTTCTGCGAACCGATGTTACGTTGGTTTCAAGCGCATCTTCCAGATGAAAGTGGGCTTGGAAGAAGGATCGTTCATGGGGATTATAAACTCGATAATTTGGTCTTCCACCCAACGGAGAATAGGGTTATAGGGATATTAGATTGGGAGCTGAGTACACTAGGAAGTCCGCTGGCAGATTTTGCGAACTTGACACAGCCGTGGAGTATTAAACCAGATGACGTGCCGGATGTGGGCGTGTTTAAGGAAAATGTGAGGGCGTTCAAGGGTGTGCCCACTAACACCAAGACTGGTCCTGGTACCGGTGATGGGGTCGCTCCGATACAGCTCGACGTCTTGGAAAGGGAGTATTGTAGACGTTTAAAGATAGAATATCCGTTGAGGGATATTGTGTTTGTGAGAAGTTGGATGTTGTTTAGGGTTAGTTCATTTCTTCCACTCATTCTCGCCTTTCATTGAGTTACTGCTTACGATTGCTTATTCTTAGGGAAGCATTATCTCGCAAGGAATCGCCGCCCGAGCTGCCCGTCGCCAAGCTTCTTCAGCCAACGCAGCTCAGTATGCGACGTCGGTGGAGTTTCATGGTGGGCTTGCAAGGAAGATTATTATTGAAGCCGGGGATTTAGGGGTCGGGGATGAGTTGTTGAAGGAGAAGGAGAATGGAGAGGCAAAGCCAAAGCTCTAGTCGGGCTGTATGCATGTAACATTTATTTTTCAAATGCCATCGTAACACGATAAATTTGCAGTATCAGCAGCGTGGGCTCCGGATTCAAAGTTGGATGGCGCCAGCTGAAGTTCCTTTCCATTATAATTATTTACGCAACGCTGTATCTTCGAAAAGTCCCAGGTATAAGAAGTTCTCGGATTGTTATCTAGCCAAAGAGGCGTTGAGTTGGTCAAAGCTGAAGTTATCAATCCGTTTTGGTCCCGAAAATAGGTCAACGACTGAGTGGAACCAAAGTACATCGGGCGCAGCATTCGGCTCGTTTTCTCGTTAATTGCTCACAGGTTTAATGAGATACGCTCAAGCCCCGTCGGTGTCGGGGACACAATCTTGGACACAATCTTCCCCGGCGACAATTCGACGGACGTGTATATAAAGTGGAGAGTCGAACTTCGAATAATGAGGATCATATGCATTGACATTATTTTAAGAGTAAAGTATATACCTATCCAAATGTACGTATAGAAATAGACACAAGATTCAAGAAAACTATACAGAAACAAAGAAATTACTACGGACACAAAGGAGTCGTATGATAGAGCTTTCGAGTTGAAAGTAGAGTCTGGAAAAATGAAAGAAAATGAGTCGTATCAGAGTCACAAATCGCGCAACAAATGCTTACCTTCAAACCTCTCTCTCATTGCCAAGGTTTTTCCTTCAGAGCCAACAGGAGCGATGCGTCGTTGAAAGCTTCTGGATGAGCAACAAGCGTCTCCCTCACGATGGTCTTCTCCTCTGGCGTGCCGAAAAAGACGTCGTTGGCGCTGTAGTACAGGAGATCGTATGCGGCCTCTATGCGTCTCTCTGCATCGTTCGATGAAGTCGAAGGCCCGGGGATCTGCGAGGACTAGTACTGTCAGTATACCGATAGGAACTTAAGGAAGAATAGGAAATGATACGCACGATAGGTAACGCGTCAACATCCATCATGTCCTCATCATCGTCTTCCTCCTCCAAGTACTTGTCCACGGAAGCCTTGTTCTCCTTCTGCTCCAAGTTCTTTTCCGCCTTATTCATCCAACAAGTATTCTGGTGCTTGGCCCAATTGTGCCACTGATAGGTGGTCTTGTTGTCGAGACTGCACTTTAAGCCACAGCGACAAGTGGCACTCCACTGAGTGAACCTGACTATCTTCGGTCGCTCCTCTAAGAAGCGGATGATGCGGTTCGATCTCCCCGGTTCTGTTCTTTGGATCTGGAGGTGGGTTTTGCTGCAATGCTTCTCTCCATAGCTCAGCTTTTCGATCGATGAGCATTTGGTTTTGAGATGTAGAGGCAGAGGGTGGTTGAGAGCCTGTAGAAGGCAGCTGAACCGTAGTTTGGTTCCGAGTACGGATTGTAGACAGAGAGGGCATTTAGGATAATGACGGATGGTAAGACGACGAGAAGCGTCTCGAGACTGGCTGATGAGGAAAATGCGAGTGGGGCAACTGTGTTCTGCAAGCCGGCTTTTATATGGTACCCTGATGGGCACGAATGATTTGCTGGTTCATTGACGCCAAAAGTAGAAAATGCTTTGATACTGTGGACATTAATGATAATCCACTTGTATTCAATAGAGCAGATCTTATTGTTCTGCACGTTTGTACCTTTTCGTAGCGGGAAATGACCAAATTTCGAGAATTGACGATCGAGCTGTGGACCTTTATGGGCCATGATGGAGTACCGGAGTACCGGATTAGGTTACGGATTTAATGGAACAATAGACTACGTTGCTACCGCCACAGTTATATGGTGATGGAATACATCCAGAAATTCTTGGACGCGGGCTTTGACTATCCACAGTCATCAGAGCTGTGCAAGCGGATTACTAGCCAGATTGTGGCCCAGATCATCTTGAAGAGTAGACTGGGAACAATAGTCAGTACAGTACTTACATTAGAACATATAGCGTGTCGTAGATTGGCAGTAAGTAAGATCTTAGGTCGAGTAGCTCAAGCGGTTCCTTAAGTTTTGAGTCATGTTACATTCCTCTAGCTTCATTCTCACTAAATACCTCCCTTGTATGCTACTTTCTGGGTTTAGTGAAGCAGCAACGAGCGCAGCCGGTCAAAGCTGTCTATATCAACCACGTTGCTAACCCCGTGATATACGTCGCCACGTCTTCTTCCTCATCATCATCTCAATATTCACGAGTCACACCCATCCATTGTGAATACGCGCTGCGCTCCTTTTCGTCATGTCTTTCGCCCTCGACGCGCTTATCGTCCTCACAGGATGGACGCACGTTCTGCTCGCTCCGTATACCAAGGTTGAAGAAAGCTTCAATCTGCATGCGGTACATGATTCCTTACTGCATGGAGTTGTAAATTTGGATAATGTGTGTCTTCAAAGTATCTTACTACTTTCTTTCTCTGACCTCTTTTTAACTGTAGTATGATCATTTCACCTTCCCTGGTGTAGTCCCCCGAACATTTATAGGAAGTGTTCTGCTAGCCTGGATATCAAATCCAGTGATTCAAGCCGCGACTTCAGTCGGATTGGTTACAGATAAATTCGACTTGCAAATAATCGGTGTGTATCCTCCAATATTAGAGATTCAAAAGTCTGATTCGTCCTAGTCCGTCTAGTTTTATCCACACTCAACGCCTTCGGACTCTGCTTTCTCCGGAGAGCCGTTTCGCGTCGCTTTGGACGTCCGACAAGTCTTTTATTCACCATTATTACCACAACGCAATTCCACATACCTTTCTGGATGGGACGGACACTTCCGAATATGTTTGCGATGCTTCCCGGTGAGCCACTTGCTCCTTTGCGTACTCCCTTCTTTACCTTATTCCAGTCCGTAGTCAACGTTGCTTCCGCCCTGCTTCTATCCCGCCATCCTAGTTCAACAAAACCCTCTCCAAGGTCTATCTATACTGCGATAATACTCTTGACATCAACGGCAGTCGTCTTTCGTGCAGAGATTGCTCTGCTTCTTGCGCCGCTGGTACTGCAAGCTCTGGTACTGAGATATATTTCATTCGTTCAAGTGGTCAAAGTCGGAATGGTGTCAGGATTGGCATCGATAGGTAGTTACCCTTCCTGACTTCACTGACGATGCTAATTTGATTCGTAGCATTGACTACTGCTGTTGATTCGTACTTTTGGAGAACGCTCGTATGGCCAGAGTTTGCCGGAATCTACTTCAACGTTGTAGAAGGAAAGAGCTCTGAATGGGGTGTGCGTACTTTCATCGTCTTGATACTCAATTTACTAAATGTCCATGAATAGACTTCTCCACCCTTGACCTACTTCATCTCGTCCCTCCCCAAGCTATTACTCACTGCTTTTCCTTTATCAATCCTCGGATTTTTCATGGATTCTCGTATCCGAGAGGCACTTACACCCCATATTGCATTCGTTGCTTTGATCAGCCTGTTGGCGCACAAGGAGTGGCGGTTCATCATTTATGTGGTTCCGGTCTTTAACATCGCAGCTGCAAGAGCAGGAAGGTGGATGTACGGTTGTTTCTTCTTTTATGTGTTTTCTTCGCTCACTCACTATACTATTTCATACAGGTTATCTCAACGAAAGTCAACATTCCTCGGACGTCTTTTATTCCTCGTCTTCTGGTCCATGATCCTGGTCAATACCGGTGCAACCATAATGGGGACAATAACTTCGATGGCAAATTATCCAGGTGGGGAGGCGTTGATGCGCTTTACAGAGTCGTATTCCTCGTCAAAAGGTATGAATTACTGTCGTTTCTATTAACTCGATCCTGTTCTCTTTTCTTACATGCTTCTTGCAGGCGTTCCCGTTCATATATCATCCCCTCTTCACGTCCACATATCCAATCTCGCCGCCCAAACTGGCGCCTCCCTCTTTCTCCAAGTCCACGCACCACCGTTCGCTTCTCGCTCCACGTTCTGCCCACATCCTTCCCCTGGATCACCAGCAAATTGCTTTACACCGGTTTACGACAAAACCGAGAATATGACGCTCGAGGAGCTCACTGGTTCGCATGAGGTTACCCATCTAATATCGGAATGGAGTCCGCTGGAGATGAACAGCCGAATGCGTGTTTGGAGGCTGTTGAGTGGTGATGGTGATTCTTTTGATGATACGCAAGGCGCAGATGCCCAATCCAATGTCAACGGAGCTGGAGTTATCACTGCGTACGCAGGTTTGCAAGTCAATCGGGACGCGCTGAATGCATTGAAAGGGTTGAGGTTCGGAGAGGCTGGTAAGTTACTGAGTGAGAAGGGTCTGGTGTGGATGCGGAAGAAACCGGTATTGTGGATCTATGGACGAAGGTAATAGGATAGGGTTATACACGTAGTGTTCAAACTTCACTGCTTCGGCTCCGTACAACTCAATTCCAGTCCAACATTTGAACACTGTTCTTTGCACCACCTTAGCCGGTGTATGTTTATCGGGACTCCTATCCATTAGCGACTTTTAGCCTTACACTGCTGGATACGCATGAAGGTTCACTTCTTTAAGCTAAAATCTCGGTTTTTGGCCCTCGGTGTACAACTTGCAGCAAGACTCAAGCAAGACTTGCAGTACTTAGATATATAAGCGCTCGCAAATGACGCTTGTTCTGACCCATCCAATATGTCTAGCAACTGGCCCGAAGAATTTCCCAACTCTGACTTGCTCATCTACATTCATCATGCACTCCACAATCCCGTCAAGCAGAATGCATTTAGTTTGCCCCTTCGAAAGGAGCTGCTGAGGTCCTTGATCAGGTGTGCCAAGTTTTATTGCTCTACGCCGAGTTTGCTTTCATTCTCGTTATTCTAGCGTTGAGGAAGCTGCGGTCCAGTTTCAATCTTGTGCCCCAGGAATCTATCGAACCGCATGCTCATGGGCTCTTGCTTTCAAAACCGCTATGCTGGAGCGCACCTACGACCGTTACAACGATGCTCTTATAAAGCACAGCACCCCTACTGATCCAATGACTCGGCTAACTGGGACATACACAAAGCGACTTCCCTGCAGTCCATGCCGCGATCCACTTCACAAGATGGGCCAGCATATATGTCGGTGCGGTATCTATGAATCCGAGATTGATGGTTCGAGCTACCGCCACCAACTTGCGTACCCAGTATCCCTTCCATGCTTGTACTATCCACGTAGGGAAGGTTGCTTGATGCCTGCCCAGTGGGTCCTGCGAAAGGAGATAAGAGATCTCATGGGGATTCTTGAGCGGTCGAGGAACCCTATGACACAAGCACTGATAGACGAACGAATGAGGTATGGGTGGGAAGCTACGGGTCCTCTGGAGAGTCTGACTACCTTGTCAAACCTTGATAAGAAAGACTGGAAGAAATTGTAAACTAACTTGTATCAATAAATCAGCTATATGACAATTCCGCCTTTCTACTGCTCCCCCTTCCGAATATGTTTGCAATGCTCCCTGGTGAGCCACTAGCTCCTTTGCTCACTCACTTCCGAGTCTCTAGGTCTATCTATACTGTAATGACATCACCGGCAGTCGTCTTTCGTGCAGAGATACCTCTGCTTCTTGCGCCGCTGGTACTACAGGCTCTGGTACTGAGATATATTTCATTCGTTCATGGCATCGATAGGTAGCTACCCTTCCTGACTTATCAACTAACGACGCTAATTTCGATTCGTAGCATTGACTACTGCTGTTGATTCGTACTTCTGGAGAACGCTCGTATGGCCAGAGTTTGCCGGAATCTACTTCAACGTTGTAGAAGGAAAGAGCTCTGAATGGGGTGTGCCTACTTTCATCGTCTTGATACTCAATTTACTAAATGTCCATGAATAGACTTCTCCACCCTTGACCTACTTCATCTCGTCCCTCTCCAAGCTATTACTCACTGCTTTTCCTTTATCAATCCTCGGATTTTTCATGGATTCCCGTATCCGAGAGGCACTTACACCCCATATTGCATTCGTTGCTTTGATCAGCTTGTTGGCGCATAAGGAGTGGCGGTTCATCATTTATGTGGTTCCGGTCTTTAACATCGCAGCTGCAAGAGCAGGTGCATGTGCGTTTTTTTTCTTCTTTTGCACGTTTTCTTCGCTCACTATACTATCTCATACACGTTGTCTCAACGAAAGTCAACATTCCTCGGACGCCTTTTATTCCTCGCCTTCTGGTCCAAAGGGAGGAGCAATGGTTCAAACTTCACTGCTTCGGCTCCGGAAATGTGCCTTGCCAAGTGTATCTCTTTCCTCGGCAGCCCAGAGCATGAGCCATCTGATATCCTCTGATAACCTGCTTGACTCAATTTACTTTTCACACATGGTCGCTACCGATATACATAAGAGAACTTTCACGGACAAGATCTCAGTCGCACGCGTAATCTCCTGCCACCATGGATTCTGCAATAGCCTTAAAGCCAGCTTTCTTCTATCCTCAGCCTAGGTTCCAGGACTTGGCGGGCTCATTGTATGTTTCTGATGGGTAAATAATCGTCAATGTAGATGTAATTTTGATCTTTTCACAGGGATTCCTTCCTATTTTCTTCTTGTGTCGCGGTTGCTTCCGCTGCCCTACTGCTTCTACACGTTTCCATTTCTCGACTGACGCGTCCTCAAGACGATTCGGACGCGTCAACTAGTCACGTCTCCACTCTCGGCGGTCCAGTCATCTTCGGATGTTACCTTGTTCGACTTGTGGCATGCTTTGCGCTCACCGGGATTGCCATCGTGCAATTATTGAAGGAGGAGGTGGAGCAATGGATTCGCGTCGCCTTGTTATGCATTTTCGTCTGTTACTTCAATTATAAATTTGTTTCGTTTGCAACTCAATCATGATCATAATACAGCTATATTCAACCCTACTGTCGCTCATATCCGTTTCAGCTAATTGGAGATGGAGTCAGAATTCCGTCCGACATTTGAACACTGTTCTTTGTGCTACCTTAGCGGTGTATGTTTATCGGGATTTCTATCCATTAGCGACTTTTAGCCTCACACCGCTGGATACGCATGAAGGTTCTCTTCTTTGGGTTAAAATCTCACTTTTGGCCCTCGCTGGAATTGTAATCCCTCTTGTCGTTCCCCGGAAATATGTCCCTGTCGACCCAACGGTTCGTTATGACTTCCAGAGACTGCATGTAGATGTCCCATTAATTCATATCTGGAGCAGAATCCGAAAATACCAAACCCGGAACAGACGTCCTCGTTGCTGTCCTGGCTTATGTACAGTTTTATGGATTCTGTCATTCTCAAAGCCTACCGTTCGCCCAATTTAGTCTACGAGGAAATTCCGCCGCTCTCAGATTCCGACTATGCCGATTACTTGAAGAAACAAAGCTTTCGTGTATGTACGTTAATCCTCTACTGCAGATTGAAATCCTAAGATCTACTCTGCAGTATCTCGACCCTACTATCGTCGTCAAGCGTCGAAACGCATTCTATTCTCTTCTCCTTATATTTCGAAAGGATTACGCCATAATATCAGTCCTTCTTACACTACAGTCCCTTCTGGATTTTGCGACCCCGATCGGTATCAAGAATCTTCTAGGGTGCGTAGATACTTTCGTAGCAAAATCTTTTTGTTTTGAGTAGTATGATCTTGACAGCTATCTTGAAAACAACGGTAACGGTGCTTTTTTCAAGCCCTGGGTCTGGATCGTCTGGCTCTTTGTCAGTCCAACGCTACAAACGATGGCATTGGAAAGCTATATATTCATTTCCGTGTGTGTTTTTTTCTGTGAATTTGAGATATACGATGATAAGTTTTTTCTTTGCAGAGACGCCAAGCTGTCCAGGGTGAAGCAATTCTCACCGAAATCATTCTCGAACACGCTCTTAGGATGCGTGTTAAAGCAGAGACATCTGAAAAGGAATCTTCTGATGTTTCTTCTTCCCCTCCTGGGTCCGCAACACCTGCTCTCGATGATACGACTATATCTGAGGTTGGAGAAAACTCTACTGAAGACGACCAACAACCTTCGCACTCCAAGTTATCTTCAGATGCCCATTCTGTGGATACGACCCTTCACACGGGCTCATCAACCACTGTCGCTTCGTCTGCAAATCTCAAAAAGGATGCTAGCACGAAACCGTTGGCTCCTGTTCTGCTTACATCCACAGAGCCCTCGACTGTGACAAACAAGCCCAAAATTGACACCAAGAATATCCTAGGGAAAGTAAATAACTTGATCACCACTGATCTGCAGAACATTACAGAAGGAAAGGAGGCTCTGCGTATGGTTATACAGGTGCCCATCCTAGTCACACTTGGTACTATTTTCTTGTACAACATTTTAGGATGGAGGTGAGATATTACCTTGATCCCTGGATATATCTAATTTACGAAATTCCACTTCTTTGTAGTGCATTTGTTGGCCTAGCCATGACTGTGCTTTTGACTCCAATTCCTGGCCTTCTAGCCAAGTCGATGCAGAGTTTACAGCAGACTAAGATGAAAAAGACTGATGCTCGTATACAAACGGTGACAGAGAGTATGCTGTGTTTTGAAGCTCCCACACCAGTATAGTTGATTGTTTTTGCTAGCCATGAACGTGTTGAGAATGGTCAAGGCGTTTGGGTGGCAAGCTATGATGAACGACAGGATCAAGAATACTCGGGAAGAGGAGATCACATACATTGGCAAAATTCGCTTGTTCGATTTAGGTCTACAAATTGTCAAGTGAGTATTAGAAGTCTCGGTCCTTTGTCAATTTCGCTCACTTACAAAAATTCGCAAGTCGCGTCATTCCTTCACTGACCATGTTAGCTACCTATGCTACTTATGTCGGTTGATCTTACTATACAATTTTCCTGCAAAATGGGCTAATGTGGGTTTAGACGGCGGTGATGAAGCAAGAGCTCTCTGCATCCAAGGTTTTCAGCAGTATGATTGTTTTTGAGAGGTTCGGCATGTGAGTACTAAAAATTCCCTAATTCTGCCCTTTGCGTCCTGAGTTCCTGCGTATCTGATGTTCATGTTTAGGTGGATGGGATGGTCTACATGGTTCATTGTCGAAAGTGTAATAGATATTCTCTAATGATTTCTAGACGTCTTGCTGAATGCCGTGTTCAGATAAAGGCCAAGGTGTCTCTCGATCGTATAACCGATTTTCTATATGAGGTACGCTTATTCTTTCTGGCTCGCTTATTTAATCGTTTACCCTCACTTTCAGACTGAACTCGTTGACACATTCACTCAACACACCAGCGACAGTTTCTTACCTGTGTCAACTGAAGAGATAGGCTTCCGAGATGCTACCTTTAGCTGGTCGAACGATTGCTCTCAGGTCTCGCTGACTCCTTCAAGGCGGCAATTCTTGTTAAAAATCGATGGAGAGCTCATATTCATGAAGGGCTCCATTAATTTAATCATTGGGAGTACCGGCTCTGGAAAAACATCCATGCTCATGGCGTTACTGTCAGAGATGCATTTTATACCCTCCGGACCCGATTCATGGTACAATTTACCCCGAAATCATGGCGTTGCATATGCCGCCCAAGAGTGTTGGGTTCAAAATGCGACTATCAAGGTGGGTTCGGTGATGATCCATGCCTCGTTGATCGCCTAAACATGGACCTTTAGGAAAATATTGTTTTCGGATTGGAGTTTGATGAAGAACGCTACAAGAAGGTATTGTACCAGTGCGCTCTCGAGCGAGACCTCGAGCTCTTCCAAGCCGGTGATGAAACTGAGGTTGGCGAAAAAGGCTTAACGTTGTCTGGGGGACAAAAAGCCCGGGTTACGTTGGCGCGCGCAATCTACTCAAAAGCAGACATCATCTTGTTGGACGATGTGCTCGCTGCATTGGATGTCCATACGGCCAAGTGGATCGTGGAGAAGTGTTTACAGGGAGACCTGATTAAACACAGGACCATTCTAATGGTCACGCACAATATAGCATTGGCTCAATCTGTCGCTGGATTCGTAGTAGCAATTAACGATGGCCGTATCATTAGTCAGGGAACAGTGTCTGACGCACTGTCTAATGATAAGGTCCTGACCGCTCAGGTTCAAGCCGAGGTATCCGTCATTGAAGCAGCCAAGGAGAAGATTGACGAAGATGGGGATAAATCCAAGAATCCCGTGGATGGGAAACTCATCGTTGCCGAAGAAGTCCAGGTTGGAAGTGTGGGTTGGCCCGGTTGTACGTGTTATATTTCGTGTCTTTCAAAAGTTAACTATTTATTTTCAGTCCGACTATTTCTAAAGGGACTCGGTGGGCGGCATTCTGTGCTGTTCTTTGTCTCAGTCCTAGCCTGTATCATTATCTCAAAAATGTCAGAGATTGTCGAAACATGGTATCTCGGATACTGGGCCAGCCAATATGAGATTCATGAAGATGACCCGTCCCAGATCAATGTCATACAGTGCGCTGACCACATTCTGTTGTTATAAGATTTCAACTCATTTTTTTCAGTTACCTGACGGGTTACTGTAAACAATCTCTTCCTGTGCCATAACAACTTTGCTCACAATTCCGCTAGCATTGATCGTGGCGCTATTCATTGTAATGTCATTCTGTATGCGATCGCTCTCTCTCTCTCTATCAATTCCGCTCACAGTTCTTCTAGGCGGCTACGTCGTCTTTCTGTTTGGAATGATGCGTTCTTCACGCTCCATTCACAAACAACTAGTACAATCCGTGCTGGGAACTACCTGGAGGTCTGTAGATGCGCTGTCATTCTCACTGGCTGCGAACTCACTGAACTATCGCATTTCAAAGATGGCTAGACACCACGCCTACTTCTCGAGTGATTACGCGGTGCACACAGGACATACGTTCAGGTATCTCTTATACTAACTTCCGTTGTCTCCCGCTAAAAGTACAATCCAGTTGATGAATTCCTCCCGGGCATGTTTGAATATCTTGTTGAGTTGACCGTCCAGATGGCGGGACGATTCTTCTCTGTTCTTTACTTCAGTCCTGCTTTCTTACTTCCAGGACTCTTAATCACCTTGGCTGGTGCTTTATGTGGATCCGTCTATATCAAAGCACAGTTACCTATCAAACGCATGCAGTCAAATTCAAGAGCTCCAGTTCTTGCACAGTAAGTATCCTCTATTTCTTCAATCGCTTTGGCTGCCGATAAATTTAACTTTAACAGTTTTGGCACTGTTATCTCCGGCCTAGGTATGCATTTGAAGTGGATATGATTAACAATTGTTAATTACCTTCGCCTGATAGTGTCTGTGCGAGCGTATGGCGTACAACAACGTTTCATAGAAGAATCGCTCACACTAATCAACCACTATTCTCGCCCTGCTCGCGTGTTTTCTAATCTCAATCGTTGGATTGACGTTCGACTCGACATTCTTGGCAACATATTCGCTACAAGCCTAGCTGTCTATTTGGTGTATGTTGGGCATGGCACCGCTTCTGACACTGGATTTTCCCTCAGCATAGCAGGTGAAAATTTGTGTCTCCACCTTGGCTTCCTTTAACCTGTCCACAGTCTTCTTTTCGCGTTTCATTCTTTACTATATCCGGTTCGTTATGATCTTGTAGGAAGACTGATATAATATTGACCATTTATATTCACTAGACACATTAATGAATTTGCTGTCGGTGGTAAGTGGCCATTCATTAATCCTACACGCCCCCGCGAACTAATTCTGCTACAGCCAATAGGTCTGTTTTTGTGAAGTTGTATGCGAAGGACCTTTCACTCAGTTGTACTAAGTTTGGAGCGTATCAATGCCTATATTGAGATTGAGCAAGAGCCCAAACCAACCAAGGAGGGCGTTCCACCTGCGTACTGGCCATCCAGTGGTGACCTCCGAGTCGAAAATCTGAGTGCGCGCTACTCCCCCAATGGCCAGGAGGTTCTGCATGATATCAACTTTCATGTCAAGTCTGGTGAACGTATTGGTGTTGGTGTGTATTAACGAGCTTGAATACATGCATACAGTTGACTATTTACAGTTGGACGCACTGGGTCGGGCAAGGTGTGTTGGTGTCGGCGTGTCGCAAGCACAATCATTGTCACTGAAGATTGTTTCCAGAGCTCTTTAATGTTATCCCTTCTCAGATGTATCTACACGAATGGCGAAGTGTACTTTGATGGTATTCCTACATCATCCCTCAACCTAGACGATCTGAGAACCAAGATTACAATTATCCCTCAGATGGTACGTGTTTCTCTTCTTTACATGTACATTTTCTCATATTTTTGCTTAGCCGGAGCTTCTGAGCGGTAACGTCCGACGGAACCTCGATCCTTTTGACCAGCATGATGATGCTACATTACATGATGCACTGCGCTCCGCGGGTCTGTATTCTATCCAAAGCGAAGATGAAGACTCTCGTATTGGTCTGGACACCGCAGTTGCCAGTGGAGGGGGTAATTTATCTGTCGGGCAGCGCCAAATCCTCGCTCTCGCTCGTGCGATGGTTCGCGAAAGCAAATTACTCATCCTAGACGAAGGTTGCTCATCAACTCACATTGCAATGTCTCGTTGGGCTCTGATTCATTTTTCTCAACAGCAACTTCAGCCGTCGACTACAAAACTGATATTGTTATCCAGTCTTCCCTTCGGCATGAGCTGAAAAGCGATGTTACTTTAATCACTGTAGCCCACCGTCTACAGACAATCATGGATGCCGATAAGATTGTGAGTGGTTCTTTCGCCTTCAAAGGGAGCATCTAATGCCATGTTATGGGATAGATGGTTTTGGATGCTGGAAGAATTGTAAGCGTATTCATCCAGTTTCGCTGTGATGCTTTTACGATGTACCCATTATAGGTTGAATTTGATTCTTCAAAGGAATTGCTAAAGAACGACGCCGGTCATCTCAGAGCTTTAGTGGAGGAATCCGCCGACAAAGAGCATTTGTTCCGGATGGCTGAAGGAGTCGGTGGTTCTATACCGTAGTAGGGAATAAATTCAGCTTCCGACAGGCTCAACTTCGTTCGATTGGCCAAGTGTTGATTTATAGTAATGTAAGTACAAGTTGAAAACCGGAGTGCAGTGTAAAGCCGTTCGAATTCTGTGATAGCTCTATTATACCTTTTGTCCCCTGATTTGTTCCGTTGCTTTGCGCATACTCTCCACTCCTGCTCTAAAGCTCACATCCATTGCAGTCTCTCCAAACGTAACGTTGTAAAATTGTTTGTGGTAGTCGGCTGCCAAATTTCAAAAATTCACGAGTAGTAGCTTAGTATTGAGCAATGGTACTCACGATTTCCAGAATCAATGGCTTTCCTCAGCTCGTCAATCCAATCTTTAGCCAACGCATCATACAACAACCTAGCATCCGGACCCTTCTTCCTGAGTTCTCTGTCGTTGATTTGTCTTGTAAAGTCTATAACATGTCCTTTCCACATTACAATGATCTGAATAAGGTCGTTACGACGGGGAAGGTGGCTCCAGTGTTTCAGGTACTCGTGTCGTTTTAGTTGTTCGAAAAGCCAGATCACTTCGGATGTGTGCATGATTTCAGCGCCGTGCATCTATAGTAAGAGCATGTAAGCATAGAAAACTACTAGGGACAGGAGAAAAGGCGCATACCTCAAAGTAATGTGCAGGAGAAGGTGGTTCTGCGCGTCGTTGTACCTCGAAAACAAAGCTGAGCAATATTGCATAATGAGAACTTTGGATAGACCTGGGTCGAAGATCACTCACCTGAAGTTGGACAATACATCTTCTCTAGAAGCGGGAATATTGAACGACCAAAATGCCCTAATGCAGAGTCAGCTTCATCAGTAGTTCAGTGAAGTCTCGACTTACCAACTGCTCAACGTCGACTTCCACTCCTCGACCCAATTTTCCAATCTATCAACCTGCTCATCTAGGGATTCTGTTACCGGAGTAAGCATGCTTGTCTGCTTGTGTCCAAACTCCTTATACACGTTATTCCACGATTCGGCGTCGGACTCGCGTTTGGCTTGTTCTGGGGTTTTGCAAAACTGTTTATGGGTTTTCTTCCAATGCGCTTTTTGGCAGGATTTGGAGCAGTATCGAGCGTTTCTGTGATAATTTTTAGTGCCACTCAATAGTATCGGAGAAAGATATAGATACAAAGAAACGTACCGGCATCGAGAGCAAATCTTGAGTTCGTCCCATAGTTTCGTAGCTAGGCAGCCATTACAGAAGCCTTTCGCCGATAATTCGACCAATTTAACATCTACCATGGTTGAGAGTATGATTCAAGTGCGAAACGCGTGCGTCGGTCACACCACGCGACCTGGATAGGGACTAGTCACCTGGAGTCACGTTTCGTTTCTTGAACGCGTACTCTGCGGTTAAAAATTGGAATCAATCATTGTCCGCGCCTTCATTTAGAGATATGACTCCTCTTTTCACTTGTTTCCACACCTCGACTCTTTTCAGGCTCCAACCTAGTCTCAACCACCTCATCTATCGCATGATATACTTATCTCCAGGTAATCTTTATTCCAGCACCATGAATTCTTCTTCTCCTGCGGGCATCTTCCTGCACGAATACCCCAGTGCCGCTACAACTGCACCGAGCAATGTCGCAAACATTGGAGCTGGTCCTCAGCAACTGCCAAAATTCTTCACCATGCTCCTACCTCTCAGCTGCAAATCATCCATCTTCTCCTCCGAGTCCATGTTCGATTTTGCTTCTCCTTTCGATGCCCTCTCTGCTTTAGGACCAGGGAAAAAGAAGCCGCAGCCACAGATTCCCAGCGCCATTTCCAGCTCAAACGCTGATGATTCCGGGTCACGGACCTCGGTCTCTACCGTCGATGTGAAATCCACCTGGAGACTCTAACTGGGGCCAAGCCTCCGTACGTCCAGCCTGCTCCGCAAACACGCGCACAGCTTGGCCCGTACAGTGACTATAGCTACCCGGAGCGGGCTCAGCGTACTCGCATTGTTGAGTCTCCTTCCAGCCAGCAGGGGCCACGGGACCAACAACGCGAACCGCAGAGATAATCCAGGCCCAGGCCAGGGTACAAGAGGACAAAGGGAAGAGCATCTGGAATGTCAACATAAACAGTCGTCTAAAGCGCATGATCATGATGAAAATTCGATCCTCTCTGACTCGGATATCTGTGCATGCACAAGGTGCGATATTCGATGCTGGTCGAAATGTCTCCTCGTGAATACGTCAACTGCATTCGAATCTCACTGGTTAGGACGAATCCAGTGTTCCTTCCTGCGATTCTAGCGTGGGCGATGACCAACGATAGGCAAAGTTCCTTTAATGTTGCTTAACGACCAATCAGGCCGCCTGCGTATCATCTCGACAGCAAGTGGAAGTCGTACCGAAAACATCTTCCATTTCTTCTCCAAAATGTGGCTGCCTTACTGATGATGGATTCCACCAGTCATTCCTCCCGGCTTCGAGACGGTATCAATTTATCTACCTCAGCTAGCGGTGCTTTCCGTGTGGACGTTTCACTCTCCCAGAGTCCCTCATTCAGTACGACCAAATGATTACAGAGCTGGAACGTCTGATTGTTAGTCTGAACAATGCACGAGATGATATACGGCATCTTTCTGACGGTAGGATCCTTCAATCCCTTGATTTATCCGAAGACTGCCTACAGATATATTGGACCAAGTTTTCACAAACGAGGACGGTTAAAATCCGAGTCTATAACTATTGCCCCAAGCAACGTCTTGCAATTCCCGCCTACCGGTGAAATCGCCCGGACAATGTCTGACAGTGACATACAGGATGGAGAAAAGTCTATCTTGACAAGATTTTGTCGTCTTGCGAATGTTCTTGCTTTATTTATGCACACTGTTTATTTTTTCTGTTCGTAATTGAGCGCTTGTGCATAAACCGCCTTGTGCTACTTTCAGAATAAAGCCTCAAAATACAACGCATCAAAAATACAATGCATCACATATCACAAGCTAGCTTCCTAATTCGACTTGAAAGGATCTTCGATACCTTGTACTTACTCGGTGTGGACTTTATAAAACCCCAGGTGAACTTTCGTTCAGCTCATTACCCGCTTGATTCAGATCCTCCGAATTTTAAGAACAACGCGCTAGGACGCTTCACGACTCATTCGCCAGACACTCTCTTCATCCTCTTTCCCATTCTCATCACCCCATATATTACTTTTCATATAACGATACCAGTGCAAAGCGCAAAAACACAATGATGTTCAATACCACCCAGATTATGACTGTTTTTGCTCTCTTCTTGTCTGTGGGCATTGGTGAGTGCCTTCAACGAGATTCGCATATCGATATGCTTCTGATGTCTGTTCACGCATACCTCTAGTAACCGCAACTCCTGTACCAGAACCTGCACCCATAGATCCTGGTTTACAGGATGTCGTTGCCGCTAAGAATGACATGGGTGGAACCGTACGTCGTGCTTTTCACTCGAATGAGAGATATTTTTGACCGACTTGACTGGCTATGTAGGATCTGGCCCAGACAAATGGAGCTCTACCCTCCTTGCAGATTAGCACGATTCTTGCGGTATCCCTCCCCGCGATAGCGGCAGGAGCTGCCTCTATGGTGTTATGATACTTTTAGAGGAGGATCTGGATTTCTGCGGGAACTTGTGGTGCGAAGAAGGAAGATAGATCAACCTGATATTCACACATTTAACAAAAAAAAATACAAATGTGTACATTGCGTTTCGTCGAATCGGAGAATACCACTCCACACCCTAGGTCGCCCAGAACAGAGATGAAGATTCGGATGACGGTCACTCAGTACATCTCCAGGACTCATGCCGTCGTGAATTTCGTAATCGGAAAGTGTTATATGGTCTTTATAGATTGTGTACCTGTATTTAGGGACGAGGTTGGAGAAATGACATTAGAGAATCGTTAAAGAGTCAACAGACAGCAGACGCACCATTTCTTCAGCTGAATCTTTGTATGATTGGTACCAGTTTGGGCTGCAATAAGTTTCTTGAGATCTCCAACAGTATCATCTGGGCTACATTTGACTCGGACTGTACACATCAAAGAGGTCAGAATTAGAAAATTAGAATATAACGATAGATATGGGAGCATATTACGCCTCACCTTTGCGTCCAAGACGATCGTTAGCTATGATCTGATGCGTGTTGTATAAGACAACTTTGAGCTTGGTATCTGCAAAACGTACATACCTCAATCAGAGCCATTTCGCTGGAAGATGAAGATGAGAGACGAACGAAGTAGCGCCAAGCGCCGGAGCCGCGTGGAAGATTTAGGCGCCAAGGCTCACACTGATACTTAGCTTCAAGCTCTCAGCCTGGAGCCAAGCTTATTCTAGTTCTAGAATTACCCTCATCTCCAAAGACTAGGCTCCACAACTTGGATAAGGGATTGTCCGGGCTCTACATACTTCTCAGTACAATCCCAGTAAGTATCCCGGACAAATCTCTGGTCAACTGCGGTGACAGACGGTGACGGACACTCTCAAGACACTCTTCTACGATATATTAAGTTTCCTCCAGCTTGGCGGAACTTCTACGGCTGTTATGTCCAAAGTATACCCTGTCCGGATAAATCTGCTTTGATACATAATTCTGGGGTTTCTTCGGTCAACTCTGGTCAACTGTTATTTCGTCAATCCACATCAGACTCTTCTTCAATAGAGTTTTATTATAAGGATCTGGAGTCGTCATTTTGCCCTGCGGCTACATACTAAATGGTATCATCTCCGGCGAATCGTTCTCGATTCTTGCTCTTTATAAAGAAGAATCATTCACCTGCACTCTGAAAAAGATATTTCGTTTTCCTCAACTAGCAAAGAGCTATGCGTCTCTTCTCCACGGTTATCGCTGCAATCTGCTTTACTATTCTAGATCTATCGTCCGCTCAAACCATATCAGGGCAGTTCGACTGCCTTTCTGCAGGGGAATATACTCTATGCCAAAACCTATGGGGTGAACGTTAGTGAAGCCGTTTGAATCATCTCTTTGCGATGTCCTTGAATTTTAACATGATCATCTTTCAGTTGAGGGGGTAGGGAGCCAGTCGTCTACTTTGAATGGCAACGCTGGAAATTCAGTATCCTGGACCACGACCTGGAATTGGGCTAACAACCCCAACGACGTCAAAAGCTGTATGCTGGCAGTATCTTAAAACTATTATCAACGACTGACTATAGATTGACTTCACATTCTACTTCAGACGCCAACATCATGTCCAATACTGCGCTGGGTGTTCAAGTACGTGTGTCTCCTTCTCTATTCTTTTTTTTTTTTTTTTTGCGAAAATCTTACTTACCTTGGGTTTGATTGACAAGCTCTCGAATATTGCATCTGCACCAACCAGTTGGAGCTGGGCGTATGAAACAGAATCGGAAGGGATTAGAGCTGATGTCTCGTAAGTTTACTTACTAGATTTTTATTTCAACAAAAGTCAATTCAGTTGAACTGTTATGTGGAACGTAGGTATGATATGTGGTTCGGAGTGGCACAGTCTGGTGGCCCTGCCACAACTGCATCTTCCTATGAAATGTACGTTTTGTCTTACTTCTGTTTTCGAGTAGTTGCTGAGTGCAAAATTATTTAGCATGATCTGGCTCTCTGGTCTTGGAGGGTGAGCACTCGGGCCTACACTATATTTGCAGCTGCACTGGCTGACCTAGTGGGACATCTCACGCTACTACAGTATCCAGCCTGTCGGCTCCGTCATTAAATCAAACATCACCATCGCAGGATATCAATGGAATCTCTGGAATGGACCTAATCAAAACTGGGAAGTTTTCTCCTTTGAAACCGCCAATGGCGATATCACGATTTCAATGTTGATCTCAATGAGTTTTTCAGTGAGTAGCTAATTGATCTCATTCCTTGGAAAGTTGTATTCTTAACTGAATAATTCTATTAAGCCTATTTGACGGAAAATGAAAACGTTTCTCCTTCCCAAGTAAGTTCCAAGTGCTATGGCTGAATTTTGAACGTCGATGGTTGCTTATCTTGGTTTGCAGTACGTTCAAGCAATTCAGACCGGAACAGAGCCATTTACTGGGAATGCGGTGTTGGTGACCTCGAGCTACAGCGTCGCAATTAACGCACTCTGATCATGAAGAGACGACTGATTTGGGGCCATTTCGCATAAAATTTCTGACACAATTTCTTACAAGCACATTTGAATCTATTCGTTATATATCCGAGTCAACGGACTGAACTTCCATATTCTTCAAGCTCGAAAAAAGTGGTAGTAAGTATGAGGGAGCTCTGTGAAAGTTCGCCGCAAGCCAAGTCTCCTG
This sequence comes from Gymnopus androsaceus JB14, assembly GCA_009733575.1. Classification (NCBI taxonomy): domain Eukaryota; kingdom Fungi; phylum Basidiomycota; class Agaricomycetes; order Agaricales; family Omphalotaceae; genus Gymnopus; species Gymnopus androsaceus. The sequence goes on from ML769454.1 coordinate 107,119, forward strand.
TAGGAGATATTTGAACGCACATCAAGGTGCCAGTGAAACTAGCGATGGAGCAGTGCATGAACCCTCTTCTCTTGGTTTTAGATGTTCTGTGAAGGTGTCCGATACTGTTATTTCTGAAATAGCACAAGGACGATATAGGGCGATATAGGACTGTTTGTAACTGGTTGCTTGAAGCTGATCAGAAGTTTAATTATTGAACTTCAGCATGAGCACACATACGGTATTGCCGTTTGCTGCTACTGGCAAGTGCGGCGACTAAAAACATGGCAATTCCCATTATCAGTTGCGCACTATGGGCACATGGTGTAGTTGGCTATCATCCACTTAGCATCGCGAGTATATGCTGGACGTATAGTGTTATGCGTGGGGTGCTGGGTTTAATTCCCAGTGTGTCCAATCACTTGCCAATCACATTCGAAACAAGTATTCTTTGAATTTTTGTCAAATCAGAACAGTAGGACACCTACAGACTTGTACAGATTTATGTTATACAGATTTATGTTATGGGCACATAGTGTAGGGCTTATCGCGCTCGCTCGGTATAGGAGGCTTAGAGAACATACTCATCTATACTCACGTGGTATTGCGAGAGATCTGCGGTTGTGTCTTGCGCTTTGAAATCTAAACTTGAGATTTGGCTCTTTTTGTATGTTAGCTTATACTGTAGTAGCTATAGCTCTCAATAGATCTTTCTTTGATCTGTAAAATATCAACTTGCGTTGAGCGAGAATGGACTGCGTCAATAAGCGCCCACTTCCAATAAACGCCCATCGCTCCTTCTCCACCACGATGAACTCGTACCCACTGGAACTGCTAGCGCAGCTAGCTCCAGTGATGTTCGTCGCTGGACTGAATCCGGCGCCGCCTCCTGGACCCTCCTCGTCATCCACATTGAACGTTCCCCCGCAACCACCACCGCCAACACATCATTCTCGACATGCTTCGGTTTCTGATCCCAAGCTGGATTCTACGAGTGGGTCTGGGTTGGGGATTGGGACTGGTGCTCCTAGTAATACGGCGGCCTCTGTGTCTACCACATCTACGCAGCCTACTCGCGATCGACCCGACCCCTTCACGATTCTCACAACGCGCTTGAGAGAGATGTTGGTTAATCAGAGAAAGGTTACGGTTTGGGAAGCAGGAAAGGAAAAGGAAAAGATATTCCAAGTGGTTTTGGTGGACAAGGAGGTGCGGTTTCCGCCTCGGAAGACAGGAGATGTCGGGCACACTGCGCATTCGCCGCTTTCACCTTTAACACCAACATCCCCACTCCACCCCGACGGGCTCATCGCGCCATTATGGATCCGCAAACATACGATGCTAGTTCCATCCGTGTTCGTGTTATTTACGCGGTTGTTCGAGGGGGATTCCAGTGACTCGAGCTCGGTATCCGACGCCGACACGCACCTAGCCTCACAAATCGCCCTCCGAAAAAAACAAACAAACGAATGGGGTGTCAAGCTTACTGTCGTCCTCCTCGCCTCGCGTAAAATGCTCGACGATCCACAAATGGAACTCGATGCGCGGCTGACGTTCATCCGACGTCAATCAGGGCTGGATTCGCGTGCAGCGTTGTTCGTATTAAGTCCCATAGCGAGGGACGAGTTGAGTGAGTTTGTTAAAAGCCTACAAGCGGCTTTGTGGGATCCTGCGGTGGAGTATTACACTGCTCATTCCAAACGCGTACGGCAAAAACGGAATCGGTTGAACACTTCGTCTTCGAACGCCAATGCCAATTCGCAATTGTCTCCGACAGGCTGGACCCTCCGGTACGAATACAAAATGGCTTGTTTCGCAGAATTTAGAGGCGAGAATGAGGTTGCGCTGAAACATTATCAGGATGCGTATGCTGCGTTGATGAAGTATTTTTTGGCTTCTGCATCGGCGGCTACTACGACAATCACTTCTACTACTTCTACTCCTACGGGAACTGGGTTAGCGGGAGCAACGTCAACCTCCCTCAGGCCTCGGCAGCAGCCTCATCCCCCGCACAAAACGCTGGGCCGAAGCACGCGTCCTCGCAGACACCATCTCCATAAAAATCACCAAATTGTATTTCTACAATAACGAGACGGCGTTGGGGATGGCGCAGCATAGGTTGCATGTTGGCACGTTTCCTACTGTTGCTGGGTTGACCGCCCCTTCGAGTGCCAGTGCAGGTAAAACTGGGATTAGGACTGGGTATGGTTACGAATATTGGAGCTGGGTAGGAAGGATGTGGAGTGTTCTTGGTGAGCTCGCTGTCGAAGGAACCAGTCATGGATTGGTTATACCTATCCATCGACCGCGACTACCCACTACGGGAACTAGTACGGGTGCTGCAGCCCCGAGGCCAAGGACAGCCTATCCCCGCTATGCAGGCTATGGGTATCACTGTCGGCGGAGGCGTGGGGAGCATAGGCGCTATGGGAGGGCTCAATCCAACTCATGCACTAATGCACCCGGGATGGTACTACCTCCTTGCGGCCGAGTGTGCGGAGAGGAAGGTTGGGAGGTTTGTGGAGACGGCAGGGGGTATGACGATGGAACAGAGAACGGCGAATGTTAGAGCTATGGTTGGGGACGTATTGGAGGTGAGTAACTGAGTCGATGGAGATATTTGTTTTTCGTTTATACTAATACTATAACTTACATTCCTTCTTCATTTAGCTCTACACAAAATCATACGAACTATTCAAGGCGTACGCCTCCTCAACCTCAACGTCTTCTTCCTTAACATCCACGTCCACATCGAATCCACCCACTTTGCAATCGACTTTGACTTACTCTACTTCCGGCTCGGGTGCTACTACTACTACTGGCAATGGCGGTGGTAATGGTGGTGCTGGTGCAGCGAGTAACCGTCTCCCATTATACATCGCACACCGTATAGCCCTTACTTATGCGCAGTTTCCCGATCCTACGACTACGACTACGACGGAGGGAGGAGATTCGGATTCCACAACGCGCACAATGACAGAGGACTCAAACCTGGAACTTGACCAATTCGAACAAGAGTGGATGGACTCGGATTCGGAAACCTTAGAATTCAAAAACAAAGACCCCGAAAAACTCCTTCTGGCTGCAAAGTTCCTCGAGAGGATTGTTAGTGCGAATACGGGGACGGGGGCGGGGGGATGGTGGTCTACTTGGTCTTTGTCTTCGCATAACTCTGCTTTTGATAACGATAATAATAATAACGATAACGTGGACGGGGAACGAGAACGGGATGGCGATGGCGATGGACTAGACTGGGAGCGATGGCAATGGCAAGAAGACCAAGGCGGCTGGCCACTCCTGCTCATCCCTCTCCTTCGTACTTGGTCCCGGATTTTGAAGGCGTTGATTGGGGGGGAGGTGCGGAACTACCGGTCAAAACGTACGCCTGAAGGGGAGAAGGAGCTGGATTCCCCCCGCCTGCGCCTGCGCGCACATGTAGAATCGTACACCCGCGTGTTGGTGCTTAGGCTTGGTGTTGACCGCGACCCACGCGATTCCGTTAGGGGGAAGGGGAAGGGACAGCTACACCTGCAAGACGAGTTGAATCGTGCCATTAGGCTATGGACTCGTGTCAGTGTAACGGAATCGGAATCTGTTTCTGTTTTACGAATAAACCCAGCCCAAACCTCCCAAGCCCAAGATGGCCCACACACCGAAGCTACCCCGCCCCAGCCCCAGCCGATATTCGATACGTCGGCTGTGTTTTGGAGTGCGAGGATATGGGTTGGGGAGGGGGAAGAAGGAGGATTTGGGGGAGGAGGGCCTGGTGCTGGTGCTACGAGCGAAACAGGATTTACGGGAATGGGAACTCCCTTCCAACTAACCCTCACCGCCCCTACGCGCGTCAAGATCGATAGTCTGGACTGGGGGGAGGTGAGGGCTGGGGTGGAGTTTGAGTTTGAGGGGTGGGAGGGGCGGGAGGGGGAAGCTACTATGCAGGAAGAGCAAGAGCAAGAGGAAGGTATTGATGGTGACGAGTTTGACGAAGACCAAGACAAAAAGGTCGAGGTCGATGTCGAGGAAGAAGGACAAGACTCAGGGCCTTCTTCTGAGGGTACGGCTACGGATGAAAATAATCAAGGACAGGGACACGGGCAGGGGCAGGGAGGGAGAGTGAAAATGAAGAAAAAAAGAGAATGGGAGATTATCATTCGACATGTACATTCGTCTCTTACTCAGACGGGGGAGGAGTCCGAGTCCGAGGAGGATGAGTATGCCGTCCGAACGATCGATGTGGGGTATTTGGATTTCGGTGCTGCATTTACCAAGACCTCGGGTAAAGCCAGCAGAGCAAGCAAACTAATCCAACTCTCCACACCTCTCCGGTGGAGGATCGGACAGACGGTGCTTATACGTGGTTTGGTCGGTGTTAGTGGGGGTGGGGGTGATGTCATTGGGGTTGGAGAGGGACGGATAAAGGTACTGTTACTGTTTAGATTGGATCGTTTTATATACGCTAATTAGCGCGATAGATATCCTCTCTGGTACTTGGACTGCATCCTTTCCCTTCCTCCTCCCCTACCCCTCCCGGAGCAGTAATAGAAATCCCACTATCCGTGCCTGCTAAACGGGGTGCTATACCCCCTCTTCCTTCGTCTTCGTCTTTGCTTGGTGTGGATGCTATGACTCGGAGTGCGGGTATGGGTTTGGGTGCAAGAGCACGGTGGTTCGTTGGGTTCGTTGAGGATGATGATGATACCAATACCAGTGCGATGGGAAAAGGAAAAGGGAAAAGGAGAGTACCGAAGTGGGTTCCTGTACCGGCGTCTGCGTCTGGATCGGCGAGTGATAGAGGGTTTGGTGGGAGAGGGGAGAGTGCAAGTGGAAGTGGAAGGAGTGGCTATGATTATGTCGAGTGAGTTTGAGATTCTTTTTTCTTGTCTCGCCTTGTCTACGGAATACTGTTTGACTGACTGAGTTTTTGCTCTATGCTTTCTCCCTTCCCTCAACAGCATCCAACGCCGCCCGCACCCCGTCACCGTCCTCGTTCGTCATTCGGGGCCAGCGTATGTCGGGGAGGAGTATCCCGTGGAGGTTGTTGTGAGGGGGTGCGAGTGTAGGACGGAGAATCAGAATCATGGCGATGACCAGGAGGAAGAGGAAGAGGAAGTCGATGTAATCATGGACTTATTATTACAGCCTGTCGAGACGGATATAACTGCTGGTAAGTTCAAATTGTCATTTACTCTAACTTAAATTTTTTCATGAATGCTTTTTTGAATCTAATCCACCTAGTAAACACCATCTCCATCGGCTCACATCAAAGTAATACGATGATCAGAGGGATACCACTTGGTTCACTTGTGTTGCATCCGCGTTTTTCTTCAACGCGTTCGACCTCAGGACGAAATTCGGAAATCACGCAAACGCTGTTGATCACGAATACTGGCGGAGCTGGAGAGAGGGTGGTCGATATGAGTGTGAGGACGAGGCCGAAGATGAGGGGCAAGGTCAAGGTTGACACGGAAACGGAAACGCTCAAAACGATATCTATACCGTGCGTTGACCCGTTGAAGGTCTCGTATGATGTGGTGTATCAGAGACGTGCCGCTAGCGATAGTGGTGGTGGGTCTCCCCCTCCTTGGGACGCCCCAGCATACTCAGACTCGGATTCGACGTTGGAGCAGGAAGCCGTCGTGCGGACGACGATAGGGTGTGTTGGTCCGTGGGCTGTGGAGGTAGAGATGGTTGTTTTGAGGAGGAAGGTTGATCCCGGGAACGCGAGAATTTTGAGCTCCGAGATGAGTTTGGTGGATGGAGGTGTAATGTCTGAGCTCCCCGAAGCTGATGATGATGAGAGTATGGGTATGGGCTTGTTCCCGTTAGGTTAGCGTTCGTCTTCCGCTACCCATCCATCGTCTAACGAACATTCGAATTCGGCAGAGTTCTTGCCCGAGGACGAGCTAGCGGATGTGTGCCGCATCGGAATAGCGAATCAGGATGATGTCGAGGACGGTGGTAAAGATGTAGAGATACCCGGTCCAGGGGACTATGAGATTTCATGGCGGAAGTGGGTATCGTTGATAGTCATGCTGTTAGATGTATCTAACTAGAAGGCATTAGGATCCTCCCCAACAATCTCCGCGGACCGCTTTCAACAACACATTTCTCCCTCCCCTCACTCCAACCACCAATGGACGAGATTATCGCGCTCCTGGACGTCGCTCCGGTCGGCAAGCTACACGAGCCCTTCCCACTGACTCTTACGATTAGGAATCGCCATCCGACACGAACAGCAGAGGTTTACGTTCAACTCGAAACAGCTTCGGCTTCTTCCGCGGTCGAATCCACAGGTCAAGATCCTTCTGCTTCTGCTTCTACATCCGGTACCGCACAAACACAAGTCGGTACCGGCTTTGTCGTCGCAGGTATCCGCGCAGGCCGTGTCCCCCTGCTCCTAGCAGGCGCAGAAGAGCGTCTGGTGTGGATGCTTATCCCTGTTGAATGTGGGTATGTGCAGTTGCCGAAGATACGCGTGGTTGATCGGCGGAGGGCGACAAGGGGGACGGCGAAGGCGCTGGGGGGCGGTGGTGTGGCCGGAGCGGATGATGAAAGGGAGAGGGAGGTGGAGGTAGATGCTGAAGGGGGTAGGGAGGTGAGGGTTGTTGATGTGAGAGTTGAGCAGAGGAGGAGGGGGAAGGGTGCGGGGGAGAGTGCGGTACGGGTTGAAGCGGAAGAGTCTGAGGAGCGGATTGCGCCTGTGCTTGTTTTACCGTGATTCCGTAGGGTGAAGGGTGGACTCGTGGAGGTTATTATCATGTAGATTCAAATTACGCGATTGGAATTTGGGACAAAAGCCGAAATTCAAGTCGTACGACTAGGTTAAAAAATGCAACACAATGAATTGTTCTAGACCGGGACTAGTACTGAGGTATTCAGACTCTTCATCCTTGCACTCGGTAATTGTATGGTATGGTATGCTCTTCAGCCTGTCGGACATATTCCGAATGCGTCAATATCATCAAAGATTGCTAAATGAATGGTCTCTACCCTCTAATTTTCAATCTGCGAACCGGCCTCGGAGAGATGCTGAGAAGTGACACTTTTGTAGAATGAATAGGGCTGTTCAATGTCTTGAGACATCCTGTGTGGTTACTCCTTCACATTGACCTGTGTTGCCAATGTGAAGGCCTCAGCATAAAGTGAATATCATATATATATATGCTCTGACATAGGGTTCAGTACAAACAAGCAAGTGACCACCCATCCCCCCCACAAAATGAGCTTTGAGTTCATGGGTGGGATAATCATGTTTGAGCATCTGGTTCAAACTTATGGGCCTTTCCTTGATGCTTCCAAAATTCATCAGCAAAACCTGTATGATGTGGGCAGTGCTTGAGCAGACTGTCCAGAGTTCCCAGTGAGCATCCCAGCACTCAGATGGTCCAGCCGATGCAGGAGGGAGCTCCCGGGGGCTCCCAAAGGCCACAAAATTACCTTATTTGGAAATAAAAAAGAGATGTCATATGATTTTATATTTCTGACAGCACTGGCAAGCACTGACCAGTGCTGGGAGCTCTGGGAGCACTGGGAATTTTAAGTTTTGCTGATGACTCACTTGGGGACATCACTCAAAGTATCATGCTTCATACAATTCCATTCAATGCAGGCATGAACTCTGCAATGGCCACATTGGTCCAGCTCTCTGCCTTTTTCGACATCAATGGATATGACACTTTTGGTAAATCAGAATTTCTGGATTGTATGTTGCATCCAGATACTGTGGAGGAGGTTAAGGATGATATTCCGAGTGAACAGGCAGCGAAAGAGTTTGTGGCTGGACTTGAGGAGATGGTTAAGGCTAAACCGAATTGTATAATGGCTCATGATTGAAACTTCTTCAGGATGCCAGTTCTCATTAGATGATGTGCTAGGATCTGGGTGCTCATTCATGTCCATGTCTGCAGAAGTAATCACAATAGTATGTGTCTTATCACTTGTAACAAGCTTGAAATCTTTTGTAAACTTAATCTATGCAAGGAGCAAGGGTTTTTCTGTGAGCTGAAAGACTTTATTATCAGGTCCCACAAAAAGGGAGCAGGCTACATCAGCAAAACCTGGATAATGGTCCTAGCAGGCTATGGCCTGGCTTTTACATACCATCTAATAGCACATAACACATTCCTTCCCCAACATTCCCTCAAGCTCCAGTGGGCACAGGATTTTTAGTACACAAGGTCAAAGCATGGACCTGACAGTTCCTTTTGTGGGTGTCAAAGCTATGATTATGAAGTGTCACATCAGCAAAAACTGTTTTGAGCCCAGGAGGATCTGAGGTCTCCTAAGCCTCTTAGGCAACCTGAGGCATCCTAGTTGGCCCAGGAAAAGGGCAAAACTTTGGATACCTCAGGTATCCTAGTTATACTAAGTGTCCTGGGACATCCTGAAACATCCTAGGACATCCTGGGACTAGGTGACCTTGGATCCTCCTGGGCCCGAAACAGTTTTTTCTGATGCACCTGTCATTGTACTAATCCACAGCTGTCTTCTGGCAGTGAATGGGTAAAAACCAGAATACCAGAAATTAGTGACATAGCTAACACAAATCAACCAACTGTTCCAATCTCTAGACCCTGCCTCTTGGTGCATCTTAATAATTACAAAGCTGAATACCAGTTCAATAAATATTCAGTGCAACAATCTTCTGGAAATTCAATGATCTAAATCTAATTGTTATGACTGACAAGGAAACCGAGACAGTCACATAGCTAGAGCTGCATTGCGTTCCCGAGCCGACAGAAAATTGAGTCAGTGCATGAGAACACACCAAACCAATGGCCCGCTTCCTAGATGGACAATGCATTTTGCAGTTACCAGCATCAAGTCTGCATCTTGAGCGCGTCCGGTATTCCCTTGTGTCCCGATCAAATTTAATTCATGCAACTTAATAGTCCATTAGCAGCGCACCTGATATGGCCTTCAAGTCCCAGCCAGAAGTGTTAAAATATTCAATACCGTGTATGTAGAAATTTTTACAGCTGTTTACATACGGCTCCCTATTCAGTCGCTACAAGCCTGCGTCACTGCAGCAAAATTACGAAGTGGCCTAGGTTTTTTGGAACAGCTGTAATGATATGAATTGTAAGTTCTGTGACCTCGAAGGCATACTGCATACTAATCATCAACGCCATTCAAAAAAAGCTGGTACCATGAGTCTATTAGATGGTATCAATTCTGCATCTTCAGCGCGTCCGACATGCCCTCACGTTCCGATGCTTGTATTTAGAAGCCGGCAGTATCCCCGTAAATTGAACGATATGAATACGCCTTCATTTTTCAGCTATTAAGAAGAAAAGTTCCCGGGACGCAGCAGTCACACACTGTCATCGAAGGATATACATAAGCATTCTGTTTTAGCAAACTCCTCGAAAGCAAAATTGTCGGAAAGTCAAAATGGCACTTATAATCGACCCCTGATTACGGCGATTATGGGGTTTATAATCAATAGTGATCAAAGAGTCGAGGCCCATTTATAACCTGATTATGGGGTTTATAACCGATTACAGGCCGAATACGGCCCAATTTTAGATCGAAAAAGCCCAGAAAACGTCAAATCAATGTTCGTGAAAAATTTCAATTTATTCAATTTTGTATGGTAACCATGTACAAGCGCTTATAAACCCCATAATCGCGTGCTGAATTGAAATCTGACTCTTTTGTGGCAACCGCTTATACTCGTAGCCACGGAAAAAACGGTCCGGGTCACATTTGCATTTGAACTTGCAATATTCAGTGCATTTTGGAAAGGAGATCACAAAAATTCTGAGTAGGTGAATATGTTGTATTAATGGTGATAAACATCCTCAGAAAGTATGGGCTTATAATGCAAGTATGAGAATGTAGAACAACCAAGTACATGAGTGGTATCAAAAAAGGTGGACTGTTTTTTCCGTGGCCACGAGTATGCGGCATTCCGATTATGGGGTTTATAACCGCTTATGGCCGCTTATCAGCGTTTTTTCACTTTTCCGACATTATTCACCTCAAAGAACCATGGTCTACGACACAGGTTTAGGCATCTCTTTCTCCAGTCTAGAAAAAGATTCGACCGTCTTCTGTACAGTTATAGCCGCCAATCCCGAATCGAGGCTGGGCATTCGAGAAGCAATAACCACAGATGTTAAGTCTGTTGTACGACGCATATACTCCATCGCCCAAATACCACTCGACGCCTACGTGTATGCTGTGGCCAGTATCCCGATCTACTTCTCCCTGGAGGAGGAAACGATTGTGCGGGAAGCGTTCGACGCATTGCCTGTCCATTTCATGGTGGCATTTGAAAAAAGGACCCACCTTGAGTCAATCCACTTCGTATTGGGAAAATCTCTTGCTCGGAAATTGCCCGAAGTGGTCCCCGAATATAACACATGCAATGAATTGGTACTGGATATTGGGGACAAGAGGACGGGATACGAGGTCAATATTGCCGGAACACGCGAGGGGTATTTCACCCTGGAGAAGAATGTCTTGAAAGGAGTCTGCGAGTCCACTGTCAATGATATTCACCACTGTGTGAAAGAGGTGACAGATAGCTTGCAGATGGCACCATCGCAGATAGGGAATGAATTGGGAAGGATTCTCGTCGTTTATCACGGCGGAAGTTCCTTGGCAAGAGACATCGCATTGAAGCTCACGACAGGTCACCTCTCTGACTTGATTGCTTCTTCGGTATCATTTATAACATGCGACGAGCCCGATACATATGCAGGAGAAGAGGCTTACGGAGAAGGACTGTGGTACTCCTGGTGGCCGTATATGGGCGGACCTTTTTGCAGGACAATGCTTCGTGTGGGGATAAACTTGTCTTGTTCAAACCAAGTCTTCACCATCTTCCCAAAGTGCTATGGAATTCCCCAAAGTCGCTCGGCAATCCTAGAAATACCATCTGAAAATGCAGTAACTCTCAATATTATTGCAGGAGGGCCCGAATATCGGGTGCATCTCGCAGAAATAAAGCTTGACCTCCAGAGCTTTGCACCGGCAATGGAAAAGAGAGTTCGGTTTTTGATTAAAGTGGACGATGTGGCTCACGCCCATGTCATCGTATCACAGATATTGGATTCTGGGGAGCAGGGAGAGGTTCTGGGAAATAGAGGAATTCGGTGTCTATGGGGAGATTTGGAGAATGAAAGTATTGAGGAGGCGATGGCTGCAGACAGAGATGACAATCTTGACCCAATGATCAAGTGGACTAGGGAAGATTAACACTACTTACTTACATTTGGAAGACGCGTAACCTGATGACTGAACCCGGGGGTGGGTACTTGATTAGTACTTTGATGGAAAGGTTTTTATCTTTCGCGAATCGAAAAGCACTCATTCGAAAAATTTGAGCTTCAAAGGAGTCAGGAAGGAAGATCGCCGAAGCCGCGTCGCGATCGGTCGAAATTTCCGGAAGAATGACGTGTGCATGTACACGTGACTCGTGATTCGCTTAAATTTTTCTCTTCGAATTGTTCCGGTCTTCCGTCTTTTCTCTTCCTTACCACAATGTTCGCTCGTAACCTTCGTACCGCCGTATCTAGAACAGGCCCTTATGCAGTATGTGAACGTAGCTCTAACATCTACATCCTATCCTCACTCTTTGCAGGGCCTTCCGCGTTCTATAATTGCGCGAAACATGAATTCCAAAGTCAATGGCAAGTTCCTCCTCCTCTATCCCTTATTATATGCTCATTGCATTCTCTTCCAGGCCCAGTAATTGGTATTGACCTTGGAACGACAAATTCTTGTGTTTCTATTATGCAAGGCAAGGATTCGATAGTTATTGAGAACGCGGAAGGTGTTCGGACCACACCTTCCGTTGTTGCGTTCACAAAACACGGCGAGCGTCTCGTTGGTTTGCCTGCCAAGCGTCAGGCTGTCGTCAACTCTGCCAACACCGTTTTCGCTTTCAAGCGGTTAGTCGGCCGTAGTTTCAAGGACAAGGAAGTTCAAGACGACATGAAGCATTGGTGCGACTTTGTCTTTTCTTCCATATTTCCTTCTACGTGCTCAAATTCCTTTGCAGGCCATTCAACGTTGTTGCAAGACCTGATGGACGACCAGCTGTTGAGGTTGAGAATGGTGGTAAAAAGCAATTGCTGGTGAGTTATTACATTTCTGGTACATTTTTAGCTTGCTAATATCACTTTAGTCAGCGGAGGAGTTGTCATCCATGGTCCTCGTGAAAATGAAAGAGACTGCCCAGCAGTTCTTGAACAAAAATGTCAAGTTAGTATTTCACACACATTGACGTCAAGTCCAAACCAACCTTTCCATTAGCCATGCCGTTGTAACAGTCCCTGCCTACTTCAACGATGCTCAGCGTCAAGCAACGAAAGACGCTGGCCAGATCGCGGGTCTCGACGTTCTAAGAGTCATCAACGAGCCCACAGCTGCTGCATTGGCTTACGGTCTTGACAAAGCGGACTCGGCCGTCATTGCCGTTTATGATTTAGGAGGAGGAACCTTCGATATCTCCATTCTAGAGATGCAAAAGGGTGTGTTCGAGGTCAAGTCTACGAACGGTGACACCCATCTTGGTGGTGAAGATTTCGATATTGTTCTCGTTGACCACATCCTCGGCGAATTCAAGAAGGAATCGGGCATTGACCTCAGCGGCGACCGTATGGCCATCCAGCGTATTCGTGAGGCTGCTGAAAAGGCCAAAATCGAACTTTCTTCTACCACTCAGACCGAAATCAACCTTCCTTTCATTACCGCTGATGCTTCAGGACCCAAGCATATCAACACCAAGCTTATCCGCTCACAGTTCGAGGCATTGGTTGACCCTCTTGTCAAGCGGACCATTGACCCCTGCAAAAAGGCTCTCAGCGATGCCGGTGTCAAAGCCAGCGAGATCAACGAGGTCATCTTGGTCGGTGGTATGACCCGTATGCCCCGTGTTGGTGAGGCTGTCAAGACAATCTTCGGCCGTGAGCCTTCGAAGGGTGTTAACCCTGATGAGGCTGTCGCCAAGGGTGCCGCTATCCAGGGTGGTGTCCTTGCTGGTAACGTTACCGATATTTTGCTTCTCGACGTTACTCCTCTTTCTCTTGGTATGTTCAAGCTATGTTTTTGTGGGTTCGTGCATTAATGTTTCTTCTCAGGTATTGAGACTCTCGGTGGTATCATGACCAAATTGATCAACCGTAACACGACCATTCCCACCAAGAAATCCCAGGTGTTCTCTACTGCCGCCGACGGTCAGACCGCCATCGAGGTCAAGATTTTCCAGGGTGAACGTGAACTCGTTCGTGACAACAAACTTCTCGGTAACTTCAACCTCGTCGGTATCCCCCCAGCCCCCAAGGGTGTCCCTCAAATCGAAATCACTTTCGATATTGATGCCGGTATGTTATATCTCGTGTTTGTGTCTAGTTGTCACTAAACTTGCTACATAGACGGTATTGTCAACGTCTCGGCCAAGGACAAGGCTACCAACAAAGACCAGTCCATGACCATCGCCTCCTCTTCCGGTCTTTCTGACAAGGACATTGAGAAGATGGTCTCTGACGCTGAGGAGTTCGCCGAGACTGACAAGGCTCGTCGCGCTCTCATTGAGGAGGCCAACAAAGCCGAATCTGTGTGCGCTGATACCGAAAAGGGTAGGTTCATTGTTTCCTTGACCTTTCGATTTCTAATGCCTTCTTTAGCCATGAACGAATTCAAGGACCAGATCGATGCCACTGAGAAGGAGAAGGTCTCCAAGCTCATCGTTGAGCTCCGCGAGCTCGCTCAGAAGGGCCAGGCAGCCGACTCTTCTGTTGACGCTGAGCAGATACGCGAGAAGATCAGTGAGACCCAGCAGGCTTCGCTCGGTCTCTTCCAGAAGGTACATTGCTTGTCTTTTTAAAAACTTTCGTGTTTAACCAAACTCCTGCGTAGGTCTACGAGAAACGCAACGCCGAGTCATCGTCAGAGGAGAAGCCCTCGGAACCCGAGTCTGAGAAGAAGGAGGAGAAGAAGGACTAAACACCTAACCTCTCCACTGTTGTTTCGTCTCAGTTGGCATACCGTCATCTTCCCCTCCCCTTCCGATGATCTTTGGCCTTGCTGCCCTGATCTTTCCACTCGTTCACTACCCCACCTTGGTATAATAAGCTTCACCCGTCCCTTAGACTCTTGGGGCGGCGGCATGGAAAAGTATAGTCTCCTGGTTTGATCTTGCATTACACGCTACATTTTACTTACATTATTCATCCTACATTGTATGGCATAGTTATTTGACCACCCCCCCTCATCGCGCTACTACTGTTTTGCTTTGGCTCATTGGCTTGCGTTGCTTCCTGAGTTAATTCCCGTTATACAATTTGTATCGTAGGCAGCAATGTAACAATATTGACACGCATTCTGGATTCCATAGCGCTACACGCCAACTGCGTCGCAACTTTCTATCTTTAGTCGAAGAGCCACTTGATCCAAGCGAAGCGGAGATTCTGGTCACTTTCGAAACTCAGAGCAACAAAAATGTATATAAGCTCGAGCTTGCTTCGCTTCGGTCCATCGGTCGTGGTCCGCTATTAAGATCTGCGAGCGCTCTTGTCTTCCTGAAGAAGGCATTCTTTCACCTATTGCAAGAAGTGATACGTGTACATCCAAACGAAACCTAATTACAGTAGATCTCGTCCTCCTCCCTCCGCTCTTTTTTCTTCAAACCCCAATCGCGCCAATGAGCTTGTAAATCAGTGCCAGATCCCGATATTGATAAACCCCAAGTGATAGCATAGTGCTCCAAGACAAGATCCAACTCTTCTACCTCATCGAGCATTTCCAAGCGTTTTATCCTAGAGAGGAAACACTCAGCATCCACATAAACTCGGATTCCATGGAGCAGCACACTTACCGATCTAGTTCACCAGGATCGACATAGGTCCGCCGTATGTCTTTGAGCGTAAGAGCTCGAGCAGCGGTAAAATTGAGATTAAGAAACCGAGATGGGAGGCTTTCCAGCGTAGGATACGGTGTAGCGCCTGGAAGAGATACGTTTCGCGCCTCGAAGAACGTTAGGATTCAAGTGGTAATGCATCCCGGACGATGCTCACCTTTAAATTGGCAACCATAACGCGTCCAAAGGAATCTCCGAGGCCGAACATTTCATATACGATCGCGCCTAAATTGCCTTGATTATGCGAGCTAAAATAGGTTTGAAACCATTGGAGAAGGGCATTCGATTCCTGAGGGGACATGTAGACCAATACACATTCAAATACTAGCAGTGTAGGAAGGGATGGATCCAGTAATGCTGGCGCGCCGGCTGTTGCAGTAGTTAGCGATCCCAATGCAGTTGACGGATCCAAGCGTAGGTCTGCTGGAAAAAGGTGATAAATCGGACTTGACAATGCAGTACCACCTTGCTCTATTAGAGAATGAGTATCACATTAGTCCAAAGTAGAATACGTCAAGCACGGACCCAGTCTAACATCCCCAAGAACAGTACTCAAATCCTTATTCTTCCTGATCGCCATCGCTTTTTTCATCGTAATCTCTGGGAAATCCACCTCTACATATGCCGATAAGCAATGTTTTTGTGGACCAGTCTACTGTGAAGCTTTTAGATCAGCGATTGAAACAGTGAAAGAACAGAAACTAGATAATCACCCAAAGCCGCCAAAATCGTGTATCGCTTCCGGCTCCCAAGCTAACGATCTGACATTTTCTCCCTTCCTTCGTTGAGAG
Source organism: Gymnopus androsaceus JB14 (assembly GCA_009733575.1). Classification (NCBI taxonomy): domain Eukaryota; kingdom Fungi; phylum Basidiomycota; class Agaricomycetes; order Agaricales; family Omphalotaceae; genus Gymnopus; species Gymnopus androsaceus. The sequence goes on from ML769454.1 coordinate 122,758, forward strand.
ATCGATCCATTGGTCGACCAGGTCGTCGATGGCCACTGTGCGGATAAAAGTACCCACATTGATTAACGGCGGTCGAGGAGGCTGGAAGCTGGCCCGAGGGACGAAGTACTTGATGAAGGGATCAGAGAGATAGTTCTGACGTACAGCAGATAATTTAGCAAGAGCTGCGTCGTTATCTGTGAGACGGATGGGGCCATCCGTATCTTGTGGTGGTGGTGGAATCATAACAAGTTTTAAGCGCTTACAATCATTGGGCGCTAAGGATTTTGTACATGGTCGCTCTACTCGACATGATAGTTTCAATCTAAAGCAACACTGTACACTTCCCTTGCAACCTTCCTCCATCGTTCTCTCCCTTCCCGTCGTCCCGATTGTCTTGTTTCTTCACTCACTGCTTCAGTATCAAGCCCAGCAAGCGAAACAGCCTCTCCCAACTTCTCGGCGAACATCTCTCCATATTCTACTTCCAAATGATGTAACCTTTTCCCAACGATGACCAAACTATGTAGAGGCGGGCCAAATTCACTCGGTTTACACGAAGAAATGAGGAAAGAGGGCCTGCGAGAATGCGTTCTGAATCAAACCCACCAACCCTGCCTACTGCCACTGCCAACGTCTTTTCTGGATCCAACACGCCCTCCCCACGAAGTGATTCTATCTCGAGAAGCTGAGAGACAGCTTGAGGAACGGTCATGTACCGTGGTGGTTCATATATTTTGCGGCCTCTGTATATTATGTACAGTTGTGTTAGTCGTAACAAAATAACCAGTACTCACCTAGCCAGATTCTCTTCACTTTGTTCCTTCACCTTGATGTCCAATAAGACGAGGGTATGTAGGCCACCATCCGCATTCTCCTTTATGCGATCATAAAAACTATCCGGCTTCCATGTCTCTGTGAAAAACACCAACGATACTGTTTGACCAAAGTTGTACAACTGCAACCCGGACGCGCCAACAGCGTTCATAATCGACGCGTTATGGATGACCCGCGTCGGAATACCGAGATTTCTGGCCCGGAGGAGAATATCGGTGTGCGTTGTTGCGCCAAAAGGATCTCCAACAACTAATAAAGACACGTCTTCTTTATCTGCATCTTTGAGTATCCCATCGCTCCCACTCTCAGATTCTACCATATCCCGATCCGCAATGATCAATTCTTTTCCGTAGAATGATTCGAGGCGATCTTTTTGAACCATCAGAATGGAGGTGTAGGCTTCGAGATATACGCGCGAAGAGGATTTCACTGCCTGTGCGAGAAAAAAATTAGTAAAATTATAATACTAAGAGTCGTGTTACATGCTTCAAGTCCACGCAAAGTGATATCCTTCTCGTCGCAGAGACCCAGCCCGATGATGTAAAACATACTTTTTTCGGTTGTTAGAACTTGTTCGCCGGACTGCTAATTGTCCAGTGAAACTTTATCCTTGTTAGATTATTACGGCCGCAATATCCAAGCTGAAATTTCAAGGAGAAACTGCCAAGCTGGTAATGGAAGTACGGAAGAAAGTTGACAAGAAAGTTATCGATTGACGCCCGTACTAAACGCCCATTGAGCGGAGATGAGGATTATACTAGTAGAAGTTTCGGAATCATAAGAGATTTCTTCTGAGCGGCTCCCAGTAGTCGAGAGACTGATAAGTATCGTATAAATAAGTATGTGTCGTATCTACCATTCTCCAACTGAGAGCCCAATGCAAAGTCCAATCTACAACCTCGACCATCTCCCCTAGACTCGAATATACATATACACTGACGATCGAAACGATGCGTACATAGACAACCTCGGTGGAGCCCTCCTCCTTCCAAACGCTTCATTAGACCAAGCACTGGAGTCCATCAATCCTCTGTATATGTTGGAGGCACATCAACAATCTCTTCCGATGCAGAGGGCAGCCGCACGCCACTATCCATATGCTGTCGAATTTCATTCATCCTAATCTGCTCGTCTTGCAATTGCAAGAGCTGTGATTCTTCGTTATGAGCCGGTCGGAATTCCATCCGAAAGAACGTGTTGAAGATCCTGAAACAGGAGCTTCCGAATTGCTTGAACTTTGGCCGGTATAAGCAGTATCGGCACTACCAATGTCAGAATATTTCATGGGGATGCTGATTCCGGGAGGCGCCGCGGAATTGATAAAGGGAGTCACTTCAAGGGTGTCCTCTGCTGCAGAATTTGAACGGTAAAAACCTGGACCGTCAGTTAGATCTAGCATCATGCCGCTATATGAATTCCGTCTCCGTTTCCGTAGGAAAACGAAAAGCAGGAGTAGTGCTGCAAGACCAACGAGACCACCTATTATGCCCCGACTATAGGCCCATAATTGTGATGAGTAGTGTCAGAAAGACGTAGAGGAAGATGTGGGGGGAGACGTGGAGTTGGTAGTTATATCGGGGATGTGGAATTGGCAGGATTTGTTTCACGATGAAATAATTGATGGCGAGCCATTGTGGATTTTCAGAGGCATTGTATGATGTGGCGACTTCGATGTTGTGATGCGATTCAGACAAGTCTGACGCAGTGAAAAGAGGGTAATTTATGATATCTGTGTAGTTCCCTGTGCTCGACACGTTCGTACTACCAGGAAGAACAAAGTCTGTGCTAGAAGTTCCGTCGATGGTATAGAACGCCGTAGAAGCATTGTAAATTTGGATTTCCGAAATTTACTGAATATAGTGTCACGGATGACCCTTTTGAATAAAAGACGTGTTTAGCACATATACCATTAAGGCTTTCAGAGACGTATACACACCATTGAACGCAAAATTCATACTTGTAGCGGTTGTCCCTGTAGCGTTGATTGGTACCCTTGAAAGGTCCACGCTCCAGAACTGTTGCCATATGAGACAGAAGGATCACTATTATGTATCCTGAGCATGACGAGAGTCAAGAGGGTCGGTGGGAAGGGTTTGATACAAGATGCTATCCAGCCATACGGGTAGACTGCGTCGCGTTTGTGGTGAGTTGTTAGGGATAGCTGCACGTTCAAGGTATGTTCACTGCTGTGGTGCCTTGAAGGATATCAGCAGAATCGCATGCGAAGATGTTGGTAATTTCGCCGGTCTCAACCAAGAATTTATGATCTTCATGGTTTGTCTACCGTACAGTTCCAAGGTGTGATGATGACCTGTCTGCAGCGAACATGACGCGAACGTATGTTCCTATAAAAAGTAGCGATGAGCGCGGAAGGGTGAAGTGGATAAAAAAGCGCGACTCACCATTGAACTTGTAGCTAAACGAAGCGCAGTCGTTTGTTCCAGTTATCGTCTGATTGAAAACAGGACCTCCATATTCCTATCGAATCGAGCTTCCCAGTGGAATCCAATGTAAAGGCAACTTGCGGGTGAATACTGAATTGTTGGATCGGGTGTGTCCCACAAACAACCAGTCTAGGGACCAAAGATCCGCGAGTAGAGGAATTGAGTGCTCAAGCCGAAGCGCGAGCCTCAAAAACAAAGGAAGTGTGTCGAACGATGGTGTTCGGGAATAAGTGAGGGAATCAGGAGAGTGGTGCCGTGAGCGCTGTTTCACGACACTTGAAATATATTCTGTTACCATCCCACAAACGTCACCTGTCATCCATTGGTTCGTTGCTTCAACCTGGCATCAAGGTCTACTTGCGGAATCGCGTGATATCGTATACATACATTCGTAGACGCTAGACCAAGCTCTGTGTAAATGGATGTCATGGTAATGGCAGTATCGAGTCCTAGAGCTGTGAAAAGTCACGTTTACGCAAATCTAAACGCATTGGGTACCATGCGGATTAGAACACGCCCTACAAGCGACTTTGGACCATGGAAGGTTTGAGGGAAGGGATATATCAAAACTTGCACAAAATTCTACAATCTCATGCTCTCTCCTGGAGTCTGCGGATAAACGGAGCTTGGGTGCGAGTTTGAATGAGCCAAGATTTCGATCCCTTGAATGGAGACGAGGGCGGTATTTATGAGTAAACGCGGAGGCCAGTGATGAGGAGATGGATGTTCAGACCGCGTTCGCGGATCATGAGGGTGTGGAGAGAGAGGGAAAGTTCTGTTTGGAATATAAGAGCTAAGTCTATCGAAAAGCAGAATTACTGACAGCGGTCTCCGAGTAACACCAATTGGATCTCCTCCAACTTCACCGAGTTCTCCTTCCAGGGATTTCTGTTCTCGCTCTCATCCTCTGCCAGACCA